>PVKZ01000369.1:5000-437500 GCA_004027375.1 Macroglossus sobrinus
GAATGTAGCACCTGACCTTCTCTATAATTGACTAAAAATATTGATGTAATGGCATGGGTCTGATTGTGATTTATTAAAACCACTGCTGATCCCAGGCCAGCTGCCAGCATTGCAGCCCACTGATCGTGTGGCATTAGAAAAGCCATCAATAGTGAAACAAAATAAATGACATTAATGGGAAAGTATTAGGCCTACATAGCCATGGCTACAAGCAAATTATGTGGATTCCAAAGGAGGCTCAAAATATAAAATGCCACAAATGAAATTTCTAAATATTCTAATATAATCGAATTTATAAGACAAAATGCTACTATAATTCTTTAGATAAAACACAAAGAAATTATACTTAAAATAATTTAATCCTCTTTACTAGAATTTTGCTCATTGTGCATATTTCTTTTAACAGGCTCAGGATAGTTAAATGCATTACAGCTACAGTCTGACTCTGATTTCTCTAATGTCATTTATGTTTTCTAGAATTATGCTAAGTGAAGAACAAAGTACATTGTGTTACTCTCATTTATTACAACCATGTCCATAATTTACAAGCTGATTATGCAAGCCTCATACAAGAGAAATCAGAGAAGAGTTAACCACTGTCAAAGAATGTGAGCCAGCACACATTTTACCAACTACATGTTCTTACTCAGCTAGCTAAAAAGGAGCACCAAGGTCTACATGGTCACTTTAATTTGAATTAATATTGAAAAGAACTATTTTAAGATAATTATATTAAAGGCATTAGAGAGCAACCAGGAGTTCTAAACAAGTAACAGTTGAATGTCACACAAAACTAAATATAATAACAAAAGAATTTATCAGCATGGAGGCAATGAGCTTTGCTACAATATTGTTTATAATAAAAATCTAAGTAAGTTATATAATTTACAAAAAGAAAAATATCAGTTTACTAACATTAATTTCCCTTTTGATCAGACATCCTTTGTTGTTGCTTTTAATTTAAAATGTATACATTGAAAAGCTAACAGTTTGACACCTATTTTTATTTAAGAAGAAAAAAGTAAAATATGTTTTGTTCTATAGATTTTTGGAAATATAAAAATTTCAGAATTTATTTCAGTTGTTTTTGGCTGTAAAGAATAGAGTTGATTCCTGTGAACAACTATATTACAGAAACACTAATTATTTCTACATAAATACATTTCACAGTCCATTTAGTTCTCCAAGATACTTTATTACACCAAGATCATTTCATAAAAATAATGCTTTCATGTTGTTAGCACAGGTATACTGTGACACACAAAGGTACAGCTATCAGTATAAATAATTTAGATCTCATAAAAATAACACAATGTGGCATAAGTAAAACACCGTAAGTTACCTAAAGGTTTTAAAGTTTCAATATGGTTAAGAAAGACTTAAAAAAAATTCAACAAACACATATTGAGTTCCCAACATGTACCAGGCATTGTATGTCAAAGTAATATCCTAATTTATTGATTACCTAATGTCAAAATGACATCAAAGTATTCTGAAATTTTGAAATTCTAAAATTCTCAATAGGACTCCCCAACCCCAAACACACACCCACAGGATTTTAGATAAGGCATCAGACAGCTATGGCCCAGTAATTCATGTCATTACTATTGCAACCCCATTAGCTGAGATCAACTGAAATAAGATTAAAACAAACAAACACAGTTCCTGCCTTCATTCAGTCATTTTGCCCCCAAGTCTTTGACCTATATTCATTCCTCTGAACTCCAAATATAATATGGCCAGAATTGTAATTCATTTTCTTTACATATTCCTTACAATAGCATCATGAGATAAATATGCTCTATATTTTTTAATAAAAATACATTTTATATTTGTACTCAAAATAAAAACATCCCCTATATTAACTGCAGCATTATTCACAATCACCAAGACATATAAACAACCTAAGTACCCTTCAATCTGATGACTAGATAAAGAAGATATAGTACATATACACAGTGGACTACTACTAGAGCATAAAAAATAATGAAATGTTGCCATTTGCACCAACATGGATGGATCTTGAAGACTACCATGCTAAGTGAAATAAGTCAGACATAAAAGGACAGAACCATATACTTTCACTCATATGTGAGATATAAAACAAAAAGCTACAAACAAAACAAAGAAACTCAAAGACACAGACAACAGTATGGGGTTACAAGAGAGGAGGCAGGTGGGAAGAGGATGAAGAGGATAATGGAGGTCAAATATATGGTGATAGAAGGAGACTAGTCTTTGGATAGTGAGCACACAATAGAATAACCTGAAATTTATATAATGTTATTAACTAACATCACCCCCATTAATTGAATTAAAAAATAAAAACCTGAAACAAGAAGCTTTTGACTCAAATAGTGTAAAGTTCAACTTTAAAATTATTTTCTAATCACTAGAAAACTTCTAAAACTAGATTTAGATGTCAGCTAGACATATAAGTTGCTTAAAATACAAGTAGAAACCAATTACACCTACTTATAACATAAAAGCAATTTACTATTCTCATCTTTTGTCTTCTAGCAAAAGTTACGAAGAAATGAGAAATTAAAATATATCTATTATGGCAAAATATAGAACTTTTTCATTAACTTTACTGAAATGAGTCAAACATATTTCTAAGATTTGCAGCATAGACTGCAATTTGTCTTAAGTTCTTAGTCCTAGAAGGTATTTTAATTATTTTGGTCATAGAGATAAGAATTAAAAATAGCATGTTCAGTTTGGTAATCTTAAAGAAGTTATAGTGAATAAAATTTTAAAGAAGGCATTTAACAATTTTTATCATTATAGTCTTCGAATTAGCAAAAACTGCATTTCTTGGAAATGCAATTCAAGAAGACATATTGTTTTCAAATTTGTGTTAAAAATTCAGAAGTGTAAGATAGGAAATAGTTTCTTAAAATACTGTATTTGTATAAATTCAGATATACATGTAGCTAATAAAGTAGTTTATATTAACTACTTCCTTTAACTTCAAAATGAATAAATATATGAACAAATATTTTAAAGTAGAGGAAACTAAAATATCTACACAGATCCATAATTGTACTCATACTGATTTCCTCCTTCCCATTTACTTGAAATTCATAGATGATAAAATACAAAACTAAATTACTCTTTCTTCACCAGTCTTTCTCATATACAATGCCATTTATATAAACCTAGGCCTTCTACAGAAAAATCGATGGTCAAATCCTAAAGGTATTCTTTACCTCACTGAAGAATTTCCCCAGGCTCCATGCTTGTCTGTGAGAATGTTGATAATTTTCTGGATTAGTTGAGTTGCTGTCACATGGTCTCGATATTTAGCTGCTCTTATCAAATGATCACACACCTTCTCATCTTCTCGCTTGTCTGCAGAATACTGGGCACACAATGACTTGAAAAGAAAAAAAAAATCTATCACTACTATAAAAATATGAAAAAAAACTTTAAAATGTATCATAATCTCTAATATGAATTAAACCAACCAAAAATTTAAAGTTACTTTTATACCCCTCATTAACTGAACTGATTGTGATTTAGTAATCTATAATTAGTACACAATTCCTCAACAATTTATTTCTCTGATTTCATCCATAAGATTCACTTAGAAGTTGGTAATATTTAAGCAGAGATATCAATAATCAGAAGCTATTTAGGAGAAGATGCAAGGACCCACCTTGCAAGTAGCATGAAGAGTTATTGCAAAGCATTCCAGGAAAAGTGAGTAAGAGGAAGAATGGTAAGAAATGAGTTTGGAGAGAGAGGCAGCTGCATCATTTAGTACTGTGTAGTTGTGCTAAGGAGTTTAGTTTATTCTAATGCACTGTGATACCAACAGAAGGTTTAGAGCAGTGGAGTAATGCGACTGATTTCTATATCAAAATGATCACTACAAATGCCACTTAGAGAATGGCTTGTAGTTGATTAGAAGAAGTTAAGGAGAGAGATTAGGTGTAAGGTCACTGCAGAGGTTCAGAAGAAGAAACTACAGTGGCTTGCAATAATAAACAGAGCTAGTTCTCTACACACTCAGAAAATGACAAAAACATTTTGAGGCTTTTAAGTCCTAGCTATCCAAAATGGACCAGCAGCACTGGAATCCCCTAGAAACTAATGTAAACTTGATTCTTAATTCCACTCATAGGATTTTATTGGGCTCCACCCCCTTAAAATCCAAATACAAGCTTACATACACATACACATGTATACATGACCTGTAATAGGTAACAAAAATTTGATGTTGGAAAAAATAGTAATAGTTTGTATATGTGATGTAGTGTGATTGCCTGTATACCAGTTTAGATAGATTGTTACCACACACTACCCCCAGCATTGCTCCAGCAACAGGGGGACCTGAATTTTCCTAACCAGTGAGAGCACATCCACATCAAGTGGGGAGGACACTTGATCTAATTAGTGCATTAAAAGAAAAGGCCAGGATTTCAGTTGGATAGTTCCTCCCTCTCAGGGTGTAAAAGAGAAAGTCCATAATTCCAAGATTGCTGAAAGCTCTTTGTGTACTATGAGGGAAGCTAGTCTGAGAATTAGGGTAAAACTCAAAGGGATCAGGGCCATGAGAATTATAAAAATATAAGTCTTATTCAAAATGGAATCATGATTTTCTGGATTAAGACCAGCTTATCTTTAGACTTCCATGATAGTTTTTTTTTTTAAGACTTTTTATGAGAACCTATAAGCTACTGTTCATTCATATATGCCAGTATGAATTAAGTTTTATGTTTCTAACACCAAAAGCAACCAAACTGTTAACGGTGTTAATGTACATGTATAAGGACTCAAGTATCTCTTAGAGATTAAAGGCTGAATTATCTTGATAGCCTTTGCCCTGGAGAATCCCTATTCCCTCCAGAATGTAAGGAGGGAAGTGGTAATAAAAGTATATCACTGACATCATTGACATTAAATCACAAAAGCTAAAAACAATTTTAATAGAAAGTTTTACAGAAAGTAAAAGTAATTAAGAGGAATTCATAAAATTCTATGAAGACAGAAAAAAAAAGATTTTGAGAAGAGAAGTCATCCTTGAACAAGAATAAAGATAGCCTTCAAGTAAAGGTGAGGAAGAAAAACAAGGGTTAGTCTCACAGAGGGGAGCAGTACAAAATAAAAGTGAAAAAAGTAAGCGAATATTCTGGAACACATAATGAGGATTGAAAAAAACCACTAAGATTCACACTACTAAATATATGAATATGTATTACATCTGTACATGAATAAACATAAGATTGGTAAGCAAAACAAAAATCTGATTTAAGTATCATCCTTAGTAATTTCTCTTTGTAAGACTTGGGCAACCAACTCATTTTACTTCTTTATGTCTAAGTGTCATATGCAAAATAAGAGTATTATAATTGCTTTAAAAATTGGACAATTAGAAGATTTTGGGCAAACACTGAGAGGTTAGTTTTTATACACTAATAAATGAAAACAATTACTTTTTTCTAAACACTGATGCAGAGAAAATAAAATGTTAGGAACTAGATTCATTTATAAGACATTAAAAGCAACTGCCATATGCTACATTAAAAAAGAAAAAAAAAAGGACTGAGCCAAACCAACCACATGATAGTTCATCAAAAATATGACTTGAGTAAATAAAATACAATTAAGAAATACTTAAAGGGAAAGTAGTTTAAGTGAAGATAACTGAATTATTTCATGGAACAAAAATGACAAAGCTATGTGATATTCTCAGAGATTCATTCAAGAACTAGGCGCCTTTATACATTATTTCATATCTAACCCAAATATACACTGAAACCAATAAGGTAAAATAGAAGACATATGCAAAATTTTTATAACTTCCACATCTCCTACTCTATCTATAATCTGCCCCTGTCTAACCTCACCTGATAAGAAACTAAAATTGTTGATGGAAATTAGAAAATCATTGGCTTCTATACTCTCCCGAAATACCATATACCTCATATAAAGCAGTGCTGAAATAATTTAAAATGTATTATTTAACAGTCTATTTTTTCTATTTTTTTTTTAACATGGGAATAATTTAACTTAACCTAATGATATTTTGTAAACATTTGGTAAGGTGTTAAAGTTTGCTTGAAAAAGCAAAATTCTAAAATGAAGTCCAAAGTTAAATAGTAAAATGGCTTAAAGTGTTCTTTAATGGATCCTCCTTTACAATTTAAACAGCAACTTTTCATATCTGACATAAAATCTATAGATATAAATCACATTAAAGGGCTATTCTTTCCCGATTATCAATCTCTGTCTCATTGTGGAACATTAGAGTCACATCTGACCTTAAAACATGATAAAAGGAAACCAAATAAGAATGTTTGTAAAGATATAATGAACTTGTATCTATTTTTAAAAATATCCTTAAAATGTAGTTTGAACACATTCTTATTGAAAACCAATAATATGGTCTATGTATGCCATATCATTCAAAATCTAGTACAGATCAGGAATATTGGCTTCTGAATAAAATATATGTTGCTTGTTGGTGGGTGATATACTTATGTATGTGTGTATGTCTGTGTTTAAAGGTTGAATGGAGGTATCTCAATAAAACCTACAAAATGTACTATCAATGAAATCCAGGGTCAGGCCTAATACTTTCATTCAAGTTTACTTTACATCAATTTCTCTGTTTTCTTATTTTAAGCAGCATATAAACTAGGTAACATGACATCACAGCGATTACCACAAAAATATCTGAATCTAAAATGAAAAGAAATAAACATCTTGGGAATTAACAATTCAAATGTATTTGATTATTACTAAAGAAATCTAAGATTTATTACCATAGCATTAATAAATTAAAAATAAAAAAATAAACCTACTTCTTAAAAGAAATTCACATACTTCCTGGGAAAAGATAAAAGAAATAACTAAAGAGAGAAACAATTTAGACTGGCCAATTATAATTCAAGTGACTACTCTGGCTCTTTAAATGTAAATGAAAAAAATTAAGACAATATTATATTTAATCTTTCCTTCCATGCTATGCCTCTCTACCCAACTTTACTATTTCTGCTTTTCATGAAACCTCAGAGAGGAGCGAACTTAAAATTAGGCAGATTCCTCTAGTATCCTCCTGGCATCTCTCTAATCACCCTTCTTAGTGGTCAGACTTTTCCCTTTACTATATTCTCCACTATGAAATGCTTGCATTTTCTCAAGCCTTCATCCAATTTATCTTGGCAATATCATCCATTCTCACATCAACTACTATTATCAATTTAAATCTAGCTTTCAAGTTTTTCATATCTAACCCAGATGTTTTCTTAAACTCTGAGCCCACATATCTGTCTGTAGGATAATCCCTAATCATCCAATAAGCACCTAACGTTAAAAATGTACAGAGCGGATTTGAGAGACACAGAAAGAATTCTTAAGGATCCTAAGACAGAATTAAAAAGGAAATCCTCAAAAAAAAGCAGGGGGGGGGGCGCATCTAGGAATTGTTTTGCCAGGCTATCCCACATAAAGGAGGAGGCAGTGACTGCTTGTCCAACAGAAAGCAATCCACAAGGATGCCTCCTGGTATCAAGAGAGAATGTGGTACAATGTCCAGACAGGGAGAAGCTACTTTGTGAGGAGGAAGACAAAGTTACATTCCAAGGACAGTAGAGCCCATGGACAGACTGAGCCTGAGATATACTGACACCAGGAAGGTGCTGCAGAAGCCCCAGGGCTGTCTCTAGACTTCTTGTTTTGTGATAAGAAGCATCCTCTATTTGCTTTCAGTTGCTGACTGTTACTAGCTGGAACAGATGAGGATAGTTATCACTCGTCTGTAAAGATAGCAGCAAGACAACCTGAATTAGATTTTCCTGGACTCTTTATTGGGACGTGAACTTTTTTTTCCTATAAGTTTTTCATTTTAGTGATATTATTTCTAAACCAAAAATAATTAAGGCATGCAAGTAAAACAAACAAACAATGTACAAAACTAAAACTTAACCTACTATCTTTATCCCAAACATGTTAGTACACGTGAAAGGGCACTCTTTTCTATTTCTGTCATCTGTGCTTCTCAATTTCCCTCATTTCATATCCCATCATTCCATTTTAGCAAAATCTCTTATCACCCTTATCACTGCCCTAATAGAAATCTTTATTAGTTCACAACTCAGCTCTTAAATTAATCTTCTAATTGTCCTCTCGTGAATAGTCCCAGAGTCATTTATAGAAGAATTTCTTTTGGTATATAGCTTAGATATGTTTTTATATCCTATCTACAAATAATTATATTATTATCTAAAATATTGAACAATTAAGACAAATTTAACAAGCTAGAACTTGTAGCCTTCTATATAATTCAGTAATGTGGTAGATTATCTTTCAACATGCCTGCCTATGCATCCTTTATGCCAGATACACTCAGATTATACGCTGCTCTCAAAAACGCTCAAAACATTTTCAAGAGCTAGAAGATATATTTCTCTTATACCTTTTGCATGTGAAACAAGATTAAAGATGTTTATTTAAAGAACATACTACTAGAGAAGATGAAGTTACACAGAAAAATATAGAGAACTCTAGAAGCCCTTTTGATTCTTTAGCTGAATACATAGAGGGGGGAAAATGATAACTAAAAACTTCCACAATAACTGGAATAATTCATATCCAAATAACTTATGGATAAAAATGAAATCACAAGGAAAATTAGAAAAATTTGTGGGAATTGGCTAAAGCAGCAATTAAAGAAAAATAGCTTTAAATATTATAATATAAACTATTTAAGGAAGAAATAATACAGATATTAAACTCATTCAGATAACAGAGGCTAAGAAATAGATTACTACTAATTTTATACTACACAAATGGAAAACTAAAAACCAATATAATTTGTGTAAATAAGCACAAAAATCCTTAACAAAATAATAGCATTTAGTTTTATAGAAAATGGATTAAATATCATGATGGAGTGGAGTTTATCCATGCAATGCAAGGTTAATTTAATATTTGAATATCAATCAGTATAATTCACTATATAACAGAAAAAAAGAAAAACATACCATCTCAATAGATTTTTTAAAGATTGTTTTACAACATTCAAAACCCTTTCGTGATAAGGAAAGAAAAAGCACTCTACAAATTAGGAATAAAAAGAGATGTCTTAAGTTTTAGGAAAGTCATTCAAGTCTATGAAAATCATTCAAGTAAAATTAAAGATAAAACAAGTATGTCCTCTCTTGTGAATTCCATTAAATACTGTAAACAGAGGATCTAACCAGCTCAGTGAGGTAAAAATAAGAAATAAAAAGATGGTTTGAAAAGGAAAGAGTAGCATGGTCTTCATTTTTAGATATGCTCATGTATGTAATAATCCCAAGAGTTCTAGGAAAAAACTACGAGAATTTAAAAGTAAGTTTGACAACTTTATTGAATACGAGAAATCACTAAAAATTCATTTGTATTTCTATATACTGGCAATAATCAACAAGTAATGTAACACAATCATAATTAAAATGTTAACAGGCTTTTTATAGATATTGACAAGCTCATTATAAAATGTATATAAACAAAAAATGAGAATGGCAAAACAGTTTTACCAAAAAAAAAAAATTGTAGGATTTTACACTCTTTTGAATCATACTATAAAATAAGAAATCATGACCATTTCTAGGTTTATTGAATGAAGAAAGATTATCTTTTCAAAACGTGGTGCTAAAACATCTGGCTACCCACAGGAACAAAATAAGAAGCAAACCTGTCTTTTGCCTCAAACCACATACAAAATGTTTAGTTCAAAATGAACCAAAGACCAAACTATAAAAGTTAAAGCTATAACACTATAGAAGGAAGCAGCACAAAATGAGATTACCTTGGGGTAGGCAGAGAATTAGAATACTGGAATCATAAAAGGAATCAGAACAGAAAAATCATAACCATAAAAAAATGGTTAATCAAAATTTATAAAATCTGCTCTTTAAATGGTACCATTTAGAAAATAAAAAGGTAAACTACAAATTAAAAATATATGTATATGCACCATATATATAACTGATAAATGATTTCCTTTTATATACACAGGATATATAAATAACTCATAATTCAATAAGACAGACACACCAACTTAAAATAATGAGCAAAGGATTTGAATAGACAGTTCACAAAGGATTAACTAATGACTAATAAGCACATGAGAAAATGCTTACTTAGCAGGAAAACAAATAAAAACCACACACTAAGCTATTATCATATTCACCAGAATTAGCTGTAATTAGAAAGACTGACAGTACCTAAGACCAGCGACGATGTGCAGCAAACAAAACTGTCACACGTACCTACCTGGTTTGAGTATAAAATCTACAACTCCTTTAGCAGTTTCTTGTAAACTTAAAAATGTACTTACAACAGTGCCTAGCAATTCTACTCCTAGATATTTCCTCAAAATTATACTATAGTAAATTATACTTATACTAAATTATATGAAAATGCCCATAGTGCTTTTAGTCATAAAAGCCAAAAACTACAAATTCTCCGATATCCATCAACAAATGAATGTATAAACAAAGTACAACTACTCAACAATAAAAAGATTCGGATGAAACGCACGATGTGGATGAGGAACAAAAACTTTGTTAACCAAAAGAATCCAGACATCAGAGTAAGTACTATATAATTCCATTTACCTGAAATTGTATATCACACAAACCATCTATAATGACAGAAGCCAGATGAGGGGCTGGATGTATGCATGTGTAGAGGAACTGACCACAATGATTCCTAAGGGAATTCTCTGAGACAGTAAAAATTTTCTATATGTTGATTATAACAATTACAAAGGTGTATACACCTGTCAAAACTCATCAAACTATATACTTTAAATGAGTATATCTTATTATATATGAACTATACCTCAACGAAGTTTTTAAAAAACTAAATACGCAAGACACCACAGGAAAGAATACAGTTAAAATACTCGTATGGGAAAATAAGCTTATTTATCAAACAGGGAAATAACCTTTACAAGTCAATAGGAAAAAAACAGATAACCAATAAAAAACTGAGTAAGGGACAAATACATATTTCACAATTTTTTTTTTAAAAAGGATAACATATAACAAGAAGAAATGTACAGCTTCATATGCAAATAAAATCCAAAATAAAAAAACTATGAGTTACTAATACATGACTACCTAAATGCTGAAATAAAAATCACTGATCAACTGTTGATGAGAATGTGGATTAATGGGAACAGCCATACTGATGTTGGAAGTTGTATGCACTTTTGATGAAGAGTGTAGTAACAGCTATTAAAATTGAAAACATTAATTTTACATCAAGCAAGTCTGCCCTACAGAAATGCATAGGCATGTACATACAAGTAAAACAGTCAAAAAAATATTACAATCTGTAGAACACCTAATTGCCAAGCAATAGAAGAGATTATGAAAAAGTAATTATCTATTCATGTAATGAAATACTATGCAGCCTTACGAATAATAGGAAAATGTAAGAAACTGAATGAATTTTACAAACATATGTTGAATTAAAAATACCAGGTCAAAACACATACTTCATGATTCCATTTACGTAAAGTTCAAATTTGGTAAAGTAATTAAAATGCTAAAAGAAATTAACATATATTAAAAAGAAGCATGTTCTATAGAATCAGAACAGTACTCAGCTCAAGGGAGCAAAAAGGAGTTTTGATTGGATAGACATATCCTGTGACACAGCCACATTCTTTAAGTATCAACAAAGGGAGGTAAATAAATAATAATTGCACATTGTATCTAGAATTAAGTTTCAGTATGCTTTATGAAAAACAAATCAAGCAAATTTTCATTAAGATTGAATATTATTGGGAAATAAAAATAAATTGCACTTAAAATTTTAAAACTAAAACCTTGAAAACATTATATGTTTTTCTCGTAATTTTGTAACATTTACTGTAATTAAAGCAACTGAAGTATATTGGTTTTACAAGTTTTGTGTTTTAAACTATTTTTTTTTTAAAGAAACATACTTGTTTTCAAAAACGAAGCAGAAAGTAATTATTTATATAAAATAAAGAGAAAGTTCTCTCTTTCACCTTCTCTCTATCTGGCCAGTAGTTAGCTACCGGAAGAGTCACTGTTAACAGTAAGATGCAGTTCCTCTGTACAGTAAATGGAATCAAACTCTACATCATTAGATGTCAGGACACATACTTCTACCTTCTTTCTTTCTCATGGCTACAAAGAGAGTATTATATTTTTATGATAAACACTTTTAAGTGTACTACCTTACTTCCCAATTTGTCGCAAAATCATTTGTACTATAAATTATTTGTCCTCATTGGAAACCACTTAAAAGTGAAATCACCTAAGGGACAACAAATTAAAGAATTTTTCAATATTTCACTTTTGGAGGTCTCTGCACATGATCTCTTTAACTCAGTTTAAAGTGGAATCAGGAAAAAAAAGGCTATCCACAGAAATCTTACAAAGACTATTGAAAAACAGACTTAGAAAAATGAAAGCTTAAAAACCTCAACAGCAAACGAAAGTCAACCAATGACAATGTGTGACAGCCACCTTTAATTCTGAAGTGATTCCTCTGTCATCCAACGACTCAAAGTATTGATTTCTCTCAGCATGAAAAAGTCTAAGCCAATGAAACAGATATAGCATCAAACCCCCTCCCCATAATAGCATTCAAGGTTAAAACAGTCAGAAACACTTATCAAAGTATCTCTTCCATTTCTTATTGTTTCAATGGACTGGACACAGTGTCGGTACTTATCTCTACAAACTGCAGTCTTTAAACAACATTTTTAAATAATTTGAAGATTAATATAGGTTTCAATTTTTTACTTTAGACTTTTGATCATAAAAAACTTGTTTTAAAATGCTTTTGTATAGTATTTGTAAAAGCAGACAACACTTAAGAAGAGGACTACAGTTTTCACTTATGTAAATATAGTGTTTTGGGAAGGAACAAGAAAGAACTATTCAGAATCAGAGAGAATTTCACAGAAGAATTAGACTAAGTAACTGTTCATCAAGAACAAGGGTGCATTTAAAATTAATTTTAAAATATATACATGTGTATATATACACACAATAAAAAAGCAAAAAGCTACGAAAATGTCTCAAATATCCTTTTTTTAAAAGCAATGATAATAACAACAGAATAAGACATGTAATTACCAGAGCCCTCTCTTTTTAAATACCGAGATGTATGCTTAGTTATATTTTCCTTGGGTGTCTAATATTTTTATTTATCTCCTGCATAAAAAAAATTATTCTTAAAAATGTACATAAGTCATTTAGCATTTAGTTAACTATATTTATATTGCTTACCTGAAAATTGTCATATTGCTATTGACATCTTGTTATTCAAATGCATTGCTAACATGAACTAATTCAAAATAACACACATGAGCATCAACTGGATTGTAGGTGCTGCTTTTCAAACCATCTGTAATGTAAACCAGTTTTTGGTTTTATTTTTTTGCAATAAATTGAAAACTGATGCTTTTGAAAATAATGTGACATTGCCAGACATTCAAGTTATAAAAGTTTCTAAATACATATTCAATTTCTGTAGTTATCTCTTTGAGGACTAGTAGTAAGCAGGTTGGTCAACTGACCACATTTAAGTAGCACTAGTATAATAGGTAAATAGGAGAAAACTATTTTTATTTACTCAAACATTGTCACCTTGATCTTATATTCAGAGCTTTATTTTATACTAATAAACCATAAATAACAGAAATAATACTCTAATTTCATATGATCAAATTCTAAGTAATAAATGTTATATGAAATACACCATAAGATTTTAAATTACCTTGGCTTCTTATCGCTCTATTTTAAAATTTATTAAGAAAAGGCAATTTTTTATACTAACACCTGATCTGGTCAACTGTTACAATAACCTGACATATCATGAATTCAAAGCTTATAAGATGAGTTCAATTTTACCTATACTATAGTTCGTTTTTTCTAGCCTCTCACCTTTAATGCATTGTCCAGTAATACAACTGTGTTACTTGAAGCTAGAGAAGCATTACTTAAAATTTTCAAACGAAGACAGAAACAGTAGCTCATTTAAAAGCAGTCTTCCTTTGCCCTCACAATGATAGCTCCTTCCATTTCACAAATAACTTTAAAAATTATTATTCTTTTATATGTGTGTATACATGTTCCTTACATAGGTATGCATACGATCTGTTCAAAAGTTACCCACAAAAGACTGAGAACAGAAAATGCTGGGAGCCCAGCTTTTAATCTGGCCATTATCAAGAAGCTAGAATAGAAAGTGAAACAACTTAAAACATCTGGAAGAATCTCTAAAAATTATACATTCCAGACTGAATACACCAGACTTTGGAAATACATGGAGAAATATTATGATTACACTGAACAGGTGTAGAACATGTATGAGAACATAAATGGTAAACTGGAGTGGGAATTTACCCTAAGGAATTTGATGATCCAATCATCAATCAACCTGAGGTGGAAAAAAAGGAAAACCTTGAACTAAGGAAGAACCAATATTCTTTTCTAAGACTGAAGGCAGGTGGGCCTGGACTATAACCAAGGATGAAAATGATCAAAGAAACTCTCTATGTCGGGGGAGCTGAACTAGCCCCTGCAACATGGCAAAGGGCCCAGGGGTAGAGAGAAAGAGGTCAAGAAAGAGTCAAGCAAAAATCTCCTATGCAGAACCATGACCTATGAATTCTAGGAGATACAATACCCAGTACTGAGTTTTATTTTTCTTTCCTGTGCTGTGATGCCCTCCTACCACTGTTGAAAATGCCACTTGTGTGATAGTAAGAGGTAGCCTCCTGAGCTCTGACACAGCAGTAGTATTGAATAAGGCCCTATGGCAGAGCTTATAGTCCCAGATAAATTGTGAGACATATAAGCATTCTGTGGATATTACCAGAAATTACCTAGAATAGAAAAATGAATGCCCTCCATTTTATAGAAATCGCTAGCTGCATACTGAACACTTAATACTAGGTCACAGTAACAGGCACTTTACATTTATCAAATTCCATTTACTCTTCACAAAATTACTGCAGGTAGGCTCCATTATTATCCTATTTTAAAATAAGACAATGGAGAACAATGGCAAGTGAAGTTATGCTCAAGGTGATACAACAAAGGTTTCTATCCTACATGGAGCAAGATATGTTCCAGTTGGATTCAGAAAAAGAAGGGGGAGAAGGGGAGGGAGGGAGGGAAGGAAAGGAGGGACTTGAGACCTAATTGCAAACATTTGTTAGATACTGCAATGCTTCAAAAAATTTCAGAAGTTAATATATGTTTATAGACCATAGTAAAGCCTTTGACTGTGTAGGTCATAAAAAGCTGATGGCTGCTCTGAAAGATATGGATGTGCCCCAGCACCTGACTGTCCTGCTCTGTAACCCATACTGTGGCTAGGGAGCCACTGTCAGTACAGAATATGGAGAGACAGAATGGTTCCTATAAGCAAAGGTGTCAGACAAGGGTGCGTTTTATCTCCCTATTTGTTTAATCTGTACATAGGACATAACATACAAAAAAACTGGGCTAGACTCAGAAGAAAAAAGAGTGAAAACTGGTGGAAGAAATATCAATGACTTAAGATATGCAGATGACACCCTCTAACTGAAAGAAAGTAGCAGTGGTTTGAAACAGTTTGTGATGAAAGCAAAGAAGAAAGTGCATTTGATCACCAAGACAACAAAAATCACAACTACAGAAGAAACACCTAACTTTAACATAGACAATGAAGACATTTAAATTGTTACAGATGCTGTTACCCAGGTTCAGTCATCAAGTCAAATGAAGCCTGCAGCCAAGAAATCAAGAGAAAGATGAGACTCAAAGGGCAGCAATGGAAGAATGAAGAAAGATTACCAAGATGTGTTCTTACAGACCAAGGATAAGATCATTCACATGCTCACAGTTCCAATTCCTATGTACGGATGCACATGTTAGACAGTGAAAATGGGTAATAAGAAAAAAATGATTCATTTGAAACATGGTGTTAAAGGAGAGCTTTACAGAAACTCTGAGCCACCAGAAAGATGAACAAGTGGGTCCTAGAACAAATTAAGCATGAAACATCACTGAGGGCAAAAAAGACAAAACTGAAGCTGTCCCACTTCAGGCACATCACGAGAAGGCAGGATCCTTTGGAAAAGGCAATAATGCTGGGAAAAACTGAAGGCAGCAGGAAAAGAGGCAGATGAAATAAGAAAATTATGCAAAGTAAAATAAGCTGGATACAGAAAGACAAATATTACATGATCTCACTTACATGTGGAGTCTAAAAACAAAAAAAAGTCAAGTTCGTAGTAAGAAAGTAGAATGGTGGTAACCAGAGGCTATCGAGTGGGGGAAACAGAAGATACTAATCAAAGGATACGAAATTTTAGTTATGAGTTCTAAATATATAATATTTACATTGTGATTATAGTTAATAAGAACGTGTTAAATACTTGAAATTTGCTAAAAACAGATTTCAAGTGTTTTTACCACACACAAAAAATGGCAACAATGTGAGGTGATGGATATGTTAATATGCTTGACTGTGCATCTTTAGTTGTCCATATCTCATTAAAGATGAGGGGTGAGAAAACTAGTGGCACTCTAATAAGCAATACAAGGGAATTCAATGATTACAAATTTTTCCTTATGTTCCCATGAGGATATGAATAGAACATTTTTCTTAATCTGAAAGAATCCAGAATCTCATATAAAAAGATTGAATCCTCAAATTTCTATGAGCCGGATATGAAAATCTTCATTAATCCCACATTCTATCTTGTATTACCTGATACTTTCATTTTTTAATACTTCATTGAGAACTTCTTGTGTTCTAAACCTATACTAGATATTGAAATTAAAATAAGAAATATAGCCTTTTATAAAGGAGTCAATACCTAAGGTTTGTTTTCCTCAATAGACACCAATAATTTCAAAACATTTTACACGGATACAAGTAAGTTTCATGATGCATCCAAGAATAACAGAATCCAGCATTTGAAAATGTAACATCTATAAATAACAAAAGAAATGGCAGTCAAAGATTAGCCTCTATTTCCCTATATGACTACTATAAAAGAAGCAATGTGAGTAAATCACACACACCTTCTCTCAAGCAGAACCTGTGAACTTCTAAAAACTTCTACAAGTAAAATTTTATGGTTTTATATTTGAATGAATTTCTCATGGTCAGATTCTCAAAAGTCAATAGCTAAACAAAAATGTAATAACTACTGAATCAAAATACAGAAAATTTACATAATTCTATTTTTGTTTTAAAATGTATTGTGTGAAATGTATACATACATACAAATATAAAGTGTATATTCTTAATAGAAAGTTATGTACCAAACCATTATCTTAGGAAGTGTGGTAGAGGGAAAGATACTAGACAAAGTTCTCTTTTTACTTTGCACTATCCTATATTGCATTCTTTTTTTTACTTTTTTTTTTTTGGCCATATGTATTTTGTAGCTTAAAATTTTTTGAATTGAAAAATAAAAGAGCACAAATTTGTTCTTAATTCAAGGTTTCTCAAGTAAACATTCTAGAAATTTTTTGTTGCTTTTATTTCCATAATAATCTAAACAAATCAATTTAAAAAAGATTTAGGGTAACCTAGATTAAAGATATGTAGAAGCATTTCATATGCTTATAGCTCTTAAACATCTATAACCAAATTTGTCACAAATCAAGTTCAAACAGCAGCATAAAAATCAATAAATTTATATTACATTTGACTGTTTAAAGTGAGAGCATAACTTTTAGTGAGTTAATATGTTAAAATGGCACTGATTCATGAAAATTATTATATGCAATTTATTTTACCACTGATAATGACAAAACTTTCATGAAACACTTAAAGTCACATTCATAGACTAACATTTCAGTATTGACTTACTTTATAGAATTGATTCTATTTTGTAAAAATGGCTTGATGCAAAAGAGTAATATAATAATTGCATTATTGGTTTCATAAAACAATATGAAGTCACATTAAGTGATGTATCATGTACTACATGAATAAAAATTTGATAGAAGTTTTAAAAATTGAAAAATAAAAGGCAATTATGGCATAGACTTTGAGTTATTCCTTCAAATCTTCTTGAACAGTACCAGATATTTGTCAGATGGGTACCAGACTTATCAGGGTGATCACTTCATAAGGTATGTAAATGTCTAATCACTATATTGTATATATGTAACTAACAGAATATACTATGTTTTAAATTTTAAAAAACCAGAACCTCCAGATTTTTACCAAGGTCTGTAGTCATCTAGAATAACGAGTACATTTCTAACTTTTCTACAATTTTGCCACTATTAATAAAACTAATAAAAGGCTTAGAAGGAAAAAATAATATGACAGCATTTCAATATGGTTACCCAACCTCAGTATATTCTAATTAAAGAAAAATATCAACACCGAGAAGCTACAACATACTTCCAGAGAGATCACTCAAGAGGGAAAGAAAAGTCCCAACATATTAAATAATAAGTTCATACAAAAAAATTTACAGTTGGTGAAGAAAAACCAAAGGGTAGTCAATAATTATAAAGATACACAATGACATCAAGTAAAAATAAGATCTTTCAATCAAAACTACTCAACTGTAAGCTGACTAATTCATACTTAATGAAGGCCTGGAACTAAAAGTTCATGGCATTATGGAAACAGGTATCATGGCAGATTTCACAAGTAACAGGGGAGCATCATCTAAGGATCTTTTTCACATTAAGAATCCTATTAGAAAGAAAACACTAAAAGGTAATTGAATTTCCCTCAGTTATCTTCATCTCTGTCAGCTCCTGCTACAATAACTTACTCTCCAGAGCAGAGATAACTCAATTCTGTCCAGCAAGCATATGTTATGAATCTCCAAAGCAAACTTGTCTAAATCATTCTGGTCTTCTATCAAGGTTAGCTGTGGTTATGAACTCTGACAGAAAGCAAACAAATTTATTTTTATCTTTTCAATAATTCACTTCTCCATGCTTTGATGAAGAAATCATGAAACATACGATCTGCAGTTATGTTATAAAGTCAGCTGAGATGGGTTCCAATTTTTAAATAAAAACAATTATTTTTAAAATAAACAAAATAGCATCAGTGTATAGCAGAATTGATAAATTACTGGTTTCAATTTGTTTTACATAATTGTATATAATAGTTTGAGATCAAGAAAAAATACTATTAATCGAATACGACTTAAGATGTTACAAATACTATTTCAACTATTTCATACTTAAACAACTTTTAGTAAAACATATTTTAGAAAATACTAGTAAATGTATTTTCAAAAAAGGATTTTTTATAAATTAAAAAAAATAGTTCTTAAAAGAAAATGTATTTCCATCTGTATTCTAAACCAGCAGTTTATAATAGAAATAAACAAAAGAAAACTTACCTAAGAACAAAAGGCAATAGTATCAGAAATCCTGTTTCTTAATACCAAGATTATTCAGAACATGAACTAACCCAAATTCAAATAGTTAACAAACATCTTTCCTCTGAAAGGCTTTCATTTAAATTTCTCAAATGAAGATGCTGATTTGTCTATTCATGACCTTTAAATTCTACAATATCAGTCACAAAATAACGATAATCATTACAATAACTCATACAGTTCACAATGTGTTTTAACTCATACAAAATTTTAAACTAAGCTAAGTTCAATAAATTTTTCCCAAGATTTTCCAACAAATAAATTGTGGAGCCTACTATCTGAACATGTTTTCTAACCCCTGCTATGACACTGTTATGGTTTCAAATTTAGGTTATCCTTAAATATCAGAAAGAAGTTCAAAGAATGCAGCCAGCAATGATCCTTGAAATTTTTTAATGTAAGATGAGCTAACCTGTATTTTATAGTTTAAACCGCCTATTCCTTCATTTAAGGTACAATCAGTGGTTTTTGGATTAAGGATATCAAAGCTGTCATTTGAAAGCTTTTTACCAATCATGGTAATTTGAGATGCTAACATAACTACTACTGTTGCTGGTCATAGGGTACAAAACTGATCTGCCATGGCTTTTCTCACTTAATTTAATCCTTTGTATTTCCAGGGAGGCCCAGCATTCCGACTTTTAATCAGAAAATGATACAAGAAAAAGAAAGCAAATGTGTAGGCTATTTGCATTCATTTATTGAACTATTATTTACTGAGCACCTATTATGAGTAAGGTGAGGTACCAGGCACTGTAGATACGTGATAAATGGAAACTACAAGAAGAATTAAGAAGTGATAAGACAGAATAGGATTGTGATAAGACAGAAGACAGGAAAGCATTAGATATTGAGATGAGCTTTATTAAAATGAAAAACAAAGACAGGTGAATACTGAACTTTTGGTTATATTAAGGCCACTGGTAATTTCAAGAAGTTTCAGTGGTGATGGTGTTAGAAGCCTGATTGCTAAAAAGCCAAAATGCTATGAGGAAGCTCAGAGGAAAGAGAGGTAATGTATGTAGAAAACTAATTTAAAAACTGACTGTTAGAATGATAGAAAAATAGGATACAGAAAAGTGGAATCAAGATTTTTTAAAGATGAAAGATATTATAACATGATCCTGTGCTTTCCCACGAGAAAAGGAAGATTGATTCATGAAAGAGAAGTTGTAAGTGAGTAAGCAAAGTCTTGAGAAGTGAGGCTGTGGAAGGGCTCTAAAAAATAGCCAATCAGAGATAAAATACTGCCACCTGCGACAACATAGATGAAACTAGACATAATCATGCTAAGCAAAATAAGCCAGACAGAAAAAGTTGAAAATCACATGATACCACTTACATGTGGGATATAAATCTAAAAGAAACAAATGAACAGGACATACAAACAAAGACTCATGGACTGGACTATAGACTAGTGGTTTCCAGAGGACCATAGACCAGCAGTTACTAGTGAGGTGGGAGAGGAGGGGAGAGGTAGACGGGGTAAAGGGGGTCAAATATAGGGGTTTAGGGTGACAGTGAAGTAGGTGAAGGGGATCAAATATATGGTAGGTGAAGGAAACTGGACTTTGGGTGGTAAACACACAATAAAATATCAAATGATAATGTACACCTGAAAACTATATAATTGTATTAACCAATGTTACCCCAATAAACTTAAGTTTTTTTAAAAAAAAGCCAATCGGATTGGTCACTGAGGAGGTGCAGCTCTCTAATGGGAGGGCAAAAGAGACCACAACATATTGATTAGTTTAGTGATAGGAAGGTTCAGTATTCATTCAAATCTGATGAGATATACTTTTGCACTAAATATTAGTTAAGGGTTTCAGATTACAATATGGGTAGAGAAGGAAATTTGCTTTTGAGGAGAGAGGAAAAAGTATGAATGACATATTCTTTTGGAGTATGGTATTAAGCCTTCCAGAGAAACTCAGTAGGATGACTGCAAGTTACTAAATACCTAATAAAGTTTAAGAACATAAATGAAATGGTAAATAAATTAGTTTGACTGAATACTGGGCAAAGAAGTCAATAACACTTGCTTGTTAAGATGTTTTGATACTACCTTGATACTACCTTTATCCTCTGTACTCGAACTGTGGCTCAAGCATGAGCCACATGAAACTTCAACTCTCTTATCAAGATAAACCTTATCTAGGCACTAAGTCTATATTTCCAAATTACCAACAGATATGTCTATCTGCAGTACCCTAAATGCCAATTCTCAACATGGTCCAAATTATACTTCTCAATTCTCCCTTCAACATGTTTTTTCACCTAATTTCCTAAACCAAGAGGATAGGATCTAGAGGCTTAGGTTAAATAAACTATTTTAAGTCTTTCGCAATACTGAACATACTCAGCAACTCCAAAAACTCAAAAGCTTTTTAAAAAAAAAAAATTAAGGTAAAATTCACGTATAATTAAAAGTGCAGAATTCAGCGGCATTACGTAGATTAACAATGTTGTACAACCACCAGATTTATCTAGTTCCAAAATATTTCTGTCACGCCAAAGTCAACTCTTTACCCATTAAGCAGTTTCCCACATTACCCTGCCAATGTCAACCACCAATCTGCATTCTGTCTCAATAAGTTTACCTATTCTGGGTATTTCATATAAATAATTTATATTTTTGTGTCCAGTTTCTCCCACTTAGAATAAAGTTTTGAGATTCATCTACATTGTAGCATATATTAGTACTTGATTCCTTTTTATGGCTGCATATAATTTTCCACTGTGCACACATATTACATTTGTTTATCCATTCATCCATACCATGGACCTTTCCACCTTTTGGCTATTGTGAATAGTGCTGCTACAAATATGCACTGTATTAGTCAGGATTAGCCAGAGGAACAGAAAACAAGATATATAGAAATATATATTAAGAGGAGATTTATTAAAGAGATTGGTTCACAGGTCAAGAAATCTCACGATCCGCCATGTGAAAGCTGAAGAATCAGAAAAGCCAGTAACGTAATTCAGTCTTACAACTGAGAGGCCTATGATGCAAGTTCCAGTGTGATTGCAAAAACCTGAGAACCAGGACTACTAATGTCCGAGGGCAGGAAAAGACAGAAGTCTCAGATCGAACAGACTCAGTAAATGTCCTTCCTCTGCCTTTCTGTCCTACTCAGGCCATCATGGATTAGATGATGAACACTTTCATTGATAAAGGTGATCTTCCTTATTCAATCCACTTGTTCAAATGTTAATCTCTTCTAGAGACACCCCTCACAGGCACATCCAACAATAACATTTTACCAGCTATCTAGGTATCCCTTAGCCCAGTGAAGATGACACATTTGAAAAACAACACACGAATGCACATGTACTTGTTTTGAGTAACTATTTTAAGTTCTTTTGGGTATATAACTAAAAGTAGAACTGCTAGGTCATATGGGAAATTTTTAGAGGAACTGCTAAACTGTTTCTATAGAAGCTATCTCATTTTACATTCCACTAATGGTATGAGGTTTCCAACATCTCCACATCTGCACCAACATAGTCATTACTTATCATTTTTATTTTAGCCATCATAGCAGGGGTAAAGGGTTTCACACTGTGATTTTGATTTGCATTTCCTTAAAGCTGTTGAGCATCTTTTCATGTGTTGGCCATTTGTTTTTTCTTTTTTTGTTTGTTTTGAGAAAAGTCTATTCTTGGCAGTTTTTCATTTCAGTTGTCTTTTGTTATTCAAAGAATTCTCAACATATTCTGGATAATGAACCTATTTGCAAATAGTTGCTCTCATTCTGTAGATTATCTTCCCACTTTCTTGATAATGTTTGGTAATTAACATTTTCTAATTTTGATAATATCTAATTATGTGGGGTTCTGCTTGTACTTTTGGTGTCATATCTAAAAATCCATTTCCACATTTTAAGTCATAGATTTACAACTATATTTTCTTCTAAGAGTTTATGGTTAAGCTCTTATAATTAGGTCTTTGATCTATTTCAAGTTAATGGTCTTATATAAAGTAGAGGCCAACTTTATTCTTTTGCATGTGGGTATCCAAGTGTCTCAGAACCATCTGTTGAAGAGACTATTCTTTCCTCATTGAAATATCTTGTCACTGTAAAAAATTAATTGGCTTTAGATGTATAGGTTTATTTCTGGACTCTCAATTCTATTCTTCTGGCATAATGTCCAAAATTGTGCCAGTACGATTATTATACCTTCGTAGTAAATTTTGAAATCAAGAACTATGAGTCCCCCAATTTTTTTTGTCTCTTTCAAAATTGTTTTGGCTACTCAGAGCCACTTGCAATTCCATTTTAATTTCAGAAACACGTATTTTAAATAATTTTTAAGTCTCCATCTCCATTTATGTGTAATTTTTCATTCTCAAATTAAAACATTTCATCAACTGAAGTATATTCCATGGTCCACTATATACTCCACTGTAATCAAGGGGCAATGAAATATGACTAAAAGTTAAAACAAAAACATTTGTATTGTTACTGTTCTTCTGATGCCATATGAATTTACTATATCAGTGAATTGTACTTAACAATATAAAACAAAGAATAAAACGAAAAAATAAATTTGGAGAGTTACACTAATAGGTATTTTTTAATTGCCTAGTCAACCACACGCCATGCATACATTGGTAAAATCAAATTCTCAATAAAGGACTTGAAATATTAATGGCTTATATATTATAATTCTAAATAAGTCCACAGTTAAGATTATACCAGAACTTTTATTGGCTGTTCATATATAAACTCATTAATATATTAAAAAGTGACCATTGAGACATCTAAAAATAGCAAGCTGTAGGTAGATTCTTATAATTCATTACAAAGAATTATAGTACTTATGAAAAGTGCTTTCTGTAGTAATGGAGAATGGGCACTGAATTATTAGCATGATGTCTTCTGGACAATGCACTGATATAGTCTGAGACATTTCTTATTTCATTGGCCCAGCTAGCTTTGTTGAGCCTGATGTCCATGTACACATCAGGAGTTCCGATCTTCTTCATGGCAAACTTCTGGATCTCTCTGAGTATCCAAGGGCCATACTTCTTGTAGCCCACTCTATGGATGTGCTTGTGAATGCTGAAGGTGTATTCTCTGGTCACTACCTCAGAGATGGCAGAAGAGCCCTTCTAATCACTGTTCTTTGCGGGAACAACTCTGCTAGTTCCAGATTGGAAAAGAAAAGTATGAGGCATCGTGGTAGAAGGAAAACAGCATGGCAAGTACAACTTTCAGGTTGCCGGATGGCCAGAGGAGGGAGAGTGTCTATTTTTGAGTTGTAAAAGCTCTTTATCCATTCCAGATAGCATATCTTATCAGATTTAAGATTTGCAGATATGTTCTTACATTGTGTGGGATGTCTCTTCTCTCTTCATAATGCCTCCTGAATCTCAAACATTGTTAATTTTGACAAAGTATAATTAACCTTTATTTGTTGGGGAGCAGCATTGTGACTATCAGTTTTAAAGTCTAGAAGGCTGGAAGAATTACTGTGCCTATGACAAATAGGAAGCTGAGCATGGACAGGTAATAAGTAATTCAGGTTTGGAATATCCAAAATATTTTATTTTTTATCTTTCTGAATGAACTATACTATGTAATCTCTCCTTATTTCTAAATTTTAGTTATCATTTTTTAAAAACCCATTATTTTTGTTTTTAAATGGAAATTAGTAAATAAAAAAAATACTAGAAGAACAAGACTTCTCCAATTACATTCTAAATTTTGACAATATTAATGTATTAGTTATAACCAGAAGGCATAATTTTAAATGCTATATTTTAAAAGCTAAATAACAAATATAACAATGACTCCTCAAGGCTCCATTAAATGCATATGCAACATTATTTACTTACCTATTAATGATAGAGAAACATTTTCCAATATTTTTCTGTTATAATTATTATAGTAACTGACAATTTCAAATATATAATTATTTTCTTCTAAATTATTTACATTAAAAATTCTAAATAAAAATTGAGACAAATATAGGCCTAATTTCAAAGAGCTATCAAAAAAACTCTTGCTCCAGTTATTATGTTACATGGAATATATCCATTCAATTTGTCTACTACCTTACTAACAAACCAGATATCAAAATAATTTTAATAGTTTGCCATTTTAATTTCTACCCTTTCATTACTGACAAGTGGTACTCTTTTTAGTCTCAGTCTTTACCCCACTTATCTAATAGACTCTTGATATTCTCAAATTTATATTTTGAAAAATATTTATATATTAACACCTCATATTTCACCCAAATTTCTTCTAATTTTCAGTTTTAATATTTGTTACTTTAGTTATATAAATGTCTATAATAATGAATTTATAAACCTATTCTTTTAAGACTGTCTGATATTTTCAAACTCTAGAAAATTATCCTCTTCAGAAATCTAAAATAATCTGTTATGTGTGTTCTGCTACCTAATTCCTAAAACACTCTCCACATTTAATTTTCATAGAGCTAATCATGCCTTTCTGAACATCTTATGGGACTGATAATGATTTCTCTGAGCCCTTTAAAAATCCCCACTGGGAATTCTACTATGATTATAGATCAGAATGTTATGGGAGAGTTGTTTCACTTTCTTTAACATACAAAATGCATGTAAATATAATCTTAATATCGAATTAGGCCAATTAGAAGCCCTCGATAAATTTTAAAGTTAGAAATTCTAAATACCACATTATCTGCTCATAGTGCAGTGCAATTCAAATAGCAAAACTTGAATAAACGATAAAGGACAACCCCCTAAATGAGAATGTCATGTAAAAAAATAAATAAATAAAAGGATGATATCTCTGTTGTCCTTAGAATAATATTCAGATCCTGATTTGTTTTCATTACCTAAAAAAGAGTAAAACGAAGCATTCAAATAAACAAGAAAAAAGGAGAAAAGAGCAAAACATATAAAAGGGAAAAAATATACTTACTAAAAGATGCAAATGCATTAGAAAAGAATTAACTCAAGCAATCAGTAAATAAGCCCAAGACTTGGCTCTCTGAAAAATAAATGCTAACCTATTTAATGACATTAGTATTTAACAACAACAAAAAATCAATATCATTTATAAACAATTATAGGAACCATTCAAATAGTCAGATAGACTATATTAAAAAAGAATCTTTACCCTGGTAGGGTTGATCCATGTAAGAGAATCTTAAAAAATATATTAACAGAGCATTATTTCTATAGATTCTATAATGAAAACTATGTAATAATAACAGATGATGAAAAAAGTAAAATAGAAAAATCAGTAGCCACATGCAGAAACACGTACCAAAATGCAAAGTACAAAATTATAAACTGCAGCACTCTTCATATTATAAGATTATATACAATAGATCACTATGTAAAGCAATAAAAGAAAGTGAAGAAGCTCAGTGTATACCGACAACACTAAGACACAGCTTTAAGTAAAAACAACAACAATGTTGATGATGATGACAAGGTGTAAAACAATGTTTATGCTATACATCAAACTATGTAAAAACACACACGACATATTTGTATTCCCTGTATAGTTGGGGGGGTGGAGATGGGGGAAGGGGACTGATAATGCTGATTCCTCTGGAACAAGGTTACAAGGGAGAGTTTTTCCTATAAACATTTTGTAATGTTAAAAATATATTGCTAATTAAAAAAAAACCTCAAATCTTGTCATCTAAATAGAATGCACAAAATTTGTAAGAAACTATTGCTCCAATCCTAACAATAACAGAATGCAAGGAAATATGAAAGAACTACATTCCAGAAAGTATCACTGCATAGAAGAGAACAGATGTCGCCGCTGCAGTTGTTTTCATCCTCAGAAAAACTACAACTTAAATGAACCATGAAAACATTATACTAAGTTAAGAAAGTCAATCACAAAACACCTCATACTGTATGATACCATGATTCCAGTTATATAAAATAGACAGAATGGCCAAATCTACAGAGACAGAAAGCAGATTAATGGTTTTTCAGGGCTGGGGAAAATGAAGAGTGACCAATAATAACGAGAGGATTTCTTCTGAGGGATCCTTGTCAGAATAACTAGCTGATAATGATATTTTCAACTAATAGGGGAAACTGGAATACAGACTAAGCATAAAAAGATCTTAATGAATTATTGTTACATACTTTTTACAAATCGTAACAATGTAATTATATGGAAAATATCCTCACATTTTAGAGAGTCATACTAAAGTATTAAGTGGTCAATTGTTACAGTCTATAATTTACATTAAAACACTTCAGCAAAAAATTTAAAAGTCAAGCACATCTGACAAAATGTTACAGTTGTTAAATCTAGTTGATGAGCTTTCATTATATTATCCCTTCTACATTTATATATTTAAACTTCCATAACAAAAGTAAAAAGTAATAAACAAAACTCCACAAAAAAACTGCTTTAACTTAACGATTGTATGATGAGAAATAAGAAAAAAACCTATGAAGCACAACAGAATCATGTGAAATAAGCTCTAACAACATAAGATTGTAATATATATGATAATGAAAATTTCACAAACCAAAGAGAGATGATTTTGGAGAAATTGGCTAAAGCATCAGGAAAAAATCAAATTAGAGTTTCATTTCATATAATAAAAAGAAAAATGTGTCATGTTTAAAAAATTAAAATTAAAGATTACATCTATAAAAGAATCTAAAAATAATGAATATTTAAATTATATTGAAATTAAAAACTTACTAAATCTAAAAATAATAAAAGCAATGATGAATAATCTTTTAATTGGATTATATTAAAATTTAAATGACTATAAATATATGATAAAAAGTTAATTCTGAGGGAAAATACTGCTACAAATAAAATAAAAGCTAATACCTTTAAAATAGAAAGCCATTTTATATATCACTAAGAAAATCATATTTAATTTGTTTGCATGAAGAATGAAAAAATATTAGAAAAAATAAAAGTCATAATGAAGCAGTGTTTAAGCTCACTAGTAACAAAAGTAACATAAACTTTAAAACAGTATGCTTTTATTTATCAAACTGAAAATTATTCAATTCTGGCAATAGTGCAGTGAATGGGAAAGAATAAAAGATGAAAGTTTTTAAAAGAAATATGTTAATATGTACTAAGATACTCTAGTCTAAAACATTCATACTCTGATCCCAGATTTTCACTTAAATAACTTTAGCCTATTTAAAAAGTCAAAAATTTAAATGAAGGTTTATGAACACTGACATTCTTCCAAGTTTTATTTTTAGGAGTAAAATATACAGAATTTAAGTTACCAAAGAATAAAAAATGATGAAATTGTTACATATTTACAACGGGAAATATCACACAGCCATAACAATCATGTTTACAAAAAATTTCATGAATGGTAAACTGCTCATAATAAATTATTTCAACATCAGATTTTTTTAAAGCATACTTGTAATTCTAATTTGGTGAGTGGATACTATCAGTGAATGAGTAAATGAGTGTATGTGTATTTCAAACAGATAATATAATATATAGGACCTCTATACTATTGCAAATTTTTGTAAGTCTATAACTATTTCAAATTAAAGTTAAAAGAAAAACAATAGAGATATAGGGCTGTTAAAGTTAGACAATGGATTATTTTTATTTATGTTTTTCATTATTTTATAAACTTTCTGTAACAAATACATTTCACTTTTATAAACAGTAAAATAAACATTTATTTTAAATAAAGAAAAGCAAAAAACCATAAATCAGAAAAAAATGTAAATATTGAAGAGATAAATTAGGTAATTCATCATACTTAACACTAAAATTGCTAGTTTAGGTCCTTAACATTATATCTGTCAATATGTTTCCCATTCCTTCACAACAGTCAAGTATATGTTGAATAATATATTATTTCAACAGCAAAACACTTAGGATACTATGAGGTCTACAGATTTTGGGACAGAGACTACACTGGATTATTGTTGTGAGACCTGGGTTCTGGTTCAAAATCAATTAACTAGCTATGTGACAAGGCCAAATCACATTCTCTCAATCTCTGCATACTTCACAGATCTGTTGTGGTGTGGAAATGAATGAATGAATGAATGTGTGTATTTATGTATATATATACACACACATACACATATGTATGTGTATGTGTATGCATGTATATGTATGTATCAAACAACTTAGTAGATGATGTTAGAGGGGCCACATAGCAAAGTGATCATGACTTTGTATCCGACTTCAGTTCAATACCTAGCTTCACCACATACTAGCTTTACCACATATTAGTTGTATGACCTAAAACAAATTATTTAGCCTCCCTGTGCTTCAAGTTTCCTTCTCTCTCAAACTGGGAGTATGATAATAACAATATTTACCTCAAAGCATTGTAATAAAGACTTACTTTATACTTGTCAAGAGCTTAGATAAATAAGTGATGCTATAAAAATGTTTATTGATTAAAAAAATTTTTTTTAAGTACTTAACTGGCAAAAAAAAGTTTACTATTTTATTGAAAATTATTGTTTGTTAATGTGAAAAAAATTTAAATCCATGTAAGATGAAAATATGTAGATGGTTATATTAAGAATTAATCGAGTGTTTTCATGGCCTTTATGTCTTAAAAAGATTTTACTCAAATAAGACCACCTAGTTTGCAGTTCCACTGAAGCTAATAAAAAGTAAGTTCTGTATAGTAGATGAAATTCAAAGCAACATGAGCCAAAAGGACATTAAAAAATTCTTATTGAAGTAGATTTTAATTTATATAGATTCCTAAAAATTAAATTATGTGATAATCTTGATCACATGTTTTAATGCTATATCACATTAGTTTAAATAAACTAAACTTTGATAGACAAATTTTATAACAAAAAGACTATCATGAATTGTGTACACCTATACATATACCATATTTACAAGACAGGGTCAGATGTTTTGCACAACATAATTTTTTACAGCTGTAAGATTAAAAAATAAAGTTGAGATGTACACCTAATCAATGATGTCATGACACCCAAAGAACCTCTACATAAATCAAAAGCAGACGATGTCAAGGACAGCCCACTCCAGCGATAATCACGCAATGAACTAAAGAGATGTGCATTTCAGATCTACACTGTCATCAATCCCTTGATAATAAATGAAACAAGTCAGCTACTTTACAACCACAAAACGTATATTAAATACATGACAACATCTTTTTGCAGGCGGAAGTAACTAGCAGTAGATAAAGTTGAGATATATTATTAAAGAATGCACAGCATGAATTCAAGGCTGAATACAGATAACCTTTAGAATATAAGCTGTCTAGGAAAAAATATGCTTCCTCTTGTAGAGTATTATTTAAGATTTAAGAGCAATATACTTAGAAATATATTAAACATGAACATACCTCAATCAATTGCGGTTCTGTGGTATAAACAAAGGGAATTATTTTTCTGTGAAAATTAAAGACTAGCAAATATTTAAAAATATATGTTTACGCTCTTAAAAGTGACTCTCATGTGGAATAGTTGAACAAATCTATTTTCTCCAGTAAAAATTTAATTAACAATAAATTTTTTGAAAAAAATTGTTTTTATTTGTTTTTTACTGTTTTATAATATTGCTATGCAATATTGCAAATCTTAAAGCAAGATGATAAAAATTAAAAGAGAAAACTGTACTAGATAAAGCATAAAATTAAACAGCTCATAAGAAAGCTGCTGTGTATGCCAGATTCAAATACTATTCACACTTTCTATAGAAATCTAATAAATGTGAACTAAATGCATAGATTATAGATGAAGATATAAATTGCCTAGATTTGAATTCTAGTTGTAACTCTGGGTTATTTCTTCTTTATGCTGTCTTATCATTTATAAAATGTTAGACAGTAACAGTACTACCCAGAGGTTTATTGTAAGAATTAGTTAAAACTTATAAAGCACCCATAACAATTGCTGAAAAAATAAAGAGTCATACAATATTAGCCACTGTGGTCGCCATCATACCTCATTTAAATTACAAATATGTATACCGTTTGGCTCAAATCTGTTTAATCTCTTGCCTAAAACATTTTTAAAAGTATTTTTCCTTTTTTCAATAACACATGTTATCCTTATTTTCTCTTCTTCACATAAACAAAAACACATAAAAATTCAAATAAAAAGAATGAACTGCAATCTCAACCCAAAATTACAAGTAATTTCTCCATAATCAAACGAAAAGGACACTAAGAAACAGGTTCCAAGGTAGGTTGAAAGGCTGACAAAGCAATTTGTTTTTCTTCTTTCAATTCCTAAAAAACTAGCAAAAATATCCACGAAACTCTGAACAACCAAAAAAAAAAAAAAACTTAAACAAAAATAACCAAACAACAAAAGGAGCATGAACATAAAGCCCTGAACATTATATAATTGGTTGCCACAAAGAAAATAAACATACCAGAACTAGAACTAAGGGTATAGCAATGCTCAGTTCTTAACTATGTCCCCATATGCCCAAAGCAATATTGATAAGTTGAGAATTTTTCCTATTGCCTTCATATACAGAGAGAAACAAACTATTGTTATCTTTGCTGCTTCTAATTGAAAATGCTGGACCACACTGCAAAAATTGCTGAAGCAAGGAAGTGAAAAATAGTGCTGACTTTCCAGGACAGAAGGAAACAGACTCAGAACTACTCTCTGAAATGACAATAATTAAAAAGCTTAAGCACATTTCCCCCTGATGAGAATTATCCACAGCTTCTAATAATATGAAATGAACTTGGTAGAAAATACTTAAAAACTTAGGTGTGCTAAGAAAGCCTCCTCACCTATCTCAAAGATCTCTCCCTCTCTTCATGATAGACTAATACAATATCGGGCAAAAATCAAATTGCAAAATTCAAATTGTAGCTCAGAGAAGGAAAAATTAGCTTTCAATGCAGTGGGGACAGGGGAAGAAACCATTAAGATATTCTGTTTGTCTAAGCAAAAAAAAAAAAAAAAAAACATACCTCTAAGATATTCTGTTTGCTTAGACAAACAATGTCTAAGCAACATTCTAAGCACAAACAAAATAAAAAATAAAAACAAGGGAGTTATGCAAACATATCATCAAATCTTTTAAAAGCTAAATGAAGATTTTAAATAAAACTGCAAGATTCTATACAAAAGACAAAGAATCCCAAGAGAATCTATAACAAAAAATAAAATTCCACATGATAATTTTCTTCTCATGAACAACATACAAAAATATAACTCAAAAAAACATAATAAGATAAAATACATGAGAAAGGTTGAAACCCTAAATAAATAAAGAAAAAAAATGTTAGACTGTAACAGTACTACCCATTAGTAAAATAGACAAAACAAATTACAAGCATCTGGGACAAAATAAAACACTAAAAATTTAAGTACTGATGGCTAGAAATCAAAGAAAGTAAAACAATTAATAAATAACTAATAGATATGAAAAACAGACATCTAAAACAGATTGTGTCATTAGGTTAAAAAAATATTTAAAATTTGAATTTAAATTTCCAATAACTGAAGGAAAAAATCTCAATTTGCAGATCAAAACAAAAAACTATATTCTGGAAAAATTTGATAATGTTAAATGCTGAGCCACATGCTCTTAAGAAATTGAATTTCATGGATGAATAAAGAAATTTCAAACAGAGAACAAGCAAATCATCAGTTGAGAAAAAAATATATAACTGGCCTCAAACTTCTCTGAAAGCAATAGTTGTTACTTCAAAGCCAGAAGACAACAAAACAACATCTGTGAAGTTATACAGGAATTCAGTCAAGACTTGAAATCTCTCAGGGTGTCATTCAAATATAAGGACAGCAGGCAATTATTCTTAAATATGAAAAAAATTTTAAGTTTACATCACACGAGACTCTTGTAGATTTTTTGTAAAAAGATGGAACCTAGCTAATTAAGAATTGAGTCAGAAAAAGGAACCTGGAAATTAGGAAACTGACTAATAAAAGAGAGGTTGGGTACTGAATTCATTTAAATATATTACTGACACGAGTACTATCGTTCTTTTGATTACAAAACATGAAAATTATACACTCAGTCAATATAAAAATTAAAATATAACTCTAAAAACTGGGAGATGGAGGGAAAAAAATGAAAGGAAAGTATGAGAGGACCAATGTCCTCAGCTTTCATAGTAGATTAAAAAACAGAATATGGGGCTTAAAATGATCTGAATAAAGCTCTTGTTTTTAAAAAAAAAAATAAAGAAGTAATTGACCTCTTATTTCTTTTGTAATTTATTAATCTTCTGTTCTTTAAAAAAATGTTTTTCCTTTGTTTTTATTTTGTTAAACTGACATACAATGCTGCAATAAATAGCTTTGTATATCCATTCTTACATACTATTACTTTTATTTCCGAGAGATTAACTCACAGAGTAGGATTATTGAGTATTTGTGCATTACTTATACAATTTGACCCCAAATATTATGTTTGTCTTAACTGTAAATAGACTATATTTCTAATTAATATTCTTAGCTGGCTACTGCTTGCTAGTCAAAAGAAAATTTTTTGCATATTAACTTGTATATAATAATCTTACCCACGTACCTATTATTTCTGGTAGAAAATGTCTGAGAATCTCTCAGATTTCCTTAAGTCACAGCGTTAACAATCTGAAAGTAATATTACTTCTTCTTTTCTAGCATTCATCTTAACTATGTCTTACACTTACAGGAACATCAAAAAAAATAGTTAAATAATGATGATAGATATCACTTTTTTATGATTTTAATAGAAATGCTTCAACTATTTTATTTAAATGATGTTTAGTAAATAGTCAAGTATATTCAGATTCTTTTCTTATATACATTTTTTTTTCTCAAAGCTGCATTAGGGATGGCTGCCAAAATTTATCATACTTTTTTTCTATACTTATTAGCATCTTCACATTTTTCCATTATAATTTGTTGATATAATTTACTTAGATATCTTAATATTAAACCATCTCTGAATTCCATAATACATTCTAAGTAGTCGCAGCATATAATTTTTTTTACATTTTGGAGTATGCTGGTTAAATTTTCAGTTAGAATTCTGTACCCATAGTCTTAAGCGAAATTGGCCTTTTAAAATTATATTTTTCCAGTACCTCCTTCATATCATGTAGTTGCCCAAAATGCACTAGGGAGGTTTTCATCTTTTTTAGTGTACCAGAAAAATACCAACAACATTTGAATTATCTGCTCTTAACATGTTAGAAAGAGTTCAGATAGTGCTTTTTATTTTTCTCCAATTTTTAGCAAATATTTTTGTGAACATTTCTAGTTTTCTTATGTGTGAAATTTTCTAATTGATATAGATACAACACCATTAATTTCCTCTGTGAATTTGCATTTGTTACCCATGTTCAACTGCAACTGCTGAGATAAAGCAGTGGTCAAGTGCAACTGCTGAGATAAAGCAGCGGTCCCAGGATGGGTCTGTCATCCGTTCCGTCCGTGAGGACTCAAGAAGAAAGCTAAGTGCTCCCTCACTTCCTCTAGTATAAAGATTAGCATGCTCTCAAACTGCAAGGGTAAGGAAACTTGATGCTCTGTGCTCAGCTTCTCTCTAGAAACCTAGAAAATCTTACTTCTACCATTTCTGGAACTGGTACCGTCCTGCTCAAAGAGTGCAAAAGTCCTTCTGGAATTTCCTTTATTGGAAAACTATAAGAGTCAAGACCCAGCTCACATGTTTAGGATGAGGTCGCCCAGACACAGAAGCTGCTGCAAGTTACTTGTAGATGAAACGGAGCTGAGACCAGAGGGCTACAGGAACTTGCACTAGCTTCCCAGAATCCCCCATAATCATCTCACAACTTAAGTTTTACCTTTTTTGTAGATATATATCTGTTTACACTATACTTCCATGCAGTTTCCCATGATTACCATTAAAAGTAGTCATTTCCTCACATCAACCATGTGTTTAACCTACCTCAAATTCCGCATGTCTGTGAATATCCTCTGCTCGCTGCCTGCTCAGGATAAATTCAGCTTCATTTGCTACTCTTACTAGATGATCCTTCATTGTTTGGCTAAGCAACCTATAAAGAGATGGTATTGTTAAATAAATATATGTACACACAAACAACATATGATTATTCACTGCTCAACGGTGGCATATTTTGTTATTTGGGGAGGAAAAAATTTACTTTTCTCTTCTGACACTGTTCTCAATGTAACACATTACTTCAGACTAGATAACTGAAGAATGTAACAGCAAAAAGCTATCCCTCTGGCAACAGCAGATTAGCTTTTATCAAACTAGCTACTCAACAAAAGCAACTAAAAATGTTTGAGTAAATTTATGTTTTAATCTTTTTAAAGATACTGGAGAGCTTCCAAGGCAGCCAAGATTTAAGGAGCCAAGACCCTACAAAGGAAAGCACACAGAAGACACGAAGCATGACTTTTCCCACTGAAATCGTTTGCTGTTCACAAGTGAGAACAGAGAAGGTGAACAGAGCTGTGATCAGTCTTAAGAGCTAGAAAGGCAAAAACTGAACTTTATAACCTGTCAAGGTGGAGGGACACTAGTAGATTACCCAGGCTTACAGAAGAAACCCAGGTATATCTTAGGAAATATGAAATAGACCAGGCCTCAAATACACTAAAACAGACCCTCACACAACATTATGATGATTTATATTTATATTAACTAAACAAAAAAGCTTTAAAAAATTAAGAATCTCACAGGGTGGGGAGAAAAAAAAAATACAGAAATACCAATGCAGGAAGTTCCACAGTAAAACCCAACACTTTCAGAAGACCTCATGAGGGCTACATGCTAGGAGTAGGCAAATTGAAAACAGGGCAAATTCTCACAAAGATTTTTAAAACTCCAACTTTCAATCAATCAGCTCAGTCCCAAATTAACTAAACCAGCACCTAGTCTAACTACTAATCAGAAATCAAAAGGAAGTCTGGTCAAGAGGAAGATATCATCTGGAGACTCACATTCACTCCCCACAATTTAATAAAACACTTTTCAACATCAAATTACAAATTTACAGGCATAAAAAGAGACAATACCAAATGAATGTAAACCAAATAGAAACCAACTCACAAAAAATCAAGATAGTAAAGTTTCATATCTGAACAATGAAATAAATGTAGTTATGGTTAAGAACAACAGATTCTATAAAAAAAATTTCAGTAGAGATTGGAAACTGTAGAACTACTGAATAAAACAAACATGAAATTAGGAACAGATTTACCACCTTATGAAACTCAGCTAAAGAAGAATTACTTAACTGAAAGGAAGGTTAATGATAACTGAAAAGAAGCATGGTAAGAATAATGATGAATATTTGACAAAATAAATAACATACAGGTTACGATTTTTAAAAAAGGTCTAACATGAGCGTATGTGAAGAAAAAGCATCGTCTATTTAGAGATAATTACAAAAGACCTATACTTGGAAATATAATGGCCAACATTTTTTGTAGAAGGGAGGAGCCATTGTGCTACAAACTCCAAGCACAATAAAAGAACACTACGCCCAGTCATATGATAGTAAAACTGTCAAAGGAAACAAGTCTTAATAGCAGCCAGGGAGAAGGAGAGTATGCAAGAGGTAAGGACACCTTCCTCCGTTCAAAAGATTAAGAATAAGACTGATGGAAGCCAGATAAGAATGCAATGCCCTCTTCAAAATGCTAACAAAAATAACAGCCAAAAGTTCTATAACCCAAAAAATATCTCTCAAAAATAAAAGTGAAGATATTCAGAATATACCACTGTGAAGTCTTTTTCTCAACTCCCCTTTACACCCTTAAAAGCAGAGTCTCCCACAAAAATTCAACTATCATCAACCCTCTCCACTAAAGTTTCACAACTTTAGGGAAGACTGATTCCAATTACCTGGAGACTAGAAGTCAACACCTGAATAAGAAAGGTAAGTGCCAAAAGGAACACTGTCATTAAATTATCCGTATCTCCCATCTATTCTCCTAAAGATCCATTTATCTTTCCTAAAAGTAATTTGTTTTCCCGTGAGTGCCCTTCTCCTTTTCCCTCCCCTATTAAGATGGTATATAGCTCAAATCCCATCCCCTGCCGTGAGTCACATTTTTCTGGAAGTCCCTCCAACATACATGAATAAAAAATACCCGTCTTTTCTCATTCCAATCTATTATCAGAGGCCCCCCAACCAAAGAACCTAAGAAGAAATTTTTTTCCTTTCAGGCAAAAGTAAAATATGGACATTTAATGACAAACATAACAGAATTTGTCACTAAACAACCCACACTAAATGGGGTTCTTCAGCAGAAAGGAAATAATATCAGGTTGATGCAAGGAAACAAAGTAAACAAAGCAATGGAAAAGGTAAGTGCAAAAATGTAAAAGAATACTGAATGTTTACAAACTTTAAAAATTCAAAAATATCATAACCTTAAAATACATAACACTAGCAAGAGAGACAAAAATTATTGTTGTAATGTTTATTGTCCATGAATTGGTGAAAGAACCAATTTATATAAGATGTTAACAATCTAATATACACGTTGCAATCTCTAGGATCTACGAAAGGTTATCTAAAATAATGTATAAACAAAAGCTAATAAAAATTAACAAAAATATTTAGCTCAAACAAAAGAAACGTGTAAAACACTGACACAAATAAGGTGCAGCCCTCAAAAAGGTTTATTTGATGTGAACCCCAAGAAGGAATTTATCTGCTAAGACAGATACCCCATGGCCAACTGAGGGCCCAAATTTTATAAATAATAAGAGTCTAACAGCCATTTGCTGACAGGGGCGCCTCATGTACTCTGTACACTTGGAAGGACCTCAGCTTGAATGCTTGGCTTCCTGCACTCTGCTCTGCTTGTTTACACCATCTAAGTCAGCCACTACAGGGAAGCTCTGGCTTTGTATTTTGACCTATATAGACTGAGACCTGTCTCATCCAATGAGAACTACACAATTGTATCCTTATCTGCATTTACACCAATCAATTAGAACTGTTCCATAATGATCAATCAGAGCATACAATACTGACCAATCAGACTGTATGCTCTGAACCAATAAGAACTATATAAATTTAGGAGCCTCGTTTGCATTAAACTGGGCTCCTTTAGAATCTGGGTAAACTGTCTCTATAACAGGTAGCTTTCTCTTTGTCTTGGTGGAACATAGTTTCAGTTTCCACCAGAGGCTGTGTTTCCCCAGTTTGTAAAGAGTTTCACCTGAATAAAGACTCTCTTTTTCAGGACCTCTTAGTTAATTTTGATTTACAGAGGAAAAAAATTTTAACCTAAATATATCAGGAATATATAAAAAGCAAACAGATTTAATAATAAAATTATAGTCAAGTAGATATTTTTAAAGTATGTGCCACTTCTAAGTATCACAAATTTAATATAAGGTCACACAAAGTTTGAAAGTATTTTTCAGAAAAGAAATTTAAAAACATAGTAAAGAAAAACAAGAAAACTAATGCACAACAGACCCACTTATCCACAAAGGATACTGTCCAAGACCCCCAGTGGATGTCTGAAACCACAGATATTACCAAGCCCTACACATACTTACTACATATATGTGTTATGCTTTATGACTTCTCTCTGGTGTACCTGAATTTCCATCATCACTACTCTTGAGCTTTGGGACCATTATTAAGTAAAACAGGGTTACTTGAACACAGCATTGAGATACAACGAGAGTTGTTCTCATAACTGTGACAGCTACTAAGTTTTTAACAGGTAGGTAGCATATAGAGTATAGACACTGTCAAAACTGAGAATGAATGTGCGTGTTAAGAAGGATTCCTGGTGGCTAACTGGACTCAAATTTATAGAGAGAATATAGTAGTCATTGCTAAACAGGGGCCTCTCATGCTCTCTGAGCTTCAGAGAAAAGCTGCAGTGAACTGGCAAAGTTTTACTATGAATCAACCATTTGGCTTCTGCCAAATGAATCAACCCTTATGAGAGATGTTAATCTCAAAATGTGACCAAGAGAACTGAGATTTTCCCTGTCCAATCAGAACTACACAGTTATATCCTTATTTGCATCTTTACTGAACAATCAGAGTGGCTCCACTCTGACCAACCAGGGCTGTGCTTTTTGGATCAATCAAACTGTGTGAATTCTGAGTCCTCAGATGCATTGAAATGGACCCATCAGAGACTACGAGAAGCCACCCCTCTGCTTTGGTGGAGTGCACTTTCGGTTTCCATCAAAGGCAGAGTGCTGTAACACTGGTATGGAGCAGAGCTGTCTCACTGGAGCTAAAGCTGTGACACTGGAGCTGTGACACAGGGGCCACCTTGCCCTCACTGTTCTATAGACACGCTCCCACAGCCATGCTGTATCGTAAGTGCGCTACATCACTGTTGAGCTGTCACACTGCCATTCTGTTCCACAGCTGTGCTGAATCACACTGAGCTGTTCCACAGCCAAGATGTTTCACAACTGAGCTGTCTGCACTGAATAGTCTCCCCACCCTCACCGCACTCCACAGACTCCTGCTGGCATGAATTGGTGACCACGACCTCTTGTTTACATTACCTTGGACAAAGGGGTGATTCACAAAGGGAAGACGTAGCAGGGCAGTGCGAGATTTCATCATGCTACTCAGAATGATGTGCAGTTTAAAACTTATTGTTTATTTCTGGAATTTTCACTTAATATTTTCGGACCACAGTTGACCTAACTGAAACCATGGAAAGCAAAATCATAGATAAAGAAGACTACTGTACCATTATTATTTAAAAAAAACTGGCTTTAAGAGGCAAAATTAGACATAAAAAGATAAGAACTTCAAATGATATGATGAATGGAACAGAGAGAAATTCAGAATTTTGAGATTCTATATTTGTATGTTTCTAAGAATATGGCTCAAAACTAGGTGTAGAAGATATGGCGCTATAGAATATTTTTGAACAGTATGATTACAAACTTGATCTAATTGACACATATACTACATCTACTAAGTGAAAACTAAACATTATTTTTGAGTAAACAGGGAACATATTTTAAAAAAAAACAGGCAAAATGTGGGACAGCAAAGAAATCTGTAATGAATTTCAAAGGAAATAATACTGAATATGTTTCTCTAACACAGAACTAAACTTAAAAAAGAGTTTCTGCCTTGTTACTTTAAATTATATATCCCACATATGAGTGAAATTAGATGATTAAAAGAGACTCATGAACACGAACAGCAGTTTAATAGTTACCATAAAAAAGGGAAGAAGGGGGAATGTAAATAAGGGTAAAAGGAGTCAACTATATGGTGACAGAAAGAAATTTAATTTTAGGTTGTGAACACAGTGCAGTATACTTATGATGTATTACTAAATCATACAGTTGAAAACTATATTTTATTAACCAATATCACTCCAACACATTTTATTAAAAAATAATAAACAAATTTGTTTAAAAAAATTTTTAAGAAAACAACACTGTGCAAAGAAATTCTAAGATGGCTCCCACTTTTCTTCACTGTCTCCTAGCTATTTTAGAACTTAATGCAATATCTTATATTTTTCAAATGCCATTAAACAGTACACATTTAGGCATTACAGATAAAAACAATCCCTAATGCAATTTTAAAACTGCTAATGAATAACTTCCTATGAGTCTACAGACAGAGAAAGCAAGCAAGGGCTTTCATGAGTACAGATGTGAAATACTGGTTTGTGTTTCTTAGTTCCTCTCTAGAGACCAAAAACCACATTGTGAATTTAACATCAATATATTGCCTCACAGCACTCAAACGCTAATTGAACTGATTAGTCAATGGCACACCATTTTCCCAGTCCCCAAATAAGCAACCTCAAAGTTATTCTAGTGTCCTCTCTCTTCTCTACCACCTTCCTCCAGGCTTCTAATCAATCAGCAAATATTGTCAAGATTTCCTACACAATATTTCCAGATTTAATTTATGCTCTCTATTTCACAGCAATGTCCTAAAAATCAAGACTTATTCATTCCATCCACATTATAAGTGAATAAGTCTTCTGAGTACTTATTCTGATCTTTTAACATGTTCCTCCACAATTCCCTCTGCCTTTTGAGTATTGATCTGCCTGTCAAATACCTATTCAACAGCTACTATGCAATAAGATGAGACTAAGCACTAGAGATGAACATTCCTTACACTCTAGTTGGAGAGAAAGAGAATACTATAAGGTCCTTTCCAGCTTTAAACTCTAATATGAATGCTGTGGTGGACACGCACTCTATGGTGACCTCCAATAAATCAGGGTCTTGTATAATCCCTTCCTATTGCATTTAACCAGAGCAGAATTTGGGACTTGCTTCTAGGAAACAGAATACAGTGGAGATGTCTTTCTTAATTAGGTTACTTTATATAGCAAAAGTGATAGGATACTCACTCCTGCGATACGTTACATTATACGCTCTGCCTTAGCAGACTGGATTCTCCTGTCAGCCTTGTAAAAGTACGCTGCCACATTGTGAGAGACTCTTGTGACAAGGAGCAAAGGGCAGCCTCTACAAGCTGAGATCAAATTCTGGTGACAGCCAGCAAGAAAATGGGGACCTCAATCCTACAAGTGAAAAGAAATGAATCTCGCCAACTACCGCGTGAGACTGGTGGAGGACCTCAAGCTCCAGAGAGCAACACAGCTTGGCTGCAGACTTGCAAAACTAAGTAGTTGATCCATCTGATCTGTGCCCAAACACCTGACAACCAAAATGTGTATTGTTTTAAGCTGCAACATTAATTTATCATGCAGCAACAGATAAGTAATACAAATACTACAACAACATAATACACATGCTATCAGTTCAGCAGAAGCAAAGATCACTGAGGTCCTCAAGATGAAAAAGGTGCCAATAGAGAGCTAGAGCATAAAGAAGAGCCTAAATAAAGGGCAAAAGTAACAAGAAGAATCCTCATTGCAGACAGTATTATTAACAAAGTTATGAAGAGAAAAAAATGGTTCTATTTTGAAGAGTGCCAAAACACCTCTTCTTGCCATTTGTTTTTCAAGATGGACATTTACTACATAGAACAATCAATCGACAGATAGAATTGTCTTGATGTTTTATTCTTTTTTAGTGCTTTAATATAAAAGTAATATACATTGTTTTAAAAAATGCAACGCTTTTATAATAAAGCAATATTTGAAAGCTCTCAACTTTCTGTCCATTTTTCAGAATAAGCCACCACCATTAACAGTTTGTTCCTGTCCTTACATTTTTCTAAACTTACAGAAACCTGATATATTGTACATTATATACATAATTATGTGTGTATGTATGTGCTTATAAATATTTTTTAATGCTGAAGAGCCACACTATACAAACTTGATTATTTTTATGGTGCACCATTATCATCAGAGGACTTCAGTAGATGGAACGTACTATAATTAAAACATTCTCTTATTCAAAGATCATTCATTCTTTCCTTCTCTACTAATATAATTGCTATTTACCTAGTTACTGAAGCTAGAAATATCAGTTATATCTGACCCTTCTTTGACATCTGATAGACTAAGTACTGTCCATTCTACCTCTGCAATAACTCTAAAAGCTGTCTGTCTCTATGTTTTCCAGTGCCCCTCAAGCACTCAAATTCAATTCTTGCAACAGCCTCCAATCAAACTTCTTTCCATTAGTCTTATTATTCTAATGAATGCTTCACAGGGTCATTTTTCTAAAACAAAAATCTTATCACTGTACACATTAAAAAATATTTATCTTCCCATGATCTACAGAAGGGAGTTAACAACTTTGCATGGCTTAGAAACCAGGCTCATTTTTGCTACTCCTTTATACTCTAAGACTGTTTTCTCAAACAATACACACTTTTGTACCTCTTTGCATCTGTTCCTACTAGTCTCTCAGTCAGGAATGACCTCACTTCTAATTCCATCCTGCCTATCTGATTCACCCTTCACAGTAAAACTGAAAAGTCAACTAGATAAAACCTTTTCTGATCCTTCATCTGTGTCTCTCCATAGAACTAATCCTCTACACCAAAGTGCATATGCCTTTTTTATGATATTTCTTACATTGTATCATTCTGTATGACATTATCTCAATTATGTATTTATAAATCTGTCTTCCATTCAGATAGCACCAACCTTATATAATTTATCCTTATATCTCCAGACCATAGAACAGTGTGTGATGATTGCTGGGGCCCCAGCAATGCTTTTAAAGGAAATAAACTCAATATTAACATATGCCAAGCATTCTAAACTAGTGTATGTGAGGAATACAAAGATGCATAATGCTATCCACAGGCAGTTTACAGTGTAATATAAGAAATCAGGATTACATGCAAATAGTAGACTGTGATAAGTACCTTAAAGTTCTTAAAATAGCACATTCCTTGTTTTCCTCCTACTCAATCGCTGCTTCTTCACTGTCTCCTTTCCTACTGTCTCCTTGTCTGCATCACCACTAAATGTTGAGGCATTCTGAAGTTCATTTCTGTGCCCTTTCCTCTAAATTATGTAACCCATCCTATAACCTTTAACTCTCACCTGTTGCTGCTGATTCCTATATCTCTAACCTTACTCCTGGTTCTTTGTATGTTCAACTCACACAGGTAACTGTCCAACTAAAATGTTCACTTGGATACCCAATGGGCATTTCAACATTAACATTTCACAACTGAACTCTTGATTTTAACTACCTAGAACTTTCAACAAAACCTCTTCACCTCTCCCTACCCCTTTTTTCCCACTTCTATGAACAGCAACTAAATACACTTAAATTAACCCTAAGATTAAACCTTTGATGTATCTTTCCCTCCAAATCTAATTCATGAAGACAAGTTCTGCTGCTTTAACTGTTAATTATATCACATATCTATCTATATATCTCCATTACCACAGCGATCACATCAGTCAAGCCGTGTTCAGGTCCTGCCTGAAACATTTCAGTAGTAGTATCTGCATTGATTCATCTGCATCCATTCTTCCTCAATACACTGACCCTACCAAAATTCATTATTTTAAAAAATATGTCATGGGGTAGGAAAAGCTGAAAATCCACATGCAAAAGAATAAAGTTGGACCCTTACCTTACACCATGCACAAAAATTAACTCAAATGAATTAAAGATCAAAACGTAGCTTCATAACCTTTGATTTGACAATGATTTCTTAGAATATAAAAGCACAGGTAACCAAATTTTTTTTAAAAAACTAGATAAATTGGACTACACCAAAATTTGAAAATTCTGTGCATCAAAGGATATAATCCACAAAGTAAAAAGATATTTCATAAAAATGGGAGAAAATATTTGCAAATCATATACCTGATAAGGGGTTAATATCCAGAATATACAAAAATCTCCTACAACTCAACAACATAAAAATAAACAACCTGATTTAAAACTAAGCAAATACTAAATAGATATTTCTCCAATGAAGATATATAAATGACAAATAAGCACAAGAAAAAGTGCTCAAAATCACTAATTATCAATGAAATGAAAATCAAAACCATCACACACCTGTTGGGATGGCGTGTATATATATATATATATATATATATATATATATATATAGATAGATAGATAGAGATATAGATAGATAGATAGATATAGATATAGATATAGATATAGATATAGATATAGATTAGATATAGATATAGATATAGATATAGATATAGATATAGATATAGATAAAAAATTAGTGATGGCAAGAATTTGGAGAAATTGAAATCCTTGGTGGGAATGTAAAGTTGTACAGCCCTTAAGGAAAGTAGTACAGAAGTTCCTCAAAAAAAATAAAATATGATCCTATTTTATATGGACCATATATAGACCATATGATCCAGCAATTCCACTTCTGGGTATGTATCCAAAAAAAAAAAAAAAGAAAGAAAAAGAAAATACAAAGAAAGCAGAGACTAGCAAGCACAATAATCATTCATAATAACCAAAAGGTGAAAACAAAACATTTGTCTATCAATGGATAAATAAAATGTGATATATACATACAATGAAATCTTATTCGGCCTTTAAAAGAAAGGAAATTTTGACATGTGCTACAACATGGATGAAATTTGAAGACATAACACTACGTGAAAAAGGACAAACACTGTGTGATTCCAGTAACAAGAAGTACCTGGAGCAGTCACATTCCCAGAGACAGAAAGTACAACCGTGACTGCCAGGGGCTGGGATGGAGGGGAGGAAGGAATGGGTAACTATTTAATGGGTAAAGAGTTTCAGTCTGACAAGATGAAGTAAGTTCTGGAGATAGATGGTGATAATGGTTTCAAAACAATGTGAATGTAATTAATGTCACTGAACTGTACACTTTGAAATGGTTAAGGTAGTAAATTTTACATATGTGTAATTTACCACAGTGTATAAATTTAAAAAATAAACTGTTAAATACCACAATCACAAAACAAAACAAAACAAAACTTAAGTCACATCATCCTACTACTCTGCTTAAAACTGCAATATATTCTTACCAAACAAGATGAAACCCAAACCTCTCACCACAGCTTACAGGGCCCTGTGGGATCTGAAACCTGAACACTTCTGACATTTCCAAATCTTACACTCTCCCTTATTTAGCTCTAGCCACTCTGGCCTTTCATTTGTTTCAATAATATACTAACATCATTCTCTCCTCAAGGGCTTTGTTCTTGCTATTTCTTACTTTAAAAAGTTGTGATTTATTTATCTTATTCGAATCAAGTGCCACTTCACAAATCTCTAAACTCTTTATAATGTCCTCTCTATAAGTTTTTCCCTCTTTGTTCTCATAACATTATCCTGCTTTTTTCTTCTAAGCATGTATTATTATCTGAATTATCTTAGTTGTTCATTCACTTGTTTCTTATTTGTCCTCTCTTCCAAGACAGCAGACAGTCTTATTCACAGCTACATCCTCGAACTCCAGAGTGCCTGGCACATGAAGAATACAATGAATAAACCAGTACTAAATGAATGACAGAAAATGAGTGCCAAAACCATACCTCCCATCTATTTCTCCTTTCTTTACATTCAAAATCTTAATTTCCTTATTATGCAATTCAATCTTCTTTCCATCTATAGAATATTCAGCAATTCTATACTACAAATGCCTTATTTTACGTCAATCATTACCTTATGTTTATTGTGTATATACCATATACTATATTTGCTTATACAGTATCATAAAAATCCTATTTAACTGTTATGTATATTTATCTATTATCCCTATCAAGTTCACAAATGACTGAGGAAAGACATCTTTTACTTACTCTTCTTTTCAATCAACCAGAGCATCTATGAGGTACTACTGTTCAGATAAGCTATACTCAATCATTTGATAAATGAATAGTTTGTGGCAATGCTTTAAGTAGGTAAGTATCAAAATTTATCTAATTGTAAGCAAAAATCTAGAGCTTGTAGGTCAGACATAATTAATTATAAATTTAAAACATTTTCACTGCATAATACAAAATATTGCTATCTAATCTTAGTTAAAAAATATTATAAAATTTAATTAGGGTGTATAGAAAGTATTTAACATTACTTCCAAAGAAGAAAAGCAGCATATATATTTTTTCTTAATAATTTACAAAATGCTTTTAAATCTAGTATTTCAGAAGTCTCTGACTATACATTTAAGTGAAACATACAAATATGAATTTTCCTTTCTTTATGGCAGATATAAAAACAAAATAATAGGATATCTAAATGAATAATTTTGTTCGCTTTTCAAAGGGTCCAATTCTTTCCATCTATAATGCATATTTTTCTAAATATACAAATTATACAGTATTTATCAACTGTAATTTAATATTTGTGCTAACTATACTTTGTAACAAAGAATTAGATAAATTAAAGTTCTAATTATAATAAGCAGTCTCGAAATATTAAGGTTTACTTTATAAAAGACTATATCTCTAAATGCAGAGCACAAAATGATACACATATTTTAATACTAAGAAGAAAAACTATGTATAATTTATACCTACAGTACGAGGAGAAAAAAAAATGCTTGTGTCAGCCTTAGGAAACAAACAGCCCTATCAAGTGACCAAATAGAAAAGATTCACGCTAGAGGCTCAATAAATAACAGTAACGATGACAACCATCCCCCGTAACTACATTATAGCCCATTGTCCACATCTGATTATACTAGCCTAGACCTTGGGTAAGCACATATATACATTTTTACCAAGAGTGTTCCAATATTGCTGTTCTGTTTCCTGGGCTTTCTGTGACCCCCATTAGCAGCAACTGTCAGATTTCCTCTACTGAACATCTTCACCATCGATGAGAAAGGAAAGTTACCACTTTTCTGCACCCGAACAACTCAGAATATGGAAGCAATGTTCCTGAATTGGCAATCCTTCTAAAATTGTGATTTCTTTAGAATTAACTACAGAGAACAGCCACAAACCAAATTTAAGTGGAAAAAATTATTTCCAAAGTCTTCCTTCACTAATATGACAACTACTAAAATCTCACCTCTCAGACTGTATTTCCATTTATTAATATAGTCTTTATTCTTATAGTTAAAATTATTACCTAAATCTCTATGTAACTGACTCCTTGCTCACATCTCTTTTCCTCCCACTCCCAACACATACATGGCATATTCAATAATTCAGTATCACAAAAAATCCTTAAATTGGTTTCCCTCCACTCTTTTCTGGTAAAGCTCTCTGTAACAACTTTAAGTAAGAGATACAAAGGGTCTAACATCATAGAAGACACAAGCTTTAAGCCTTAGAAAGAACAGACTGGTGACCAACAAAAGAATATTTAAAAGTAACCTTTCAAAATTCTTTAGCAGGCTGCATACAGATTTAAAATCAATCTAGATCTTTCTGAGTTCAGAACTAGTCAGAGTAGAAGCCACCTCTGGAAGCCATATCCTTTATCAGGGAGATTGCAATGCATCCATGCCCCTTAGTACAACTGAAATGGAAATAGCAAACACCCCATAAAGTTATTTCTTCTTGAAAACGTAATAGCTCAGTAACTTGGTGTAAATTTCAAATTTAACATAAATGTTGCAACTTGATGTCAACCCATTTTTCCAAACTTATTTTGCACAGTAACCCCTAGATGAGCATTTTAAAATGATAACTCGTGGTAGTAGTGAGGCTAGAATGGAAGAAGAGCAAGTTAGCTATCTGGCATGTTCAAGAGGAAAAAAATTCTAAGGACTATGAAAGAAATTATTCTCAAGCATGTGTGTATAAAGAGGGACTTGAGATAGTTTCACGCAGAAAAGGAAAAAACATTGAAGGAAACGACTCTCTTCCCTCTCCACTTGGAATCCAGTTTAGAATTTCTCTGTTACAACATAACTACCATCTTCTAGTTTCCTATAACTGCCAGTAACATTTGCTTATCATTCTTCAGGCACTCATCCTTTTAGATCCCACGCTGACCACCTTACTGAAATTGCCATATCCTCTGGCCCACATTGTATCTACACTCTTTCCCTTTTAACTTTCTCACAGTCTTTATCACTCTCTGACATAATACACTTTTTAAAATTTCTTCATTGAGAATAAAACAAGGATAAAAAGTAATCAAAAAAATAGATCAAGCTAGAAAATTAAAAGTTAAGAGTAATTTAACCATATGACTATTCTTAAAGCTAACACAAGAAAAAAATCTATATATGTTTATCCTAAATGAGGGAAGAAAATTCTAGTCCTCTTTGATAAGCTATTAAACTTTCACCAACTACTAAACATTAATTTAAAGGGCCTAATCTTTAGAGAAAAGAACAACACATACCTCTTTCTAAACAACCTACACAAACGTTATCACTTCAGTCCAGAGTTAAGAGTAAACAGAGATAAAAATCTCTCAACAAATCTTTGACTCAATGACCTCTCATTCTACCCCCAAAATAAGACCATATCCAAACAACTGTCTGTAATATTTAAAATTTTCCTATAAACATCTTACTACACGTATAAATTTTTAAATCTAACCAGAAAGCATGTGGCTCTTTTAGAAACACTCCAGTTTCCAAGAGATATACGCTACTCCAATTCAGATTTTGTTTTGATTTGGTTCAGGTAAGACTATATCCATCCTAGCCACACTGTTTACTTAAGTGCAACAAATACTTTTATCTTTTACCAAAATATAACCCAGATAATGGCAAAGGAAGTCAAAATGAAAAAAAAAATGTTTTGTCCTCTTCCCCTCCCTCCCTTTCTTCTCCCTCTTCACTTTCCCTTCCATTCATCCTTCTATTCACTCATCTCACGGACATTTATTAGGAATCTATGATAGAGTGAAGGAAAATGCTGGAGATACTAAATAAAAGCTCAGAAAGCAAAAGTGCAATCTAAGCAGTTGAATTTTGAAAAGACAGACAAGTGTATTAGTATTAGAAACATTATGTCTTTTATGAGGGCCATTTACATATTCGGATACAAGTCTGAATTATTGCTGTAATAAGCAGATTCCAACTATCCCCAGAGGATAATTAAAGCAATGTGCCCAACAGTATGTGGGATAGTCTGTCCTTTCTGTGCTTTTCAAGGAGAGGGAAAAGAAAAGAATTGTAACAGCAGGTTTAAGAGTAAACTCCTAGGAAGCTATGGACATTGTCAAAATGTATTTTTAGTACACTAAACCCAATACTATAATTATAGATGATTTTATAATGTTTATGTAACTAACAATGTTTAAAATTCAAAGATAAGAATTTGTATCTTAAAATTTTTAACAAATATTGTACCTTTAGACTTTGTTTTCAGTTTACTACTTTGCTGATTTTTATCATTAGAAATTTAAAAGCTTTGATCAACCAATAGAATTGTGTCTACTTTTTACTTTAAAATATAAATGAGGAAAAATTAAAAACTACATAACAAGGAAGACAGGACACTACGTAGGGTTTTCCTTGTCATTTTAAGTTACAAAAAATGTATTAGAGAATTTGCACTGATTTTTCAGAATTCCAGAGTATAAGAACAAAAACAGGACTACCCAAACATATAAAATATACAGGTTTATCCAATACATTTTTCCTTTTAACACAAGTCAAACAAGTGAAGTAATAAGAGTTAGTAATGTTCACACAGAAGCTGCCTTGAACAACATCAGGAGTTTAAAAATATTTGTGGGATAGATGATAAGCAGGCTGGCAAGAAGAATGGCTACTTAGCAACTGGATCTATTTCTGCTGGCAAAATTAACACCCTTATTGAGATACTTAAGTTTTTAGGAAAAAAAATCAACAAAACCATTAAGAATAACAGAAATAAGAACAAAGGCAAAATATGAAATCTAAACCCATTTACCCATATGAGAAAAGACTTTTAAGATTTGTTGACAAAAAATTTAAAAATGTAAGCAACAGTTCTATTGAAATTAGTTTAATTAAATTCATTTTTCAATTAAATACATTTTTAAGGTGAAGGAAAAAGCAATTAAAATAAAATCAAGTATACAAATAAATCAACTGAAGCCCAAAATACTTAATAATGTGACCTACCACACTTGAACTTAAAACTTGAATGTAAAACATTGAACCTTCAGATTTCATTTAAGAAAGTTGAGGCAACGGTGATAACTGATTTTCTTCTTCTTTATTAATGTGGTGCCACAGCATCATAGAACATTCTAAAACAAGGCTTTGATATTCTTCAAAGAATTTAAAACTGTTTAAAGAAATGTATGCCTTCAGAAGGAACAAAACTCTTTCAGATCTATTACTTTTGCATTTAAAAAGTAAATAGAAATAATGATAAGGATTCACTAGATCATGCAACAAAATTACGATTCAGGAATAACAATCTTCTTTCTCACAAATGTAGAAATTTAATTTTAATTTAAAACCTTTATTACATAGATATGTATTTTCTTTTGTCTTGGTAAAAACTGCCAAAGAAGTATTACTTGATTCTGTCAGTGATTACAGATCATTTTATCACTATAAATAAATTTGTTTAATAGGGAATGTTGCTTGCATAAAAATATCAATAATTGAACTAAGAAATAGCAAAACATATATTAACAGAGAAAGTATCTTATAAAACAATTAAAAAGGCAAGCTAAGAAGCATTTTCAACAAAACAACTTATCTCTGACCTAAGTAATTGATTTGCTAATGATATCCATCCAGTCGGATAAACCTGAAGCTGTAGTCTCAGTCTGTAAAGCTCTTCAAGTTATTTACACTATTAAAACATTAATCAAGGACCAAATTTATAGTAGCTACTCTATAAATGAGGTCAAGGCAGGTCAGACTTACATAATAAGAAAAAAAAAAAGGTTAGTAGTCTCTGCAGTGAAAAGAAAAATCCTTATTACTTATTCTCGGGCCCCTGGGATTAAGTCCAGTAGCCGAACATTACAAAGTACTTCACAAATACATCCACAGCTATGCAACCTCATTTAACCTCAATGTATTGGATATTTTTACAAAAGAAAAGACAAATCCACTAATTTAAAAAATTAATCTCTGAATTGTTCCTTTAAATTACATTTTACCCTCTAAATAAAAATATAACGAAAATTTCAGACACTGCCCCCAGTATTTCACTAGTGAATGTTAATTTTCTTTCCACCATGGTTTATTACTTACATTTACTTAAAAGACAAAGACTATGTATTTTCTACAGGTTAAGGACTGAAGTATAATACCTTCTAACCATAGGAGGGCAACTAATCCAAATAGAGCAAGAGGAGCACAGATAAGAAATTAGAAAATGAGTATTATAAAAATCTATGATCACAGATGACATAAAAACAAGTAAGTTGTTCGAATAATCATTCCTTGATAAGAAATAATAAGAATAACCTATTCTGAATAAGGTAATTTAAGAATAAGAGAATTAATTTCTTCACAAAAATATAGAATTTTTAATGTAAAAATGACATATGTATATGTATTTTCTTTTCTCTTGGTAAAAATTTTCAAAGAAATATCATCTGACTATTGTCAAAATTACTTGTAGAAATTGAATTTATGTTTAAGAAAATGTTATCTATATACAAATAATAATTGGAACCAAAACTAAAATACAATGTACTTAAAGAGAAAATATCAATAAAACAAATATTTGCTGAGTTTGCACTTCTCCTGAAGAAAGGGATACAACCATATACAAGAGACAGGGCGACTGCCCTTAGAGAACATAAACAGGAGACAGACAATGAAAACATGAAAAGAGAGTAAGAGATAAGGAGAAAACATTTTAAGAAATAAGGTGACAATAACCTTGATAACAAGTTTCAGGAAAGACTTCTCTGAGGAGGTCACATGTGAACTGGGATTTAAGTGAGTAGGACCAGACATGAAGAGATCTGGTGGTGGACATTCCAGCTATGGTAGAATAAAGAGGTCAACAAACTATCTCCCAGAAAAACAAGTATAGAAATTAAAAATAACAATCACTTCAGGGTTCTGAAAACTAACCAAAGGCAAACAACAAAATCCTAATAATTTTATTCACAAAAATATGCTAAATACTGAGTAAGGACAAATAGAGTCTATGGCAAACTTTTCTGGGAATGCCCCATCTGAACACCACAGACTGGCTGCTTCTGGAAACCAGCAACTTCACTAACAGCTGGATGACTTGATTTGGAAGAAAGGGCAGTAAATGCATGCCAAGCTGAAAAGAGGAAAAGCCTATAGCTGAGATTATATTTGCAGTTAAGGTGAGAAGAAGACCAGAGAACACACCAGAAACTGAAGAAAGAGATACTGAAAATGTAACAGCCATAGCTATACATAGATAGCTAATATACAGATCAGATATATCGATCTACCAGCTCTATGTGGCCAAAGGTTTCACTAAAACTTCTAACCAATCATTCACTGACCTCTATGCCATAGAGAAAAGGGAAGGTTCCTCAAAATCCAGACAAAAATAAAAATTTTGAAAGAGCTAAACAGAAACAGAAGAGCACCATAGCACAGCAGAGACAAATTTCACAAATTAATGCCAAGTAACTTTTAAAGATCAACAAATAAAACTGAATCCAACAACTATAAAAAGAATTATACACTACAACCAAGTAGGAATTATCTCAGGTATGTAAAGCTCACTCGATATTCCAAATCAATTAATGTAATCCATCAAACATCAACAAGCTGAAAACTCACATGATCATATCAACAGACGCAGAAAAAGCATCTGACAAAATCCAACATACATTCATGATAAAAACTCTAAGTAAAGAACAGAGGAAACTTCCTGAACTTGATAAAGAATACCTACCATAAAACCTGAAGCTAACATCATACTTAATGATGAAAAACTCAAAACCTTCCCACTAAGATCACTAAACTACTTTTCAACATCACAGAAGTTCGAGCTAAAGTAATAGGACAAGAAAAGGAAATAAAAAGCATAAAGACTCAGAAAAAAGACATAAGAATGTCTGTTCACAGATGACATAACTGTCTATGTAGAAAATCCAAAAAAATTGACAAAAACAAACAAACAAACAAACAAACAAAAAACCTCCTGGAACTAATTAGCGATTATAGCAAGGTTGCAGAATACAAGGTTAGTATACAAAAGTCAACTGCTATCCTATATATCAACAATGAACAAATGAATTTTGAAATTAAAAACACAATACCAGTTTTATGAGCAACTTCAAAAATAAGATACTTAGGTATAAATCTAACAAAATATGTATAAGTTCTATATAAGGAAAACTATAAAACTCAGATAAATAAAATTAAAGAATTAAATAAATGGAGAAATATTCCATGTTTAGAGACAGGAAGTCAATATTGTTCAGATGTCAGTTCATCCCACCTTGATCTATAAATTCAATGCAATCTAATTCAAAATCCCAGCAAGTTTTCTTGCAAATATTGACAAAGTGATGGTAGAGTTTATATGGAGAGGCAAAAGGCTGATGATAGAGAACACAATATTGAAGAAGAAAAACAAAGTTAAAAAACTAACATTATCCAATGTTAAGACTACTATAAAATTAAGAACTCAAGACAGTGAGGTACTGGTGAAAGAATAGAGAGCCAAGAAATAAACCCACATAAATAGTCAACCAAACTCTGACAATGGAGGGGCAAAGACAATACAATGCACAACCACACTCTTTTCAACAAATAGTGGACATCCACATGTGAAAAAATAGGTCTAGAATTAGCTCTTACAGCTGTCACAAAAATTAACTCAAAATGGATCACAGACCTAAATGGAAAATAGAATACTATAAAAATCCTAAAAGATAACACAGGAGAAAACCTAGATGACCTGGGTATGGCTGTGCCTTTTTTAAAACAAAAACAAAGGCATTATCCACAGAAGAAGTAATTGATCAACTAGATGTACTGCTCTATGAAAGATAATGTCAAGAGAATTAGAAGACAAAATCTAAACTAGGGGAAAATATTTGCAAAAGACATTTGATAAAAGACTGTTATCCAAAATATAAAAAGAACACTTAAACCTTAATAATAAAAAAACCCAATTAAAAAATGGGCCAAAGACTTTAAGAGATACCTTAGCAACGAAGATATACTGATGACAAATTAGCAAATGAAAAAATTCTCTATCATATGTTAATAGGGAAACTCAAATTAAATCAATAAGATATCACTACGATGGATAAAATCTACTAATTCCATTCAATAGTTTCTAAAAGAATAAAATATATAGGAATAATTTTTATGTATAATGCTTCTGTACTAAAAACTTTGCTAATAATTTAAAATGATCTAAAGAAATGGAGCAACAATCAGTATTCATGGATTAGAAACCTCAAAACTGTTAAATGCTAATTACCTCCAAATTAATCTATTAAGTGAATGCTATCCCTATCATAATCCCAAAAAGCTTTTCTATAGATAGTAACAAGATGATTCAAAATTTATGTAGGAATGTAAATAATCTAAAATAGTCTAAACAATTTTCAAAATGAACATAAAAGATTTAAAATACCTAATTTCAAAATGTATTACAAACTCACAGTAATAAAGACAGTATGGTAATGGCATAAAGACAGATAAAGAGATCAACGGAACAGAATTAAGAATACAGAAATAAATCACTTACATTTATAGTCAACTGATTTTAAATAAAGGTGATGACAATTCAGTGGGGAAAGGGTGACCTTTTCAACAAATGGCGTCATGTATAAGGATATCTACATGGAAAAACTGAACTTAGACCTTTATCTCACACTATGCAAGAAAATTAACTCAACATGAATGACAGACCTCATGTAAGAGCTAAAACTATTAAATTTCTAGAAAAACAATGTAGTATTGATTGGGGGGGCAGGGAATATCCATGACCTTGTATTAGGTTAAAATTTCTTGAATTTTCTGACGAACATAATTTATAAACTTAAAAAAATAGGTAAATTGAACTTTATCAAGATTTAAAACTTTTGCTCTTCAATGAAAATGAAAGGACATGTCACAGACTGAGAAATAATGTATATGACAATGGACTTGTATTCAGAAACAGAAAGTTCTATTTAAAAGTCAGAAGTCAGTGAAATTTAAAAATAGGCAAAAGATGTGCAGACATTTTACAAAAAAAAGGCATATGAATAGACAATTAACACCTGAAAAAACATACAACATCCTTAGCTATTAGGAAAATGTAAATAAAAACTACAGTAAGATGCCCACTAGGCTGACTAGGAGAAAAAGCCTGGCAGTTCCTTAAAAAGTTAAACAGACTTACCATTAAACCCAACAATTTTACTCCTAGATACCCACCCAAGAGAAATGAAAACATATGTCTGCACAAAAGCCTTGTACACAAATATTCATAGCAGCATTATTTATAATAGCCCAAAACAGAAAACAATTCAAACGTCCACTGACTTTAGAAGTGATAAACAAAATGTGGTATATTCACACAAAGGAAGACTACTAATCAAAAAAAAAAAAAAAGAAGAAGAAGAAGAAAAAAAAAGAAACAAAAATTCTGATACATGCTACAACATAGATGCAACGAGCAAGAATTATTATAAGAACAGTGCTGATGAAAGTGACAGTGATGTAAGTAAAAACTAGTATCACTGAGAAATAAATGAGAATTCACTGAGGGACACAGAGAGACATCAATGATGAGGGATGTTAAGTGGTACGATCTACAGATATGAGACTCAGAGTGAACCAAGATCACAGTATGTCAGTCCCCTGAACTCCTCTCCCACGATCTTGTCTTCCACCCTACCTCAGCCATTGATTGCATAGTCATATGCCAGGTCTCATCACTTCAGTAACTAAGTGGCCTTGGTTCTATGTATCCCAAGCTCTGCTACCTCTGTTTATAGCTCATTCTCTATTATCCTAATGCTAACAGTTCTTAGATCTCCAACCAACCAATCCTATTATTTTCTTTACAGTCTCTCTTCTCTTTTAGATTCTTTCTTCTTTACCCAGCTCCTACTGACACTCACTCTCCTACATAAAAGTTCTTCTACCTTGTCCTATCTCTCTTATACTCACTTGGTATAATCTAAACCTTTTTAAGCTCACCTCTCACTCTACTTCCATATTTACCTACCAGCCTCTGAAACTACATAAAATGTCTTCCCGTGTTACCATAAATGACCTACCCATAATCTACTTGAAGCCAAACCTGCATTTGTATACAAATTCCTCTATTCTTTAATCTACTCAAAAATGTCACTCCAAAAAATCTAACCTCCCTCTAATTTTCTCACACATCACCATGAATCTATGTTGTCCTGCTCTCATTTTAAAACCTTATTTCCCTCAACTCTTTTTACCTTCCAGCTACTATCCCATTTTATCTGTGCTCCTTTGTAGCAAAACTCTAAAGAACTGTTTATACACATTCTCTAATTCTTTTTCTCCTATTTTCATGTTTTCTAAATCCACTGCAAATAGGCTTTTCCCCACACTACTCTCCCAAAATTACTCCTGTCCAAATTAGAAATAACTAAGGCAGTGGCTAAATCTCAATCATTATGCTATCATCTTAACAATTTCACCTAGTCTCAAAACATTAAATACCATTTAAGTGCTTATATACTCAAATTTATATCTCTGGTCTGGAGAAATAACTAGCCAATAGCTTCTTCTACTTGGAAGTCTAATAGACAATCTAAAAATCAGTATTTCCAAAACTGAACTCCTGATCTTCCCCAATAACTGTTTTATCCACAGCCTTTTCCATCCTGGTTGACAGAAACACTATCTCTTCAGCTGCACAGGCCAAAATCTTAAAAATAATACCTGACTTAGCTTTCTCTGACACCCACATCCAATTCATTAGTAAATCCTATTAGCTCTATCTTCAAAATATATTCATAACCCTACTATTCTTACCTCCTCTATTGCTAACTGTCCTTGTCCAAGTCACCATCATATTTAAGGAGGGTTACTAAAATAGCTTCCTTATTGATCCTTTCATATCTATCTTTAAATTCCTACATTCATCAGTCCGTGTAATCCTTTTATACATAAGGCAGATTGTCTCCCTTCTCGAAATCATGCAGTCATTGTCATTTCCCACATAATAAACGGCAAAAGCTCTATAGAGAAATCTTGCCCCGAGTTATAACTCTGACCTCATTTCTTATTTCTCTGCAGTTTTATCACTTTGTTATTGTTCTACTGGCTTCATTCCTCAAACATGCCAGAGAAGCTTTCGTCTGTATACTGGCTATTCCCTAGGACTGAAATGCTTTTCTCCTGCATGTCCCCATGGTTAACTCCTTTGCATCCTTCAAGAGCTTGCTTAAATGTCACTGTTTTAATAAGCTCTACTATGGCCACTCTATTTAAAATGCAAACCATGTCAATCTTTCATATTTCCTCCAAAAATCTCCATTCCCCTCAATGTACTCCACATTATCTTTTTTCATAGTGCTTACCATCTTGCAACTATTATATAACCCATTATTTATTTTGTTTATTGTTCAAAATCTGTCAATGACCGTTTGAATATAAGATCTACCACAGAAAAGATCTTTATCTGTTTTGTTTATTGCTGTATCCCCAGCATCAAGGATAATTCACAGTACATAGTCAGTGCATAATAAATATTGGCTGAATGGATAAGAAAACAAAGGCTAACAGAAGCAAAAGTACTTTTCATAAATCCAAGGGCTAACTTCAAAGCCAATGATATTAATGACAAGGCTATGCTGCCTTATCTGTTAAATATGAGTAACTTGCATAATTGAGAGTATTTACACACAGTAGAGCGTCTACTAATCAAAATTAACTTTTATAACAAGTTTTCTTTAAAAAAAATTTTTCTTTAAGCCCTATAAATTATTGAAACTGTTAATGTTTTGCATTAAGCAAAACAAATGTGCGTCCGATAAACAGTTTGCACTACCTCTTTTTCTATGTGTAAATTTTCAAAACATCTAATACCGCAGTGTTGAAATTCAAAGAACTATTTTTATGAATAAGCGCTTTAGAATTTTTTCTAATAGTAAGACTAAATTATTAGTCACTCACTCACTGAAAAATACCTATTGATTTCCTACCACTTGCCAGACTCCAGATTACAATTTAGCTCTATTTCTCACGTGGTTTGCTGCAATAGCCTTGCTACTATTCTTCTTGGTTTTAATCAGTTCAGTCCATCCTGAACATTTATGCCAATTACCTTTCCAAAACCAAAATATCACATTATACTCCTTTACTTAAAAATTTTGAAGGCCTCCCATCACCTTTAAACAACAGTCCAAATATGGTACATTAAACCTTTTATGATCCAGATATCCAATCTATTCCAACAATTCACACACACACACACACACACACACACACACACACACACACACACTTTGAATATCTTATAAACTTCCCACATCAGTGTCTAAAGATATTCTATTCCCTCAATTTTAAATGCTTTTCACACACGAATTTATTCATAATCCTACTTTCCAACATCTACATGACTAATCCTATTCTTCTTTGACAATACATCTCAAAAATCATGTTCCCTGGGTAAACTTTACCTAAGTCTTCCATACTAAAGTGAGAAACTGTCTCTTTTTTTTTTTCACACCAACTTAGTAACGTACACTTAAATACTTCTAGCATAGAATTTATGATAAAGCATTATAATTGCAGGTTTGTTTCCAATACTAGTTGCTCATACTCGTCTATGAGCAACTATATTTGCTGAGTGGAAGAATTTCAGTAGTATTTAATATCAAATAAAGTTATTAATACTCTCTTCTCCCTTTTCTGTAACATTGATGAGACAGGCTAATCCCTAATTACTAGTTCAAATAGTTCCTAGAGTGATGGTATCAGTCTCTGAACATTATCCAGAACTCTATAAAGAAACATTCCTAAACAATAATTTTGCTCAGAATACTATTTCCAAAAGCAGCCAATCACACCTAGTAAACTATATCTTGGGCCATCAGTTCAATTAATTCAAAATCAGCTGCTAAAACAAACATAAAGTTGTCTAGTTGTTATTTCCTCGATTTACTTTAACCTTTTAATGACCTCACGCTCTTGAATCTATTTCTCCTTTGTATCTTTCTTTTTCATGTCAGTACTTTCTTCGCCTTTCTTTGCTACTAATGAATTTTTCTTTCCTTAAATTCGTCTATCTCTACTCTTTAAATGGAAACCTTACCAAATGTCCTCCTCCCTCCACTTTCTCATCACAACACAAAACTTTATCCATCTCTCCCTTATGAGCAGGTCATGGCATAAGAGAGAAAATACATATATCGTATTCTAGCTATTGCCTTTACAAATAGGAGTTAATAGGAAGTCCGAATAAGTTTTCTTAGATCTGCTAATCGAATCATCAGTCTACTTTTGCTAAACTCGGCCATACTTATTGAAAAGTAAAACCAGAACTTTATCATCAAGCATGCAATGATGAAGAAAACCATCAAGTGATTAAATATTGACATGTCTGTAATAATTACTATCTACATTACTGACTACTAAAACAATATAGCACCCCCAAAAAAATAATCAGTTTCAATGGTAACAATACAGTAAGATTTTAAAGTAAAATATAATGGATAAAAAATACATTACCTTCCTTCATTGATGAGTTCAATAAAAGCAAGGCCTGCATTCTTCTGAATAGAATTCTGCCACTCCTAAAAAACATAAGAAAGTAGCTGAATAAATTCCAGTCAATAGGTTACTTCTTTATAATAATAATTATGAATAATACCACATGCATCAATTTCCTACCTTAGCTCTTAAAGGGAAAGATTTGTTAAACACCCTGCCTACCCAATGCAACCCTATGAACACATGAATAGTTGATGATACAATGTAAACTAAACAAGTCAGCAACAATTTGATTCTACATAAATTAAATGAGCCTATCTATATTCATCTTGTTGTTTTTATTCTGTAACATTCTATACTACTAATGTAACTGAAATTGTTGAGAGTTGGAAAGGCAAGCAACAAAGATGACCAAGGACAGACATATCTGTTGTTGTTTCTTTAAGGAAAAATGCATCACCCCAAATGAGGAGAAAACAAAATGAAGTAGCAAATAAACTTAATCAGTAGCACATATTCTACTATAAAAATTGATGATTAATGACTGAGAAAGAGACAAGGAAAATTAGTGAATCTGGTTAGACAAGTTTGAAAACTATAGTTCACTAGCCTGTAAATTAACAGAAGATGATATAAATCTATAGTCTTTATGAATAAAGTATTCATTGAAAAGCCTAGGAAGGAAATCAACCAGTAGAGTATGTACATATGCATGTTTTTGAGGTCAAAACATATATAAAAGAAGTGTCAATGCCATCAGAATAGGCTTACCTGAACTGAGATGTAGCTAGATCTGAGAAATGCCAATGCAATATATGTATGTATGCATGTGTGTGTGTGAGAGCATGTGTCTATAAAGACAAACACACATGTATATATTTTTTAAAGAACTGGAAATAATATCCATAATACTTAAGTTCCTTAAAACTGTGGAGCCCCTTACATACTATCTACATGATATCCCTCAAATGATCTTGTTCTCTTTTTATAAAGCTCAGAACAAAAGACAATCTTGAGGCACTTACCACTGCTGCCATACACTATATTCACATTTTCTGAATGGCTTAAGGGTTTTAAATACTATGTAATTTCACCCCCACTGACCACTCAGTGTCATGCCAAACTTTTTTTTCCTCCAGCTTTATCCTCTTTCTCTTCTACTTCCTCTTTTTTGATCTCTAATTTTCAATTATTTGCTTTTGAGAAATCCAAGGTGGCTCTCGGGACTAACGTGGCTACATGCTATACTTTCGTTATACGGTTCTATTTCATGAATAGTGCCAGTAAGAACATACTAATAGAACAGATACAGTAAAAAAAAAAAAAAAGAAAGAAAGAAAAGAAAAGAAAAAGACATAAAGTCAGTCAGATGCAAGAGTAGTAATGGCTAGATCTAAAAGAGAAGATAAAGAAAATCATTGAGGAAAGAGCAAAAACATGAAGTCATGAGATCTATGTTCACTCTGACACTAAAAGGATAGTTCCAAGGACATCTCTACGTCTTAGATAATCCCTTAAAAATTTTCTAGGAGCCTATCTCATGATTTGGTAACTTACAAACATTTATAAATTAGTGACTCACAAGTCTTCAATTTATACTCTCAAAATTCATAATTGCCACTCAACTGAAATAATAAAACAGAGATTTTATATATTTGAGGTAAACCAAGTCAGGAATAAACAGAAATACTATCTAAAATCATTTCCTTCTATCAAACTGAAATAGACTGAGTACAAAAGAAAGCAATCAAATTCCATGAAGTAGTACATCCCTAAGAGAAGATGTGTCACACCCTCCAGTTTTCTTAGGAGGAGGAGGAAGAAAGAAAAAGCAGAAACTGCAGGTAAATTTTGAGACTCTGGTGCAGAAGGTCCCACATCTCACCTCCTGGGTAGAGCACAGAGAGATATCAAGTCTCAAAGTGTTGCTGTAAACCTAGCAAAGAATAGGAATGGGGGATAGAGACAGCTTTAATTGCAGATGAACCTAAAACAGCCTTGAATTATCGCATGCCCTAGGAAGAGTCAGAAAACTATTTCACAAAGATGTACAAGAAGCTGAGGACTTGAGGGCATGAGGAGAACTCAGCTGTGAGCTCTGCTGATAGACAGCAGGAAATCAGAAGGTAAGGTGACACCTCAAGGAATGCCACAGTCAAGGAAGAGAAGTATGTATGTCACTCCTCAGCTCTTACACCCAGCAAAGCACCCCCAGCAAGCCACATGGAAATCTGATACAGCACCAAAGTATGAAGAGCCAAGACCTTAAAATGATTGAGATTTCATTCAGAACACTTACATAAAGGAAAACCTCAAAATAAAAATTAATGGGAAAAAAGCTAGTTTTCATGCTAGGAAAAAAAAAAAGAAATCAAGAAAAAAATGCTATAGAATAACCTACATATAATTCCTTGGATCAGATGTTTTATTTTTAAGAGATTTACTAGAATCATTTTTCTCAAATCGGTTTTGTCTGATCTAAAAATTCTAACAGGTCGGGATTTTTATTATATGTTATATAAAATTCAAAGCTCTAAATGGATAAAATAGGTAACAGTGAAGAGACTCAAATTTTCAGTAGACAGGTAAATGTCATTCCGATTTTATGTATGCAAACTGACTTTTACCTATAAAATTGAAAAGTGTCATTGAAATTTCACAGATTCAAAATAGCATGATTTAAGTCAAATTGAAAACTAGTTAAAGTTAGTACAACTATAAAAAATACGTCATCTAAAATTTTTTATAACCTGAACTTAACTTGGTATGTCACACAAAGTATTTTGTTTCACTTAAAAACAAATTAGATGTGAAGGGACATACAGAAATCAAAGAGTCCAATTTTTTTTAGAAAAGCTCAGAAACAAAAATTTATTACTAATACATTAGGCTTCTTCTTTATAAGATATCTATAAACTCATGTTAACTTATAATAACTGCTATCTAATCACTTGGAATAAAATTTTTTCACTAGTTAAAAAAATTAGACAAAAGGAGAAATGATGTGAAAATATAAATCTTATTTGTAATTTTGGGATTGTTACAAAAAATCTCACAGTTCTCAAAGATATCAGTGAGTTTTAATTTGTCTATAATCCATTCTTAACTATGAATTATTAACATTTAATAAAATATCGCACACCAGGTACATAAATACATGCTGATAAGAATTAATACCCCAGATAAAAAGAAACTGAAGCCCAGGAGAACAGAAAATTAAGTTGTTTAATAAACCCAGCTGTTAGAGTGAATGAGTTTTCTCCATACTAAAACAGTCTACAATCCTTAAGGAAGTTGCTCAAACTGAAAGATGACTTATTAATCGTGCTATCCTAAAGCATTTTTCTCCACTTCTGAGAGAATTATCAAAGAAGGTGTTAGTCTAAACAATTTCATAAACCACAGCTCAATATAACCTTCGGTGAGTTTTAATAGTTGAAAGAAAAGCTTAATGGTTATCATCTTTCATGATCATTTCAATATTTCATCACAGTATTTACAATTTTATAGTAATGCAAAATGCATAGTACATTTAAAAGTCTTGGTTATTCTATTCCCAGTAGCACTGATGAAAAACACGTTAAAAGCCTCAAATCCAACCACTAATGCAACTAAGTAATTTCAAAACACGTTTCAGCACTTAGGAAAGGAAGGACTCAAAGTATAACTGAGTCAATAATTTCATACCTGTTCTAAGCTGTATTTAATTGACTATCACTTCCTCAGGCCATAATTGTTGACTAGTCAATTTTTACTAAAATATACTCTTAGCTTACTAATAATGTTCTTAAGTCATACAACAAGATAGAATATATTAGTAAAATTATTAAATAAACATAACACTCCACCAAATTGCAAATATGTGCTTTTGGTGGTAAAAGTCTGTTTTTTTGGTTGGAAGAAAAAAAAGAATTTCATTAACAAAATTATGTCTATTCTTCCCTACCACCAACAAATAGAGAGAAAAGGGCACCAATCAAAGTACTAAATATTAATTTATAATACTTTAATACAATTCGAACTTCCTTTAAGTGAACTTGACAGTTTTCTATAAATTCAATAATCTCTTATATTTTAATGTCCTGAATACACTGCATGAATTTACCTAAATTTTAAAAGTAATTCCCAATATTACTAAGCAAATAAGATGGACAAGATAGATTACACATACTCCATTCTCCCTTTTTTGTTTTTTTTTTTTCTTTTTTTTAGAGGGAGTTTAGGCCATTAATGTTGATATTGAATGTATTATCAATTTTTCACTCTGGTGGGCTAGTCACTAAGCTATCTTTCATTCTTTAAAAAAAGGTATATAATGAGTGACATCAGGTAAAGCATAACAAAAACTAAGAGCAAATATAATAAAGAAGAGACAACAGTAATATAAAGGAGGATAAAAAATTTCTCTACAACTCCAAAAGAAATCAACTTGAGGAAGCAAAGTAATGGCTGTTGCAGAACCCTAGAAAGGCCAAGAACAGAGGCACTGGGTACGTATCAAGATAGTTGAGGGACAGGGATAAAAAGTTTAATTGAATGAAAGCTGGTATAAAAATCAGAGAATCTCAGATCCTTTCCCCATAATGTATGACCATCTCCACCATAGTAAAAGACTGAAGTTTACTTTCTAGAGGAGTAAACTCTAGACACTGCAAAAAGCCTTACTAAAAAAAATAAAATAACTTGAAATTATACTTATTGAACTATAAGATTCCCTGCAAGATTAAATAAGTTTTATCTGAGAAAAATGAGAAGCTATAATAAAACCTAAGGGTCTATCAATGGCAAAGGTAGCTCATTTATCACCAGCAGGCAACTCACATAGACACACAGGTTCTTTATGTGATATACTTAAACATGAGCAGAGAGCAGATGGTCACCAGTCATTAGAGGAAAGACTCTTACATGAATGGCAGGCACCAAAGAAACAAACAGAAAAAAAAAAAAATCATAGAATACAGAAAATACTGAGAAGGTCATAAAGACTAAAGAAAAGTATAATTAATATCATCAGAGATAAAAATTTGCATGTAAAAAAATTAGGATGGAGATTTTCTTTTATTCCCTGGTTCTTTGCTCCTGTATCAGAGTTCTCTAGAGAAAGAACCAATAGGAGAGAGATACCTATTTTACTTATTTTAAGGAAGTAGTTCACACAATTATAGAGGATGACAAGTTCCAAGATCTGCAGGGTAAGCTGACAAGCTGGAGACCCAGGAGAGCCAATGGTATAGTTCTATTCCAAGTTAAAAAGCCCAAGAATCAGGAAAACCAATGGTCTAATTCCAGTCTGAAAACTCAGAAAAAGGCAATGTTTCCATTTGAGTCGAAAGGCAGGAAAGAGCTGATTTCCAGTTCCAACGCATTCAAGCAGGTGGAATTCTCTCTTACTTGGGGGATGGTCAGTCAGCCTCTTGTTCTAATGAGGAATAGATGAGGTCCATCCACATTAGGAAGAGCAATCTGCTGTCCTCGGCCTACCCATTTAACTGTTAATCTCATCCAAAAACCACCTCACAGAAAAATCCAGAATAATGTTTAAACAAGAATGTGGACACCCTACGGCTCAGTCAAGTTGACACAGAAAATTAACCATCAAAGTTCTCCCTTCCCCACCCAAAAAACTCAAAAAACTAGAAAATGCTCTTAGTTAATAAAGTACAATGTTTGAAGTATACGATTCAACAGTTAAGTAATATATATTGCATTGTGAGGTCACCACCCATAGTCAGATTTCTCTCTGTCACCACATATTTGACTCCTTTTACCCTATCTACCTCCTTCAATCCTCTCTGCTCTCTGGTAATCACCAGTCTACTGTCCATGTCCATGAGTCATGTTTGTTTGTTGCTTTTACATTTATATCCCACATATATAAGTGATATCATTTGGTTTTCAACTTTTTCTGTCTGGCTTAATATCAAACATTTTGAAAGAAGTACTGAAAGATGTCAAGAAAACAGCTTGAAAGATAAAATGAAGTAAAAACAAATGAGAATGGATATGTAAATTAGAAAATTAATCCAGATAATTCTAGAAATAAAAATGAGAAAAAATAGAGAAAAACAAGTTCCCATAGAATTAAAGAAAATATCTCTGAATACATGTACATATTTTCTCAGATTGAAAAGGGTTACATAAAATACCAAAGACAATAAATTTTAAAAAATTTACCTACACCAAGGCACAATTCAGTAACAATAATTCTTAAAATAATAAAAATACCAAAAGCTGCCAGGGAAAAATAATTTGAAGAAAGAATAATTTTTTGCCTCTAATACTAATATCCAAACAAGCTACCAATCAAATGTAAAGGTTAAATAAAAGGCATTTTCAAACAAGCAAGATCTAAAAAATTCTACCCCTTATGAATTCTTTACCAAGAAATTACAAAGGATATATATCATCAAAATTAATACTGACACTCAACTATCGTCCTCCATTCCTGTTCTGCTTTAGTTTCCCCCGTGGCGTTCTTATTACTACTAGATTTTTTGCCTTTACCTTTGGTTTATTCTCTACTGTATTTCTGGTGCTAGAACAGTCACCAGCACAGACATAATAAGTTATCAATAAATGCTGAATCAGTATACTTTAAAAAAAAAAAAAGGCCACTGTGGGACCTAAAAGATAGTCATTGCAACATAAAAGAGAGAAGAGAAAAACTCTAGGTTGATGATAAAAGACGCCTCCAGATAACAGCTTTCTACGGACCTAAAGAGTAATCGATCCAGATTGAAACAGGAAAATGAAAAACTCCAGGCCCTGTATCTCCAAGTAAAATAACTGAACCGATAGATACATGTTATGTTTGATCACACTGGTAGACATTTTATGATTCCAGTGGAAAACTTAGAAATAAATTTGTAATGTGTAAAAAAAATTTAAATAAACAAAAGGTAGAAAATTTTTAATTCTCGGATAAAGAATGAAAGAAAGAGACAAGAGGAAGAGAGGAAGGAAGGATAATCATGGTGCATTTTGAACTTCTGCCATGAATACTTACTGTCACAATAAAGTAAATGCTAATGCTAAGTATGGTTTTAACTAAATATGATTATGTAAATGTGTGGAAATGAGGGAGAGTGTGAAACAAAAGAAAACAATATTAGTACTCAATGGTCATCTTCATGGAAGAAATTAGATGTCTAAAACAGAAAAAAACGGAAATTGTTATTATGTCATTTAGAAATATGAAGATAACTAGCAGAGTCAACAACTACAACATCTCATTGTGGTTCCTTCTAGAAATAGAAACTAGGAATCAAGGTGGAATAAAAAATTGAAGGAGGGAACTATTGTTTTTCAGTTAAATAATAAACTATTACTATATTTGTAAAACAATATACACGTTTTCCTTGATAGATAAAATTTATATTAATCGTATGCTCTAAATAAATAGTAAATGAACAGAAAATGAAAACACACATATATTTGTTCTAACTGAACAATAGGTATTTATCCAAAATTATTTTGAAATCTCGAAATAATAAAATAAATGTTCAATTTTCACCAATACTGATATCAAAACTACAAAAATATAAATGTATCATAAACTATTAAGAATTTTTATTTTTTCAAAGTCAGTATTCCACATTTTACCAAATGAAATTACCTTTATTGCTACAGGTAGTAAAATAATCTCTTTTGTAAGTGTGGACCTAAGGATCCAAACATAATTTAAAGAAATGAAGAATTGTTAACAAGAACCTAAACTGACATCAAACTACTTCATTTTTCTCATTAATATAACAATTTAAAGTCTTGTGCTCCTCAACAAAATATTAATACTTTAAGATATTAGTTATAATGCCTCTGTGAAATAAACCAAATTGGTTGGATATAGTTCCAATTACCTAAGGAGATGACAGAAACACTATTAGAAGTCAAGGGAGGAGGCCACAGAGGAAACCTCAAATGAGGAAGGGGATGTATTAACACAAAATTGAGAACCACATTATACACAGGACTAAAGGTCAAAACTACAGAAAACTAGTTCATGGTCAAGATATAGTAATCTTAAGTGCTCAAAGTAAACTATCGAGAACTTTTCAACAGTGTTTGCACTGTGTGTCAGCACTCTCTCAACAGCACATCTAACACAAACCTGAGTAACCTCATACCAGGAAAGAATATGGCATAATAGGAAAGGACAGGTCTTATTCCACTGTCTCTTTAGGGGGTAAAACAAACCATTACATAGCAACATAAAATATTTCCTTTTGGTAAATTCTGGTTTTAATGACTTTGTGAACATATACTTCTAAAATGTAGATTTCATTTGTACAAATATTACAGCTGTTTTTAAATGAAATACATTACATATACAGATAACTACAAGGTAAGAAAAAAGAAAGAAAATTCTATTAAAGTTAAATTAGCAAATGGTTCTGTTTTATAATTGCTTTATTTAACAAATATTTTAATGTGTATTATAACTGAAAATAACGAATATTGAGAAAGCAACTGCTCATTAAATTTGAAAAATAAACAATGCAAAGATTTAAAAATCAAAAAAATTGAGATAACCATGCAACTAATTATGCAATTACTATAGTTTTAAAATATTTGTAAATAATCAAAAAACAATAATCCACTCACAATTGTGTTTAGACATACATTAAAACTAATATGTTTGCAAGTGCCTTTGAAAATCTGTTTTTAAACATTTTCAGGAAAAAAAAAAAACATTCTCCAGCCAATAATGATCTCTAAATAACTTCCAAATTGGTGTCAATTTTGTCAAAATCTTTCACCAATCAATACAGAAAGCTTGATTTCAATAAAAGTGGCAAAAGTTGTTGTAACCCTTTCCAGCCACAATCTCTCAACAGATGATCATCATTAAGCTTATATCAGGGCTTCACGTTCAAGAGCTATATAAATGTGTCCTATTAGTACACGGTCAGTCTGTTTGGCAACTCCAGTTCTCCAGACATATGGCAATTGCTGCCCTTTGAGGTCTGAAGTCAAGTCTTTAGGGAATCTCAAAGCCTGCACTGAAATTACAAGGAGTGTTCATTAGAGACTGCTGGGGAGGAAACATGAAAGACTTCTACTAAACTGTATAAAACAGCTAATTATTTTTAAAAGATTTTAAAACCATCTAATGTACTCAGCTACAACAAAAAGTATTTATCAACAGAATCATTTTTAAGAGCACTACTTTTAGGACATGAGTGCAGCTTTCCTCAGGCCTCCCATCCCCCACCTGAACACATTTGTCTCATAAGCGACCTCAAGTTGAGATTTTTACATCATGAGAGAGAATAAAATTATCTTATACTTCGGAATTCTTTCTAAAGATCACTGTAAATATTTAAAAAAAATGAAAATTTTTTTTAGAGACAAAGTTTGGTTTTCTAATATTTAGTTTTGAATAATATATACAGTTAAACTCAGTCAGGCATACATATGTGTTTCTCTTTATATTCTTCTTTTTTACCCAAAAAAGTCTGCCTCCATTTCATTTTTATTCCATTTTAAACTAAAAATCATAAAAACTTTAAGCACAAAATAACAGAAATTACTAGTAAACCTATGAAATGGTATTTATCAGATATTATGAAAATATATGTAGATTCAAATTTTTTAAATTAAAAAAAGAATGTCAAATTGACATGAGTTCAAAAAATCTCAGATCTACTTTTTCAAGATTTTGAAAAACATAAAACATGCAAGTGTTTTTATTAATAATTATTGCCTTTTTAAATTTTTGAATGTGTAAACAATTTTTAATTTCAGAGAACATTATTTATTAAGTTTCACAACAAAGCAGTATTCCTACAGAATTTTATTTTAGTAACAAATCTCCATAAAATGTTATACAAAGTTCATTAGCTTGCTTCAATCATTTCTTGAATTCATGTATATGTTCGATTCTGACAGCTTAATTCTAAAAAACAATTACAAACTCCATCCATATGTAAAAAGATAACAGAAAGCAAGTACATTAAACCAGTTTAAAATAATAAAAATCTAAAGCAAACAGATTACAAATGATTTATATGAATGCCTAGTGCTGAAGTTAATTACAAGTAACCCAATAAAATAGTGCCTTTATTATTGTACAGCACGTAATAGCTCTAGATGTAAAAACCAGAACTCTTTCTGCTGACTTTTGCATGCCCAATCCCACAGCACACAACATTAAGAATTAAACATGTAGTAAATAAGGCATATAGAAAACAGCAGTTTTTAACTAAAAGCAGAAAACTCTCCTGCTGTTTAACCATTTGGGGTCTTACACTCTCAACAGAGAACACTGTAAACTGATACTATGTATTCACTGAGTAAATTCTTAATATTAATATAAAGTGAGATTTTAACATCAGTGTCCAAAGTTTTCCAGGAAATAAAAAATAACTATGAAATAGCATCACATTTGTTTTAGCATTCCATAGGAGCAACTAAGTTATCTTTTATGTTTATGCTATGAAATGGTATCTTCAGAATTAGAGTTTTCCAAATCCTAAACATCTATCTTTCATAAAGCTTTGGTTCTGATTGTAAATGCATTCTATCTAAGACACATGCACTGCATGCTACAGTGACATGTTATAGTTGTCAATAGCCACAACCTGTAGCCAATCACAGTATGCTTAATGACTTCCCTGGTGAAGAGGATAAGACCTTTCAGTCGAGAATGTTTCCATAACTCTGTCAAATATTTATCAATGTAATTAATGAGATACTAGCTGATATCAACTTTAAGTATAATGCAAAAATCCTAAGACACTAGATGGATAAACATCACCATGTAGGCCATTTTTTGACCTACAACATAATTTTAATAGTGATATGATGAAATACTTGCTAACCTGGTTTTGCTGCACAAAAAAATTAGGACTGATGAAACAATCAACAGTATATCTCTCTGGTATTTTATTCCTATCAATTTTATCTCCATTAAAAATACATTCACTATTCGCTTATTTTGTTTTGGAGGGGAAGAGGATCAATAACTTCACAAATTGGAATTTGTCTCCTTAACTATGGCTAAACACTTTAAAGGCACAGATCTCTACTTCTTTGAGTTTTCTACAGTACCTCTTTAAATTTTCCATGTAACAAATTTTTTAATGCTTGTATAAAAAAATCATAATTTAACACTGTTGGGTAAAGGAGAGAGGAGTACTACACTAAGAACACTCAGACCATTACTACTAGCTTCCTGTGGCTGCTCTAATCAATTGCCACAAACTTGGTGGCCTGAAATACTAGAAGTCTGTTCTCTAAAAGTTCTGGAGACCAGAAATCCAAAATCAGTCTCACTAGCCTAAATCAAGGGGTCAGCAAAGCTGCATTCCTGAAGGTTCTAGGGGAGAATCTGTCCCTTGCCTCTTCCTGCATCTTTCTGACAGATGTCAGTATCCTTTGGTTTGTGGCCACATCACTCTTGCTCATCTGCACACTGCCACATTCTCTGCATGCCTATCTCTAATCTCCCTCACTCTCCCTAAGGATACAAGTGGTGGCATTTAGAGCCCACCCAGATAATTCAGGAGTATACCCTCATATCTCACAATCTCTAATCATATGAAGCCCCTTTTTTCAAATAAGATAACTTTTGCACATTCCAAGCATTTGACATGGATATTTTGAGGGGAGCCATTTTCAGCCTATCATACTAGAGAGACTGAATTAAAACAGAAACAGAAGCTGAAGAAAAGTGCACTTTACTAACAAGCTCAAAAAAATTCAAAAGATTAAAAAGAAAAAACATTTTTAATTAGTTTATTTTAACAAGAACTGGAAAATGTTTCAAGCAAGTCAACTTATGCTACAAGTGTTGGTTCTAACAGTGATTGAGTTGTGATTGATTTTGTTTTCAGTTCCAGAAATTCAGCCTATTAGGCTACAAGAAACTGAAAGCTTTACAGCTGAGCTACTAGTAACAAGCAGGTATCACAAAGAGCAAGTTTAACAATTAGCAGAAAAGCAATGATAGCACTGCCAAGTGTCCAAATAAGTAAGGCAGCAGTCCAGACTTGGCAAAAAAAAAAAAAAAAAAAAAAAACCCTCTGGTAAAAAAACTTATGTCATTAAAAAAATGCTCCCCCCATTATTTTGCCTTCTCACTGCCACTGATCAATCCCCTTTTTCCTTTTTTAGCTTATAGCAGTAGCAAACAGAATCTTACTCTCTAATTAAACTAGTGCTACAAAACAATAGGGAATCTTTTCAATGGATATAAATATAATACAACTTTGCGATACTGAGCAAATGTATAAGCTTTCTTAGATAAAGGAATAGACTGCCTTTCCTCTGAAAAAGGAGCAATATGGAAACAAAATTAAATCTGTCCTCATTTATGTACTATCTGATAACAAGAATAATCTGACAAACCAATTGAGCCAATAAGATAATACTATTGTTTCAACTGAATACTTAATGAAAATAAGTTTCCAAATAACTTTCAAGGATATATAATTACTATCAAAAAGATTGCACTGTGCATCCAGTAGTTAGAACATTAGCATGCATCTTCATACTCACTATATGGAAAAGCATAGTATAAAAAAGTAAGTGTGTCCAGAGAATGTGGAGGACAGGTTTAGGGTTAGAAAGTTTAAATTTTTTGGTAAACTATCCAGAAACTGGCATGATGTGCATCACACTTATGTCAAATATCTAAACACTATTTACAGAGCAACACAGAAATAAATATAAACTAAAATAAAATCACTAGTATAGTCCTTGAAAATAAGGCAGAGGAGTTTGAACTGAATGAGATAGTAAACTACAGCTTCTCTTGGAAAGGAACTATAAGGAGGCTCTGCTAGGAAAATAAGTTAATCCATATTTACTGAAAAAGGAAAAAGCAACAGAAATGAAAAAGGTCATTTCACTAATTCAGGAGTAAGCCAGATCAGATTCGGTGATTCTTTCACAGATGCCTTTCTCAAATGATACCTCCTGTTGTCCCTTCCCGCCTCCCCCACTCTGACAGCACTCAAGTTCAGGGTCATCATAACAAACAACTGGTGCTGATAATGATGTATGTGGCTGGAAAAAAAGGATAATCAGTGAATTACACTAACTGTTATTAAAAGTACAGTATTTCTCAACGACAGTAACAAAAGGTGCGTTGAAAGTAATACAGTATAAATAAAAAGCTCTGAAGTATACTAAAGAGATCCTTAAGACAATCGTTTCAGGCGTTGTCCTTGCAATGACATCCATCTCACATGTGTTAAGGTACATTTTACTGACATTCCCCGAAACAGCTGTCACTATAGCTAGCCCAGAAAATGGCGGAACCACACCTTTGGGAGCCTATATAAAACACGAATGTCTACGTAAAAAGGCCCAAAACCGCTAATCTATTAGATCTCTTCTAGATCAAATAGTCTATGGTTCCAGATGAAAATAGATTAAACTGGGCACATAACCACAAAGAGAATAGAAAAAAAGAAAAAGACACTGCAGAAAATAGTGAACTGAATTTGTACTGCAAAAAAAAAAAATAATAAACCATCAAATTTCATAAGAAGAAGACAAGTGGCATTGAAAGTACTGAATAAAGAGGATTTCGTGTGTTGTAAAAACACAGATTCAGAATTTAGTAACTTTAATTTATAATCTACTTTGCTCTATGGACTGTTCTATATATATTTACATATATTATCTAATATCATCTTATATTCGTTTCACTCAATAAGAAACTGCATCTTAAGCAAGTGAAATAATTAGCCCATGGTTACACAGTTAATAAGCAGTAGAGGGAAAGGATTTCATAAAATTAAAAAACTCTATCATCACAGCATTTTCATGGCTTCAGCCTCTTCTTAAAGATCCTGTCCAAGGCTTGAATTTTAAGCAGGAATGAGAACCCTAACGGCTATATATTTGTTTTTCTAGTAGTAAATTCCTCCGCTGCTGGAGGTGGACTATGTGGAGGTGGCTGTTGTCCCCATTATGAGTAACAAAAGAAAGAAAAAAGATGCCTTGGACAGAACAGATGAAATATATATGTAATTACTAATACATAAATACTGTCCCTTCCTAAACTATGCTATTACACATTAACAGTACATATCAGGGGACTAAATTACTAAATAATTATTTATATCAGAGCCAACTGAGACAAACATTTTAAAGAAAAAAATTTAAATCTTGATCTGAAGAACTCTGATTACTCTGACTAAAATCCCTTAAATGCATATTATTTAAGAAAAATATATGGATGGCAATACAGTTGAGTCTTCACAAAACTATCAGAGAGTTTGATATTAAACAATCTTAAACTTTACATTTTTAATCTAGATTTTCTATAATACTATAAATTTCTGTAATACTGTAACATTAATAGACAGGACTAAGCAAAACTATGCAGTAATAGCTGAGAAAGAGAGACATCAACCTATATTAACAATTACATTAAAACCAAAAGAAAACGTTATTCTTAGAATATTCCCATTCATATATTCCTTTTGCTCTTTTCCTAATCTCAAATTTAAAAGACCAGTTGTAAAACAGTAGGGTGCCAAATTAAAGCACACTTTATTTTCAGATGTCTCCATACTCATAGGCTGACTTCCTGTCAGGAAGAATTCCATTTCACTGAATACCCCAATCAGCAGGGAACTTGCTGAATTAAGTGCCAGTTGATATTACTTTGTTTTGCATTTACCACCCTTGAGAATACTGTTCAAAGATCTAGTTATATAGTCAGCGTGGTATCATCCTTCTGACTAGACTGCCAAGCCACAGGGTGTACTGCCAGTTCCACAAAATTTACCTTAAAAGGTTGTGTTTTCTAATTCCTAGTGTGCTAGTGAATCAACAGGATGCCTGTATTTCAGGAATAAATCCTGCATTTACAGTTAAATTATGCTTGTCTTTGGTTGTAACAAAGCACTTTAAATTAATATTATAAAGGTCTGCATCCAGATTAAAATGAAGATCAATTAATGTTCACTAATCCATCAATTTATTTTGTTTTTAAAACTATTATGCAGTACTTTAATCTTGTTTTTTAATCTTTTTGCTGTTGTTAAAGACAAAGGAATCCATCTTATAAAAGCAAGTTATGTTATAAAAATAAGAATCAAGTAAAACCATAAATATGTTTATATTAGCATAGTTATTAAACTTTCAGATACTTTAAAAATTTTAGTACATTAAGATTTTGTGATGAATTAATATACCTTAAATCCTGAACTATTCTTCAACTCCCTAAACTTCCTGTTACATTTCAAAGGTATCTAGTTCCTTATTATAAGGTCAATTGTTTCTATTGCACACAAAATTAAGGTAATTCTGATCATTTCAATGTGGAACACCTATGCTCACAACCATTGTCCATTTTAGGGATACAGCATTCACAACAGCTCTACGGCAAAAACTAGGTGATTGTACTGGAAGCCTTTTTTTTTTTTTTGATCCCGATGTTAATCACTACTCTATTGATTCTCATCCATTCATAATAAAAACGTCATAAGCAATGACAATAATAAAGATCAGATACAATCAATTTATGTTCACTAATTCCATAAATACATGTACATTCCAAGGACGAGGCATAAACATATAAAAAAAAAAGGAGGGGTAACATTATGAAAAGTTTGAAACACTGCATTATATTGACCTAGTTGAACAATACATACTACACATAAACTGGTCTTTAAGAAGCCTAGAGCCCCAAAGTCCCATTTACTTGGGAAAAGTAACCCTGGTTACAAAGAAAATGAAATGATTTATTTATAGCATACCAAAGTAAAAGTTTCAACATCTAATACTTTGCAAATTTGTTGCCATGCAAGCACCTTTTAGCACACTGAAAGAAAGTAGTAACATCTTTCTAGTCAGATACAGATCATTTATTTTATGAAATCTTGACATACACAAAGGTATTAATACACTTAGGTAAACACATCATGTTTAAGAGCCAGAGGTTCAACATCTTTGCCTTCTCTTTGTTGGCAGAAGCTGTGATGCCTGAAATGCTGTGCTATCTAAAAGCAGTGGCTTACGCTATAGAAAACAGTATGGGGGTTCCTCAAAACACTAAGAACTGATCTACCATATGATCCAGCAATCCCTCTACTAGGTATTTACCCCACAAATATCCAAAAAGATTTGCACACCAATGTTCATAGCAGCATTATTCACAGTGGCCAGAACACGTAAGCAACCAAAGTGTCCTACAATAGATGACTGGCTAAAGAAGCTGTCATACATATATACAATGGATTATTACTCAGCCATAAGAGATATTGCCATTTGCGACAACATGGATGGAACTCAAAATAATCATGGTAAGTGAAATAAACTAGACAGAAAAAATTGAAAACTACTAGACTGCCAAGCCACAGTCACTTATAAGTGATATCACTTATATGTGGGATATAAACCTAAAAGCAACAAATGAACAGGACAGAAACACATGGAGAAAGACTAGTGGTTACCAGCGGGTAGGGGAAAAGGGGAAGGTAGATGGGGTAGAGAGGGTCAAATATGTGGTGAAAGAAAGAAATCTAACTATGGGAAGTAAACACAGTGTAAAAATATATGTACCTTATTGTTAAAATGTGCAGCTGAAACTTATTGAATTTCATTAACCAATGTCACCATAAAAAAGTAGTGGCTTAAAGGTGTTAGAAATAATTCTACAGAAAGAGGAAAACCAACATGCACAAAAATTGATTTCTTCATAAGAAGTCATCAGCTGTGACTCTTCTAACCGGGTAGGTCCTTCTGAGACCCAAAGGTGATCAAGCAAAAGGGCTTTAATATGTTTCAGTTTCTTACTTTAAAAATTTAAGTAAGCATAGGGTAAGAGTTCAGAATTAGGGTTTGAAGCCTATATATAAAGGCTAACTTGCCTTTCAGATTAAGATAGAAGTGGATAAAAGACAATTATAAAATAGAATGGTGTCTGTTCTTTAAGATAAATACTTTTTAATGAATCAAAATCTCAAGAATTTTAAAGGCAACTTTACCTAAACAAATTATAACAATTTATTCAATAAATACCTATTTTATGTTTACTTTATTATAATACTGACACAAAAAACAATTAGACAAAATAAACCAGAAATGGTTTCCTGATCTCAAGAAGTTTCCAATCTAATAAAACAAAAATTAAAATATAGCATGACAAGTACTAAAACAGTTCTTATGTCTATAAATTTAACTCTTATTAAGCACTTATCTCCCTAAATTTAACTCTACGATAGAGTTCTCTAAGCTCAAATTTGCAACCCAAAATCCAATGCCGGGGCATCTAAGCTAAGAAACAAAAATGATTACGAGTTAATAACGTGTGAAATTATTTTAATTTATAGTAAATGAAAATATATTAAATGAGTATCTTTATTATATAGTCACAGAGATTTTGGTATGTCCTCATGCTAAAATATGTTTGTGGCAAAGACTGAGTTCTTCAGATCATATCAGAAGAGCAAATTCCTATATAAATATGATGATTGTTCCTAAATAACCTGCATGAATTTTAACTACCAGTAGTCCATTCTCCACTCATTCCTCAGGGTTAAGGATCACCAAGAGAGATTCTGTTCACTATCTCTAGAAATTGCCTCATACACAAATTGTACTTTATAAAACATAGACTTATTACAAGTTTCAGTAAAAACAAAACATTCCTGTACTTAATCATCAGTCATTTCCTGATTCTTAATTATTTAATCCTATTAACCTCTTTAATGATGATTTCATATTTTTTGTTATTTCTAGGTCTTGCTTGAAAGCTACCTCAAATCCTGGTTGTTTAAATGGATGACATGTAAAGACCAGTCACTGTACAATTTGGCCATGTAACTATTATAGTCTATAGCTTAAATTTTATTCATTTGACAAAATCTCAAAAAAAATTTCATTTCATTAAACACTGTATCATATGACATTCACATACAGAATAATTTTATTTTCTTTGGACTTCCTTAGGTGCATAGTAATTCAATTCTATATATGGGTCAATATTAATATATGTAACATCCCATTAATATAAAGTATATTCTGACCCTTATTTCTCACTTTATGCTACATACTAGAACATAAAAACAGATTAAATTAACACAATATTGACTAAAAATGTAATGAGATTCACTCAACCAATATAGAAAATAGCTATATAATCAATTGATGTCAAAATATTTTAATTTATTCTTAAACAATGGGTTCGTTCTGCATAAAATATTAAAAAATACACACACAGAGACATGTCTCGTTAAATTTAGGTTGTTCTAGAAGGCATACCAACTCTTACTGTAATCAGTTCTGAAGATCTATATCTTCGGAAACAACATATAAATTGGTAGTTATGTTTGAATTACCTACAAAATAGTGAGAACAAGTGACTGAGGTAATTTATTTTGATAGAAGCAAAAACAATCACTCTGTTTTATTAAGAAAATACTAGCTATACTTTTCCATATTGATTCATTTTCTTTAATCACTGTGATTGCAGAAGCAGAGAAAAACAGAAGCATAATACTAAAAAAGAGGCATTTCTTAGATTACTCACGGCCTCACTTCTATTGCAAGAGCAGCTTTTCTCAAATTATATTTTACAAAAATTATCTACAAACACTATGTCCATAAAAGGACTCTGTGATCAAATATGTTACTATTATTCCCATTACAGATTCAACAATAGACATTAATATACACATATTTACACACACACACACATACACACACTAAAAGGCCTTGATGGTTCCCTTCAGTAAAGAAACCTAATTAAATTTAAAGCAATATTTTCCAAACTTATTTACCACCATATGCTTTTTTTCACAGAACATTCATTATTATCACACAGCACAACGATGTGATTTCCTGTACTGAAAAACTTGGATAGTGAGAACTGATCAAATTAGTACATGGCTGCTACCACAAATCCAACCAAGGGAAATTAAGGGGACTGGAAAGAGTAGAGAAAATGCTTTAAGAGCTTTAATATCTATTGATCCTCATGAAATCGTAAAAATACAGGTGAAACTTGGGGAAAAAAATCTGACTGAAAGTCAAAGGAACCTGATCCATTCATGACAAAAAAAAATTCAGCATAAATAATGGATTGATAAATACAATATTTTTTGTACTCCAGCATAACTCTACTCTCTGCCTGTGTTTTGTGTTTCTCTTAAAATCCATATAAAATTCTATGTTGTACTACAATTATTTGTCTCTCTCACTATTGTTCCTTAAAAGGAGGGGCTCATCTTAAAAGCATTAAATATATGTCTACTGAATAAAATAATAGATATCATAATAAGGCATAGAGGTCTCAAGGCAGATAAATTCACACAAAGCTCTGTAGGATTACATTTGAACTGAGCCTGATGAGACAGTAAAAACAAAAAATTCTAAAAGTATAGTTAACGGCCTCAACATACTACTGTATAAAAGTTTAATACTATAACAGGATTTCGTTATATGCTATAAGAAGCATAAGGAATTTTAAAAGACCTGTATTTCCAATAAGCAACTTATGCTCAAATTCCTATTTTGAGGTTGGCAAAACATAATCCTTTGTTTTACTGGCTCAATTATTTCTTTGTAAAAAACACACCATTTTCTTAACACTGGATAGTGAATTTTAGTTAAAAAAAAAAGTTGAAGTGTAACTTAAATACAGAGCACAAACTATCTAAGAGACACAATATTTTTTAAAAACTAAATCTCCATTTAGATTATGTTCTCCAATAAGTAGAACTCATCCATGACAACTGAAATCAAATCAGTGGCAACTTGAGGTGATAGGGTAGCGATTAAATTGCAAAGAGGCACAGGAAACTTTCTGGATTGAAATGGTTGTTACATGGTAGTGTATATGTCAAAATTCATCAATCTGCAAACTTAATATGCATCACATATTGTATATAAATTATGCTGCAATAAATTTAATTTTTTTAAAAAGTAAATCTGATTAAGCCAAAAGAAAATAAAAAACCTTATTAATAAATGAACACAACTATAGTCTTGGTAATGACAAAACAGCTGACTTAATAAAAACACTCAATACATATTTAATGATATACAAAAGAATGGTGGTATTTCATAATGAAAAAGATCAAAAGGCAAAAAGCCCCAAATATGGTCATGTATGACCAATATTACCATTTATTTATTAATTATGTTAATATTTGACTCAACAGTAATTATGCTGGACATTAGAGATACAACAGAAAACGGTGCTTGCCTTCAAAAAACTTAAGGTCTTATGGGAGAGAATTAAAAATCATAGACCATTTAAATTAAGAATGATTTAAATAAAAAAATGAAATGGGCCAGTGAGTGTTCTGGATGAATACTTCACTTAGGCTTAGAGCTATAGGGAAGAAAGGAGTCAAAGAACCCTTCCAGAAATTAGCTGGGGGCTGAATTCTTAATTTATTACAAAAATATTCGTTGGGCAACCATCATGTGCCTGGGACTGTGCTGGGTACTAAGTATACTTTAATAGGCAAAACAGAAATAGCTCATAGGGCCTAAAGTACAGAGAGGGAGATAGACAATAAAAAAAAATAAACTAGCACATGAATACTTAAAATCTGTGGTTATATTCCACCATGTATACTAAGATGTAGACAAGCAAAAAGATACCAACTATAAATATAATCTGAGAAAATAATTAAGCTGAGTCCTGGAAGATGAAAAGAAGCCAATAATTAGTCACCAAATTTGGACCAGGAAGTTTTTAGAAAAGAAAAAGCATATACCAAGACATAAAAATATGCTGGCACATTTAGATAAATTTAAATAGTTAATAAATAGTTTGAGAACAGATATAAAAACAGCGTGGCAGGAAAGGAGGTCCAAACATAGTAAGAAGAGCCTAAAAATAAGGGAAGACACCTTTGTGCCATGATGAAGGGCTGGTTTGCTTCCCGCACCTGCCACCCCTTTGTCTGTTTAAATTATCTACTTTACTCAAAATACTCATCCCAACTATACAAAAAAAAAGTTCATGAAGTAAAAAGTCAAGAGCATTAACATTAATGTCACACATTAAGAAGGAATGAGCTCAAAAGGGAGAAAACCAGAATTAGTGAAATTACAGAAGAGTGAAGAGAGGGACATCTTCTATAAAGACTCAGGAAAAAAACTTAATGGAAAAAAAATCAAACACAAAACTGACACAAAGGAATCATAAGAATGGTAGTATCTAGTTCTTATTATAAATATAATTTTTAAATTAATAATTCAGAGGTATAGAAACAAACACTTGACCATCATTTGACAAAAAATGATCAAATTCTATATTAGTACCTTCACATGAAGTAAATACTTCCCAAAATAGCAACAATCTACATATTTTGAATAATTTTTCTAAAAGAGAAATCTGACTAGCACAGTATTTTAAATGAACTTTTCCTACTAATTAATTACTCAGACAGGATGCTAGGCCAGACTACATGGTACTTCTCGTTTTTCTATATACTCTATGCATTTCTGATAAATGGGAAAAGAATAGATGACCTGGCAGAAGGCTCAGACAATAATATGTGATTTACAGGACATGAATGCAGCTACCACAAGATTTATCTGACAGCCCTCTCCGATAGTGGACTGTTGAGTATCCGATGGAATGATTTCTAGTCTAGAAAGTCTACTACTGAGTAGCCATACACATTATTTATTTATTAGATGTTTTGGGTTGAAACCATTTTTAAATGATGCACTTCACAATGCACAGTCATAAATTTAGCTTTAAACCCAAGAAGGGAGGTAGTGTTATTGGAATGTATGTCATACTGAATTAGGATGAGCAATGCAACTCTTTTATAAAGTGGCCTTGAATGCAATGTCAATTCTTTCAAAAATGATATTAATGTCAAATAAGCAAGAAACAAACACTTTACACAATGTTAGAACACTATTATTTGAACTATTTAACATTGTCTTTAAATTCATATAGATTTCTATGAATAGATTTCTATACACAACAAGTACTGGGCACAAATGAGTTACATGCTTATGAAAAACTGAATCTAAACATAATTGAGAATTTATTCGATTTTTCTTCCTGTGCACCAGAGAATGCACACCTTCCTAATGAAAATATACATTCTTATTTCAAAGAGGTGAAAATTTAAATCATGTTTTGGAGCTTAAGGAGCTCTTGAATTATTTTATAAGGGATTCAATATACAAATAAACCTTAAGTATATAGTATGTGTGTGTGTGTGTGTGTGTGTGTGTGTGTGTGTGTGTGTGTGTGTATTACTCAAAAATATATTTGAAGAAAGCTTTTCAAATCTAAAAGATGACTTTTTGCCTTAACAATGTTAAAACTTAAATGGGACAAAACAAGAAAGGGTATCAAATCAACCTATTAAAGAATTTAAAGAATTAATGGATATTAAAAAATATAATCCTAGTTGACAATATATAGTGATCTATTTGGTCTTAACAGCCAGCCAATGTTATCATTTTCTCCTTTCTTAAATTTAGACTCTATATTCTCTTTTGTAATGAAATGTGGTTAGTTTAAACACTGGGATAAAAAGAATGCAAAAAGAAAAGTTTTGAATGAAGAAAAATAATCAGAACATGGCTGATTGTCATAAAATTAACACCAACTAATTTGTAAAGTTTTAAATCAAATTTGCAGATGTAAAGTTCATAAGCATATCCCATTATTTATGTGATTAAAAAAGAGTTTTTGACCTGATCTTTCGATCTCTGGCACTCAATCCTCTCCATCTCCTCTTAAAAAATTAATTAAAATTTTAGCAAGATGCTAGCTTTTCACTTCCCACCCTATCTCAGACTAAAAAAAAATATCAATCAAACTGAAGTCATCCCCACCCAGTATCTGCAAAATGTCGGCTTCAAATTCAATTTCATCTCTCTTAAGCTTTCATGTAGAAGAAGATAGTTCACTTCTTAACAAAATAAATCACTTTTGTGACTGCCAATCTGACCTCTTTAAATTAGGAAAATTCAAAGTGAAAAATGTAATTATCACCCCGGAACAATCTGTATACATCTGGAGCTAATTCTGGCTTCATTTTTCACATCATTTTTCACACTGTGCAACATCTTAGAGATGCCATGGACTTTTGAAAAACTCATAAAAAAATGTGAAAGACTTCAAATAACCAATAATGTATTTTATTCAAACAAAAACCTTGAGAATATCTGACTTTTGCAACTTACTCTACTCAGTGAGTTTCATACCCCATTTGATTAGATTAATATTAAACAGCACTGTGACATACATGACAAATAGGTGTATTAAAATATGTCATTCTTTATCTTTTCAGCTTCTACATTCAACTATGTAATAAACTATATCTGAAATAGTTTTCCTGTATCAAAAATATATTCAGTTTACATGAGAAAGTAAAACTTCATTATCAAATATCACTCATGAAACAATTACAGCACAATAAACAACTCATAATACTGTGAAGAAACATCCGAAACTGTAAGCAAATGATTCTGAAAAGGGCTATTTCATGTCAATATAAGAATAGCATATGGTAATTTCCATCTAAGAAATAAACACGTAATTATTTCAAATAAGAACACTTAATGGAAAATTTTATCCAGATAGCTTTTAAAGAAATGGAGCTTTCTTTTTGAAAAATATAATTATAAAAAACAAGATTCTCACTGAATCTAAGAATAATAATCCCACTAGAAACATAACTACTCCTCTCAAGTTCATTATAAAAATCCATTAGGTATAATCTCTAGAAGTAACTGTTCTTATTGCATTTTATTGACAATAGTATAGTATTGATTTTTCACACCTATGATTCTTTAATTTGTATTCATGAAATGTCCATCAGCACAGTCTAAATAAATTTGGCAATATAGGAACTAAAATAAATCGATGCAAAGAAACATTAATTTTGCATTATCCTTATTCGTCAGGCAAGTAAACCATAAGAGTTGTAAATGAAGGTCAAAGGTTTTGAAATGGGTCAGAACCCTTGACCTCTAGACCAATATCCTTCCTATTAAAAAAGGCTATTTTAAAGTTTTAAGTAGGGGAATTTACTACCAGCAAGATATCATTTTTAAAGGACTACAAAGAAAACTCTCAATAAAATCATTCATCTATTTAATTACAAAACAGAAAAGAAAACAACACAGGAAACATGATTTTTACGTAAGTTTTTTTTTTTTTAATCATTAAAGTTTACCATATAAGGTATAGGGTTTCTGAACACAGAAAGTAATGTTGCTTTTAGAAATTTATTTACTACATCTTATTTTGATGGCTGCCATATTTTTGTTGTTTTCCCAAATCTACTCTTTATGTCAAAAATAATTAGCAATGACAAGAATTCAAAATTATTTATCACTCATTTTATAACCTCTGCACAAAAGGGAAGTAAACCCATTATTCCTAAGGGAGTCAAGAGTGGCACTCCACAAGGTATAGAAATAAATCTGTTTCTATAACCTTAATACACACAGTAAAGAAATTTAGCCATCTCAAGATCATTTCATCTAGACATTTTTAATGTAGCTCTAAAAACCTCCATTTCTATTTCATTGATCCTATTTTTCTCAGCACTAATTTCAAAATTATCAGCTAGATCAAAGATAAGAACTAATCCTTTGGCAAAAAAAAATAAAATTATTATAGCAAAAATTATCGAATAAAACAATTACAACTTTCTTGCAAAATTAATTCATGTGAAAATCCACTTTTAATTCGACATATACTTGTCACTCACCTGTGAACACAGTAGCATAACCAACTCCACAACTGAACTACTAGACTTCATGCAAACCAGACCTAAAGAGAATTTAAAAAAAAAATTACAAAGTAAGAAACAAATATGAGGGATTTATTTGTCATATACAACTTTGTCCAAATTGATGAAGATAAAATTTAACATCTTGCTAAGAACCAAACCCGCACACATTTGATCACATGAGTAAATAAGGTAACACTGTAATTACTTTAAACTTGACACCAAAACTACCACAGTTTTTTTATAAATTATTTCATTTCAGCTTTCGAACTACTAAAACATTTATTACAACTTCATATAGAATGACATTTCATAATACTTATAGAAATGTGCACAACATATGCCATATTGATCAATATCATCTACATTTAGTTTTGGAGAGCTGATTGTTATACATGCAGAGAAGGGAAATGGCTCCCTGACCTTTGCTTTCTCCACCACACACTCTCCCTTCAACCCTCTAGCTATCAATCAAGTTTCCATTTTGTTTCATGGCAGCAGACATCCCAAACACTCTTATTAGTACCTTGACCTGTGACCTCACACTAAACCTTAACAGAAGTGCAAGCCGTTGTCTGTTATATATTCTTCATTTCTTATAAATTCATTTACATTTTCTCTTTTATGTTTCATTTGGGCTCACAAAAATATCAGGAAGGAACTGTTATACAATTCTCTCAAGAATTACCAATGAAACCTAAAGTAATTCAAAGAACAGGTTATAACCAGTATCTTTAAAAAGCAATGCTAATAATTAAAAGCAATAAATTACTAGATTATAATACTATTAATCAGGAAAATTATTATAAGTGTTATTCTATATTTTTCTAAGTGAACACAAGTTTAGGTTCTATAGTGTAACGACTAAAAAAATTCCTGGTGGCCCTATACATGCTACAGAATTACCTTCTTTCTTTCTCCCTATTTAAGCCCTATTCCATCTTATTCCCTCTCTTTAATCTTCTTGCTCTATAGTTCTCTCTCCCTCCATAAGCACAATGCCTCATACCTACTGATGACACATGTTGGTGTCCTGTAGCCTTAGAAACAGCATTCAAGTTAAACAGGTCTTTTTATTCTTTTCACTTTTTAGAAAAGTTAGAACCATTTTTTTTTCAATTTCTGAAAAAAATATATAACATAGAAATGATGGTAATAGTGTCACCACTGGCATGAAAATAAGCCACAAAACATCTACATCTAGGCAAGCAGGTCATTAACTAGACTAAACTGTTGTTTCTATAAAGGTAAAATGAACACAGTTCCTCAGGCCATTGCCACGGCTAAAAAAAAAGGCACAGTAATAACTCCATCTCTTATTTCTCGTGTGGCCCTCTGCTGAAGCCCTTTGGTCTGAAACCTCGTCACTTTTTCATAAAATGTAACCCAACTATAGGAAGTTCTATATACTTCAACTTCAAAAGCCAGTATTTCCAGCAAGTAAATTCAGATCTTTCAACAACTAGGTCATTATTCCTTATTGCTCTATTCTAGAGGAACCAGACTCACAACAGCTTTCCTTTTTGGTGAAGAATTTGGTACAGCCTTTTCTATACACACTCGGACAAGAACACTAATGATAAAAAGCGCCTTGAGACATCCAAAGTTAGAAAGATTCATAGGTGCTCTTTTGTCCCCTTTACAACAGATGACAGGATAGTTCAATACCTCTATACTTAAGAAAAATTATATATTTCCGTCTTATTTCTCAATAATAACAGTTAGCAAACCAGAACAAAGCTAATGTTATCTAGATGGATGTGAAGACTCAGAAAAAATATATCCACTGATCAATGAGTTGAATGTTAAATGATAGTAAATGTCAAATAATGTTTCATAGTTTCCTTAGAACAATTCATGTGTTTTTGGAGTGGGGTATTATAGATTTCTAAAGGATGGAATTAGAGGCCAGGGTAGATGATATGTGAAAATTTAAAAGAGCTTCAGAGGACAAAAGAAACCTTACATTAGACCTCTCATATTTAGCTCCCTGCTTAAACACAAATATATAATCTTGGGAGTACATAAACAGGAGATAATCCCAGATTATCAGATTGCACAACATAATCACATCTCTATTTTTGACCCAAACTTTTGCTTTTGGGTGACACTGGTTGAATGCATGAAAAAGTAAAAAGTAAATTATAAACCAGTAAATCTGTCTTCAGATTTGCATTCAGACCTTTAGAATTATCTAAAAGAAAACTGTAAAATAACACTTGGATTAAATTTGTAAATTATTGCAGAAGTATCATTTTCCATTCTCTCTCGCTGTCTCTCTGTCTCTTTCCCTATCTCTCTCCCTCCCTCCCTCTACTATTGCCCCAATTAGCAGAAAGTGAACAAGACTTAGAGATCTGAAGAGCTCATTATCTGACTTCTCTAAAGGCTTCCCAGAATAATAGGTTCAGTTTGGTTTTATTTTAGGTTGGTTTTTCAAAGATATGAAATTTTAGTCTCTTCAAAAAAGATAAACCCAAGATACTAAAGCCAAGAGTGTTATGCTGTTTTGGAGTTTCATGACAAAAGACCACTACAATTTCTTCACCAGCAACTATTTATCTCACCTCCATTATCACTGTTTCTCGTTACTACTAAACTCAGAAATATTAAATGATTTACCAGATATTAACCTAGCAACACCTGGCCCACTGATCTATCTAAACTGCCAAGTATACCATAAAAAACTGTCATGATCATTTAGTATGTGGAACTTAACAGCCGTCTCTTAAAAATATATATTTTAAGTCACTTAAATAATTTACAGAAAGATAAGAGGATGGTGATAATTACTAGGAATTTTAATAAGAATTTAAGCATAATAAACTCAAATTCTTATTCCATATTTTCCTGGGTTTGAATGTATTTGTATTTATCCTGTATCAGCAATGTCCTTTGTAAACAACTGTTCTTCATGAAATATGTTAACACGATATCCATCTTGTGACTATTAATTCCAAGTTCCGAATAAATTTCTAAGAAGTTCTAGTTTACTGTTAATTCTTGTCCTTCTGCTTAAACTTACATTATTGCACGCATTACTCTGGAAAAGTTGGATAATTCAAAATTTTGTTGAAGAGAGGTGAGCCATCTTCTTTGCTCCAGAATTGCAAAGTATTTTATGTTTTAGATTTACAAACGCCATTTAGAATGATCAATCTATTGAATTTTTTCATTTCTATATAAACTTTTCCTTACAATCATCTTTGTGTATGCACCTGTCTGTCTTTAGTTTTTATTCTCTTAGAAACTGTATCAAGTAAACTATGGTGCAAAATGATCACAAACAATGAAAGAACAGTGTCATATGCCATTTTGGTAAAAATAAAATGTTTCAGATTCTTGTCACAAAACATTGCATAAATTTTGTAGAATAAACTCCTTACTGTTGAATGATCTTCTGAGAAAACCAATTTCCTTTTCTCCACAGAAATATACTATGCACTAATGAATTCTTGAGTTTGGTAAAATTTATGAGTACTGTCCTCTATCTCTTTAAATTCATCCTCAGATGGTCTAATAATTACAAGCATGATTCCTTATGTCAATTGATCTCACCTTACCAATCAATATTGGCAGAAAAAAAAATTCTGAATTCTTAACTATATTCAATGACAGCTAAAAATAAGACCACAAAGATGGTATCCACAGACTTCTTTTAAACAATATTTTCAACCTTTTTTCATTATTTCTCCCCCCTAAGGAGCCATTTTGAAACATTTTTTTCTTAATTATGCCCCCATAAAATTTTAATTCTAAAGACTTACTGTATAGATGTACTGTAGCCAATTTCTACCACGGTCACAAACCACTGTAATGTCTAAGATATTTTTGCCCTCCCCAAATACCAGTTTTTGCTCCACTGAGAAAACAAATGTATATCTTCTTAAAATCTGATGCAGTACTTTGGGAAATGTCATAAGAAAAATGAGAGTGATCCAAGAATCATGACTTGTTTCCTATTACACCACTATTCTAGAAGCAATTCTAGTATTCTTGTTTTGTTATTTTAGTCTTTACTATACAGTTAGGAATAATTGATAAGTAATGATGAAACAGAAAAATGTTTTAAGATATAGGGAAATTAAGATTACAAATACCCCATAATAAATTTTAGATCTATAAAAAGTGTTCAATGAACTCACATATGATATACTTAATTTTCTCTTTGTTTAAGGAAGACCTCTTATAAACAAAATAAAAATTAATCCTTATAAAGGATTATAACTACTTGAAAATGAGGGTTATTATCACTGAAATTGAGAAGCATTATATCTAATTAACTTTTAAATCTAACTTAGAGTAATTAGAAAATACACAGGATAAATTATTAACTGACATCACCAAAAAGCAATGGTCACAGAATTTCACAATATGTAACATTCTATAAAACAACCAACCAGGTTTCTTCAACAGGTCAATACCATAAAAACAGAGGAATATGAGGAAACTATTTGACATTAATGAAATTTAAGAGACATAACCAAATAAAATACATTGATTTTGTTTGTATCTTAATTAGAAAAAAAATTATAAAACAACATATTTTAAAGATGAAAGTGAACTGAGTATTAGATGACATTAAAAACCATTATTAATGGTACTAATTGTTACTAGTATAACAGCAGCAGTTATGTTGATATAAGAAGATACATTTTTTACATGGATTGGATTATAAATTATTTAGGAATGAATCAACACGATGTCTGGCATTGTTTTAAATACTAAGCAAAAAGAGGGGAGATGAATATAGTAACAAAAAAACTATGGCAAAACAAAGATGATTTGTTTAATAATAAATTGGTAAGAATAAATTCATACTGCATTTTGTTAATATTTCAAATATTAATTTAAATTTTTAATTTTTTAAATTAAAAGTAATAACTTTTCCACTCCCTGGTCACACAGCTAGTCATTGGCAAGGGCAGAATTAAAACCAAGGTCTCTTGCCTTTTAATCCAATGTTTTATGTAGTCTCATGCTGTAATCACCTCCACTCAACACTTTTGTTTTACAATGCATAAAACCACCACCCCAAAAATTACTCAAAACTTAAAATATATAAGTTTCATAAAAACTTAGATTTATTTTCTATTTTTACGAGCACAATCCAACAAATGGGAACTGATCAAGTTTATAGTTGATTGATGGTGCACCACCTTCCTTATCACTTTATCTAAATTTACCAGTAAAAAAAATGACTAAAATGTTGTTAAGTGATCTAGAATTGGCAAATTAAATACTGCTGAGTACCCAAGGTGATCCTATTTTGTTGGATCTATTCTAAAATTCAAAGAGCAACTAAAAAGCTGCAATGCTACATCAAGAGACTATAATTAATACATTCATTTTACATTTGAAATAAAATATAGATCATAAATTGTCACTTGTGATATGTGTTTGATATGTGAAGTATAAATTAGGAAAAAGTCCTTTGATTTTTCAATTGAATTCTTTTCAAATTTTATTACTTCATTATATCAACTAGTACAGAGCTAAATAAATTATATCCTTCACCAGACAAAATAAATTTTCAGCCTAAACTTAATTATTTCTAAAACCTGAACTTTCTTTTTTAAATAAATATAATGCTACTATTTGACTGTATGAAAATGAGCTCACTCATCACCAACTCTATATACATCTATAGCAGAAATAATAATGAAATTCTTATTTTACCTTAAGCTTATTACAGATAAACAGATATCTTAAGGGTCAAATAAAGTGCTAATATCCCATAGTTAAAACAGAGATAAGATAAACTATTAACCTAACTATACCTTGCATTTCTATAATATCCCTATTTCTACAAAAAGAAGGGCAAAACGACTTTTAAGAAAATCCTTAGGAGATCACCTAGTGACAGCTACCTAAAAAATATTACAATAACTAAAGCTGTAAGTTAACATGTAAAGAGACTGAAGTACAGATAAATACGCTCTCCCATGATTTTTTAGCTTTAAGACAATAAAAGTGTCTTGTCCTAAACCATTAATACCATGGATGCAGACAAGCCAGATTTAGCAAATATCCAAACACTTTTGAATGCAAAATTAATTCTACATTATCAATGATGAATGTCCTCTAGCTTCTCCTTAAAAAAATCTAGTACAGAGATGAAGACTGGTATTTTGAAGTCAGTCTGTTAAGCTCTTAAATACAACTGTGTAAAATGTTTTTCTTCATTGAACTAATATTTACTGCCTGAGGAAATTCAGGGTAAGTCTACTTTCCCTTGGTTGAGTTATCCTCTTTAATAACTGAAGACACTCATTACACTGCAAGTTCCGGATGTAAAATTAAAAGTCCCAATACTTCTCATCCATTCCATATTTTAAGGTTCATTTAAATACTTCTCATCCATTCCATATTTCCATTCCATGGTTTCCAATTCACTTATCAACCTACCTCTGCATACTATCTCATTTGACACAATTTCAAAGTATACAACCTAGGAAAGACCCCATAATCTATCTATAATGTAAGCAGGATAGAGTACAATATTACTGTTATTTCTACTTGTTTACAAAAATAATTCTACTAATAGGAAGTAATAACACATTTTATTTTTTTTAATATGTAGCAATACACTGTTGTTTATATGGATCTTAAGTTCAAGTAAAACTCCAGGTAAATGCCCCACTAATTACTGTTACACTAGTCTCTCTGATTCTCTAGTTTTATAGTTAATTTTAATGTGTTAAAAAAAAAAAAACTCTTAGCTCTTAGGTTCAATAAATAATTTTCTGCTTCATCCAAATCACTAATAAAAAAATGAACATATTAGAATGAGACGTGACATATTTTTTAAAACTTATGAAAAACTATGTCAAAAGCTGAAAAAAACTTCATAAAAGTCTATGCATCTCTTAATAGCCATTTATCTTTTTAAACTTGAAATTTAATCACACACACACGTAGTGAAATAAAGAAAAATCACTTACTTGTTCCTTCTATAAGCAGTTCTTGTCCATGGCTACCCAAAAGTGTTCGAGAAAGAAAAGGTGCAAAATCCACAAAAATCTCTCGCAGAAGAGGAGCTGCCTTTTCCAAAGCATGTTCAAGCCTCTCTGTAATACTAGCATAAAGATGTTAAGTTACCCCAAACTATTCATTAGATTTTTATCAATTTTCTGGTTTTTAAAATGGGTTCCCACAGAAATGTAAAATTGTGTGAAAAATTAAAAACGACCTGAAGACTCATTATTGCTATGCATACCATTCCCTCTGCCTGGAACATCCTTTTGATTCTATTCTCTATACTTTGACCTCCACCCTAACACCCACTGCAAGCATCAGCTCTTATTGGACGTTTTAACTAGGGTGTTCAGAGCACTCAGTTTTAGCCCCTATAACCTAAACAAACTCCATCTAAAGTCCTTATCAAATTTGCCTATTCAATACTAAACCATCAGCACTCTGAGTTGAAGAACTATGTCTTCATTTCTAAGTTTTCAGCTGCAGCATACAGTAGAGACTCAATCAATGTTTATAAACTGAAAGGATCAGTTTATGTTTTTTTTCATTTACATCTATCTCTCTATAACAATTTCTAATGCAATCTGAACAACTTTCCATTTGAAAATAGCACACTTTATTGGCACATTTATAATGATTTCAATATATACATTAATATATACCTTTGTGACCATATATATATTTGTACACATATGTATATACACATAAACACATATGAACACATATATATTTAATGAGTTGAAAAACAAGCCCCCACATTTCAGGAATTCAGAAGTATCCACATTTTCAGTTTTTAATTTATAAACCACACACATACACGAACAGCCACTACTTATCTACTATTCACAAAAAGAGTACCTTCTATTCATACTGCCAATGAATTGCTACTGAAACTATCAACTGGTAAGGTACTGGAAATTTCTGCTGTCAATGACCATCTCCTTCCAGGTGCTACCCTTAATACTATCCTCTCTATTTATCTCACAAGCCCTCTTATCCCAGGACGGCACCCCCACTGCAAGCCTACACTCGCAGCACCTAAGTGCCTGTGTTTGTGGAGTGCTACGGATTCTCCAGCTGTGGTAGGGAGGACCAAGAACTCTGGCCACAAGGGCTCTAGTGGTGGGAGGAGTCACAGAATTCCATGTTAGAATCTGAAATGCATGTTACCAATTAAACAGGTTAATGACAGTAACAATCTATCTACAATCTATCTACAATCTATGGCTTTGGTTGACTGGCTTTAACTTTTTATTTCAGCATTTTACTTATGAAAGAGGAACAAGAAATGTTAAACTTTCAGTTTATAATCATGAGACACAGAGCCATAAGCTCCTAGCTGTGTAATTACATATTTGTATGCATATAGCATTTATTAATCACAGACACTTCTCATGAAACTTTTACATCTCATCACCTTTTAAAAGGAACTCTTAAAATATTCCTATGCCTCTAAAAGCCATGTAAGTTTCTAAAAACAGAGACAAAATAAAGTTTAAAAAAGAACTGTAGGTAGACAGTTTAAAGAGCCATCAAAAGGAATAAATCACACATGTCCGAGTCTGTAGCTTGAATACCTCATATTTGAAACTTGGTCTTGTGGAACTGAACCAACTTCTGGAACTGAAGGCAATTTTGCACTAGATGATCTACCACCTATAAAAAAATAATAATCATTTAAAGGAATTTTCTAGTTTTAGATACAAAGGTTCAAACAAAAGGGATATCTTTATATCAAGTCAACAAAAAATATAATGCATTTTTAAATGCCCATTAAAATTTCAGTAACATTCAAATCTACCAGTTAACAAGGTTTTTCTTGAATCATTTACTATATAAACCTCAATTGGAAGTTATATTATCACACCAGCCAATCCTCCTGTTCATTAGATGAATAGGTAATAGAATAGTGAATTCTGACTAAGTTAGGGTTGCAATTCTTTCTGTTCAATGCCAAAAGCAATTGAGATTTATAAGTAGAAACATTAATTAAGCAAAAAACAGAAACAGCTAATTCCAAATTTAGCTTTAAATAGGTATTACCTCCATTTACCATGAAAACTGTCCTTACTCAGTCACCAACTCCTGCTATACTCTGTTTTTGAGTCTAGTCTAGCAAACAAAACCCAGTTAACACCTGAGAAACTTTTCTTAAATGATTCAAGCAGAATCTATATTCCCTCATTTGTATCTTCACTGTAATTAGTATATAATCTACTATTGCATTTGTCATACTGCATTTCAACTGAATCTTTAAATAAATATCATCCTACTATAATCTTTTTGAAAGCAGAGACCTACCTCATCATTTTATCCATGTATCTCTAGAGCCTAGAGAACTTGATACAATAGAGGGTCTCAACCTATGTTCATTGCAGAAATGACTCCCTTAATCATTCCCATCTCCCACTTTTCAATAAGTCAATCTTCCCATCTGGTATATACTTCTCCCTCTATTTCCTACGATTTTATGTCCCTATTTTGTTCAACCTACTGTATAAAATTAATTTTCACCATGTAATCTTATTTTACTCTCCAATGAATACTCCCATATAACCTTACTCTTGTATACCTATATCATTGAATGCCTAATTTTCTTTCTTATAGTATAAAGCGCTCAAACTATTTTGTCCTAAACAGAAGTCATTGTCATCTTTATGTTTTCAGCAAATAACTGTGCTTATAAAATTTACTTGGCAAGAGAAAAATAATCAGCAAGAAATTAACTATCCATGTCAGAATTAAAGAATGGATAGAAACAGAAAGAACATACATTATGACATAAGACTTGGAAAAAGTGAGTCTAAAAGACTAATTTGAAAGATAATTTACTGAAGCTTGACAAGTTCTAAAAAGCTCAAGAGTAGGGGAAAAATAAAGTTCATGTTTAAAGATTAGAATGCACAAGAGAATGTCATTAAATTTAACCTAGGAGAAGAACCTGAAAAATAACAGGAAGAGTCATTTCTTTTCTAAGGCCAATATGAGGGAAAAGGAGGAAGAATGGACATATATAGTGTGAAATGTCTCTCTATGACACAGAGAACAAAAAGTCACAGGAATCCGAGTTGGATGGTATCTTAACGACCTGGAGTGTACAAGTACAGGAGATATACTCATCTTTCTTGCGGATGCAATTCAGGAAATGAAGTTTCAGTTTCTAAGAGCAATATAATAAAAAGGTATAAACTTAGTATTAAGGTAAATGCAGACTGAAATCCCATCACAATTCTATAGAGGGATAGACCAAGAAAGGCAGCAAACATATTGAAGCAAATGAAACAAAGAATATAAAAGCTGATAATCAAGGAGAGAAGAGGGGCTCAATGGATCCTGGAATACATGCACTATCAGAGGTCTGATGCTTTTGATGTGTTTTCAGAATTTCAGGCATGAGTATGCTGGAAGTAAATATAGGAGACAAGGTGGTATGCTCAGAAAGACAGATGAGACAGAAGAAGAAATGCTCATGGAGGATGTACAAAGAAAGATGGCAGAAATAGATAAGAAGGTAGAAAAGTAGCCTCTGACAGCAGGGAGCTGATCAGATCCTATCAACTAGGCCCGCCAATCCTGGTGTTAAGAGCTGGCTTTGAACCCGAAGCTAGATCTTGGTGTTCTTCTCTCTGAATACAAACTATTTCATAAAACATCAACATCAGACGAAGCCATGCTATGACCATGAGGAATCAACATAAAAGAATATCACTCTGTAATCAGGTTCCAACAGACAAAAACATAAATTCTATCCAAATATCAAAGATGACCAAACATTCCAAATCCTAATATAAATGACAACTGTTTCTTTGTAAATTACAGCTTTAACTGTAGTCAAGTATTCCATGCGTCTAGGTAATATTTATTAAAATATCTAATCATAGAATTACCGAATCTTCCTGACAGTATCCAATTCAGAGGAAAGCCTCAAATCCTTAACTCTTCCTCCAAATCACCTGATAAAAAGTCAACTCCTACAATAAATTTTTTATTAATGAAACCCTAAGTTTCTCCATTGTGTACATTCTTCCTCACTGAACTTATTCAACCACAGGTTTACTCCTGGTGGTCTTTAGTTGGAGGACACTGACAGTGATTTTAGATGAAAACAGGCAGAGAAAGATAGCAAATTGCAGGCTCATTATTTAAAAAAAAAAAAAAGAGGTTCCATAACCACCTTTTCATCATGCTAAGATATAAATTTTCCTATATGGTAGCATCTCTAAAATAAATGTATTTTATAATTAAAGGCATCTTAACAATTATAGTCAGCCAGAAGTTGAGACCCAATTGTGAGAAATATAGTGGATAAAATCAAGAAAGCAATACAACCAAATTGAGGTTTGGTAAAAGACTACATAAGGAAGAATTGTGTAACTATTTAGTCTTTATTTTGCCAATCTACAATGTCAAGATTACATAAACATATTGTCTGTGAATAATAATTTGCCAGGGGTGAAGACGTATACCTAAGAACTAAGGGCCCTACTCTAGCTTGGTTCCAAATGTATGAGCCATAGTAAACTATCCCCATCTCCCGCCCCACACAAGACTAAAGGATTCCAAATGTGGCAGTAAAAGCAATCAGGTTTGAAAGTTTAGAGCTCTTATCTCAGAATCTGGAATCTTGTGTTACAAGTATAATCAGTTACTTTCCCATTATGGCAACATAAAAACCTGTGCTTTAAAGAGCAACAGGATCCTCCTCCCCAAATCTTACTTGATCAGCTGGAGCAGATCAAGGAGAGCATTTGCACCAGGGTGGGGGTGTATGAACCCAGAGCAAGGTATAAGAGCCCAAAGAATGAGAGGAGGGCATTTAAGTAGTAAACTAAAAAGAACTTTGAGGTAATGGCTTGAAATGCAGTGCATCTGCATGAATTCATGGTTTCACTAAACATAGGTTTATGTAAAAGTGTATATAAAATATATACTTTCATTCTCATATATATATACATACATACATACATATATATATGTATTCCTAGCTCTGTCCCCTGGGAAGAGCTGCGAACAGCAAGTAACTAATCCTTAATGTTCAGATCTTGATTTCTAAATACTACTCTCTACTAAATGAGAAATGACTGATTCAAGATCTATGGAAGAAAACATAACGTGAATATAGAACATCTAATTGTATTTATTAGAAAGCTCGGAAACACCCAAGGAATAATAGGATATGTCAACAGTGATACAAAAGCCTGATTGAAAGGACTTCCACTGACCAAATTAAAGACAATTTGAGCATCAAAATAATGATGGTAACTGATTATAACCCATACAATAAAATTAAATGTATTTTCTTAATTTACTTGAGATAAAAAAGCAACCGGATCAATAATCAGCATTTCTGATGACTAAGTCTTAGCCAAACTGAAGAATCCAGAAATCTGGACTATCTGATGCCCCACAAGCCTGGCTGTTTTGGGGCGAGGCCATTACAGTAATCTTCCACAATCAATTTCTGGATAATTACTAAGCCAGACTCTTGTGTGAGCACATTCCTACAGCAAGACAAAGTAATCCATAGTGAATCTCTCTTTCCACAATACATTTCTTTCCCTTTCTGATAATCAGAGTTGACTTTTTTTTTATTGCTGACCTTCTTACCACCTCCGTCATCCTGTTCAATTGAGAGCTAACTGTATTGTACATAAAACTCTAAAAACCAAATAGAATTTATCTTAATGCATAGGATTAATTTTAAATTAAGTTAAAATACACATTTCTTCATACTGACAATTTTGTAAGGTACCTATATCAATTTTCATTTCAGCATCAATAGATGTCCAACTTTGCATTTTTCACAATAAAATTTCAAACTGGAGGGCAAACCAAGGTGAAGTTAAAATTTTTTTTTCACTCTTCAGTATCACATTTCTAAGTTTAGTTCTGTTTCCGTCAATATTCAATAAAGTACTTCAAAGACCAAACAACTTCATTATGCTCAGTTAATGACACCTGCAATTTTCTAAATTTTTGACAATATGTTTGAACCATTGTTGGCTATCGACTTCTATTACCAGCAATTAATTAAAAATTTCAAAGCTTTATTTTTCTAATCGGTGATAGTTTTCAAAGACAATCCTTATTTAGTGTATATCAGATATTTTCTCTAAAAGAACTATTGGTAGTTTTTCTTGAACTTTTTTAAAGTTGATAAAATGTAGAGATACAAGTAATAAATCTCAAGAAAATGTATGAGGTTTTAGGCAGTTATATGTACAACAAAATTAGCTTTTACTGTGCTCACTGACCCTAATTTTAATGAGCTGAAATGCATATTAAAAGTTCGAAAAGACAAAGAACAATGGTGGTTCTCAACAAAACAGTAACAAAAATGCTTTTCTGACACTACCCTAGAAGTAATGCTGATTTTCAAACCTAAAAGAGGCTACAGCAGAAAGGGATTTTTACAAAGTAATATTTTTAAATCATAAGAAGACACTTTACCTATAAAGATAAGTAAAGCTATTAGTTATGAAAAAAATACACAAGAAAAAATTAAACTAAATTATCAGTAATTTCACACCATGTTATCCTTCATTCTGCCACAGAATACTGCATATTTTTAACTCAGATAAAAGTCATAAATTAATGACAAATTTATTGTTTTAATTTAACATTAAACATTTTCAACAGATGAACACACATACATAATAAACGCAGAAGCTACTGCCAACATGTGAAACGATACCGACTTATCTTTTCCTTATCCTTGCACTGATAAACTGGCTCCTTCAAACTGACAGTTTTCCAGACATTCAAATGAACAAAAAGGAAAATGTATATAGATCATCTGTCTAACATCCAGGGAATAGCCAATTGTTTATTCAAGGTCCTTAAAGATCTAAATCATAATGTCCTTTGCAATAAAATATCATTAAAACAAACGCCAATATTTAATTCCTAAACACTGTATTTTTTAAATTCCCTCCTCTGACTCACTCTCTCTCCACCCAATCTGGACCAATACAGGGAAGGAGAGTGTATATGTCCAGTAAAATCTCTTTATTAGATAAAAACAAATTTTTTATTGCATGAGTAAAGATAATCCTCTTGAATCAAATCTTATGTAAGGCAAAGAATCAGATCTTTTCTTTCAATGTGAAAAAGAAACATACTAATCAATAACATGCTTCGCATCAAGGTAGAAAACCACCATAGCATATTTTTAAAAAAGAGAAACAGCATCTTAACACATATTGTATTTTGGTAAATTAAACTTTTGCTGCTGAGTAACTTTAAAACCAGATTTTGAAATATTTACTAAAAATTCTGTTTTCTTTTAGTTTCTTTGATATGCAAATATAAAGGGTATACCTTGTTCTCTGATAACTATCTCTTACCACTAATTAAAACAGATTTGCCATTGTTATTATTACACTGTTTGCTAATAAAATGCTACAGAAGCTAAGGAATATTATTCAAATTAAAACCTGAAATCTGTATGATAATCAAAATTTGTATACTACTCATAGTTTTAATAATGTACAATGCTTTAAAATGTAAATGTACAAATCCTCAATTTTCTTACAAAATTATAAAATTATTTGGGTGATTTGACAAAAGAATCTTTGACCTCAAAGTTGACAAGCTCTTAATCTTTTTCTGGAATCCAAGTGTAACCAGTTCTATTTTCCTTTTAATTGCACCACATGTCAATTTTTGAAATCCCATTTTAATATAAAAATTTCAAAACAGATGAAACTTTTCTACTACAAAACTCATATTTTTGTTTTATAATCACTTAGGTTCTTCCAAGAACATTCCCATTTTTGCTGATGCACCGTAAATCAAGTATATTTTTTATTAACTAGCAATCTATTTCTGAATTTAAACAGTTCTTCTTTGAAGTAATCCCAAGGTTTAAGATCCACAGAGACATATATTAACTATACCTTTATATACAGAAAACAATCCAACATCAATCCAAGACTAATACCTAATTTACCCAGATCTGCAAGAATAAAATGCCCATCTCAGCATGCAATTACAATAAACAATTCATTCACAAATTATTTTATCCTTATTCTTCTTGCCTGAACCAGAAGAAAAATAAACTTCAATATAATTTTTTAAGTGATAAATAAATCAAGAGAACAATCAAAAATAAAACAAATATCTACCAGTTAAAAATACTGATTGATAGTGGACAGACAACTTTATTTGTGGTGTTCGGATTCCAAGTGAAAAGAACATGGTTAAAAAAAAAAAAAGGCAAGTATCATGCAACAGCATTAAAGTGGGGCTATAGGAGAGTAAGAATTAGGATGACTGAAAACATTAGATTGTGTTAGATTTTTCTTATCTAGGCAGTAATGTTCATGGTAACAATTAATGAAATGTAATAGAAATAATAAACTAAAACAGAGAAACCATTTAACAGTAACAAGACCACACTGAAAGAGAAAGAGGAAGAATCGGGTATAGAAACCAAAACTAATAATAAAAAGGATAAAGGGGGTCAAATTATGGTAACAGGAGATCTGACTTTGCATGGTAAACAATGCAATATGCATATGACTTATTATTGTACTGTATGCTTGAAAACTATATATATTATTAACCAATGTCACCCCAATAAATATAATAAAAAAAATAAACTCAAAAATTTTCAAAAAATACTACCAATAATAAAAAGACAGACCATCATCACAAAGAACACTGGGAATGACTATAAAAAAATGAATTATTTTTAAACAAATAAGGGGGAACTGAGAGGAACAGGAAAGAGCTAAAAGTTTTAGCTCAAAATGGAAAAACTTGAAACTTTTAGAAACACCACCATCATAAGTTATACAAAATTTTAATAATAGGAGGATAGGGTAGATTATAGGCTAGATACAGAGTTTTGTAGAGTTTTTGCTAATAAGTAGCAAATTATTTTCTAATTCTGCATATGGTTCTTCAGGGGAAACATTTTATATTATAATGGATTTACCAAAAAAACACAATGGCTTCAGAATGAATTTACTATTTTATATCAAATATTACTCATGTATCTCAGCTTTCTTTCCATTTCTTATCCCTTCTGAAGATTGTATAATTCAAATTTTGAAAAATATTTTTAAGGGCAATCAGAGAATCTTATTTACTTTGTCTCATAAGTTGAAATTAAAGGACAATGTATTCAAAAAAAGATGAAATATTTTACTCAATGTACTGTGAACCTCTGAAATTACATTTGTTCTGGTAAGTTATTAGGAATTCGCTATTACTGAATTTGAATGATGGTATACAGTTTCATAGATAATAGTAAATTCTTCCCTTTTTCCCAATGGAGGATGTTTTAGAAAAATTACAGTTTTTTTTAAGGGCTTTGGATGAGGTTGAAGAAGAGAAATTTGTATAATCGCCCCAAAATAGACTGCCAAATTGTTTCTCCTCCAAAGGAAAAAAGAAGCATTAGAGTATAATGAAACAATAAGAAAAAAAATCTGCTGAAGTTCTACCTTTCTTTTCCTTTATATTTTCTCTCTAAGACAATGATGAAGGTAACAAACATACCACAGTGTTGGACAAGATATCAACAACAGAAGAATGGGAAAGAGGTAGAGAGGAGAAGGCATACGGGAATTCTGTACTCTCCACTCAAGTTAGGAGCAGAACGCTGAGATATATACATATACACAAATATTTTTTTCAAATATATTACTTATTTGTCAAATACACGATTTTAGCAAATAAAGGTAAAACATCAGATAGGAGGCCTGAGATGTCCTAACAAAAGAAACAAAAGGTATTATTTCCAATGCTCAAAATTCCTTTTCTTTTTCATTAATCTCATTCTAGAGAAACAAGAATGAATCCTTTGGGGTAGGGAGGTATACTACAAAGCTGTTAATCTTTTTTTTTTTTTTTAATGAAACAAGCATATTTAGAAAAACACTATATAAAATGAAATCTCCCTTGTTCTAACTTGGTCATTTCAGTATCACACAGTTTTCAAGTTTACCTGGTATTATCACTAAACTTCCAAGCAACTTCTAGAATTTAGGATCTTATACCCATAAAAATGCACCAAAAGGCTTTTACAGATAGAAGAAATATAGAGAGAGGGGGCAAAAATAAATTAGGAGTTATTAAACTACTACGACTAATGCTAGACTGATAATCTATTTCAAGGCAGCAGTCTCTTTACAAGTCTCTAATTCAGAAAAATATGAAAGAGAAAACAAAGTACTAGATACAACATAAACATCTGACAACTGATAACCAAAGTAAAAGACCAAATGTCACCAAAACTTTCTCATATAAACCACTATCTACACAAATCTCAAGTACTGAGAAAGAAAGAATTTTAATCTATCATTCATTCATATATTTATTCATGCAACCAGCAGCATCTAATTTGTCATACACTGTGAAGAAAATATTGAAATCCTTGATTTAATTTGTTTGATATTACTCGGAAAAGTATTAAACAATCAGCAGTATAATTAAAAAAGGATAATGATTTATAATGTGCCTAACAATATTTCTTAACTTCATCAAAAATCCTAAGGTTTCCTAAAATGAGATCTAAAACTGTTTGTTGAAATCACTGATAACAAACTCACCAGGTGATTCTCCTCCCACATCTGGGACTTGGGCTGACTCTACTGAAGAAACGACACTGACAGCATTGGTTGGCATATTTGTAGTAAGTGTAGAAGATAAGACTGATGATTTTTTTGTTGCAATGACGACACTTCTGTAATAAGAAAACAGGTTTTAAAATACAGAGGATCACTCAATTTCATAAATTTCAAAATAGAAAACAGGAAACTTTCTTCTCTAATTTTTTTCTTATCTCTATTTTAATATGCAATTTAGAATAGTCTCGCCATAAGAAATCTCTTCAATAGTGTTCGTATTTATCACATTTCAATTTTAGAATCAATGTTCTATGAAAATGTGATAATCCATTTTAACATTTAAACTTATGTTTACTATTTAATTTACTATTTACATTTAGGGCCATCTTTAATTATTTAATAAAATATAACCATAGGTGTATAAAAAAGGAATTTGGCATTCAAGTGGAAAAGTAATTAACTTTTTCTTAACCTCAATTGAAGCAAGAAACTCAACATGTTTCTACAAAGATTTTAAAGCACCACTAATTTGAAATCATGAAGCCTTAGAAATTTTATAAGGCTAAAAGTATAGATATAATTTTTAACATGTATAAAATCCAAGTTTTTTTAATCTCCCAAATTGTGTTTTGATATTATATAGAAAAAAAGATGCATAGGTATAAAAGCCAGATGCAAAAATATCAAATAATCAAGTATGTTCATCTTGTGTATTATTCACAGGTATTTATGATATACCAATTTCAATTAAAGTGTAATACTTTATACCAAAATAATAACTAAAAAGCCTTATTAGGCATTAACTTAAAAGGCATTTTTAATTGAAGTTAGCTCCATAAACATGCAAAAACCCAGTTAATGAGGTAAAAAGGACAGCTGATATATAATGCACTCCCACAGCAGTGCTTACTTTTAATTACCTGGTGTTAACCATAAGCCTAAAGTCTTCAACATTCAATTTATTTAATCACATCTTTTGTTGACAATATTGTAACTGCAAGCTTCAAGTATTCCCTTAACAGCTTTAAAGTATTCCGTTTCTAAATAAAGTTACTTAGATACTTGATCCCAATAAATGTATTCAAAAGTGGCAATTATGTAATTCCAGTACTTTAAAAATATTTTTTGTTTTTTGTTGTTATATCAGAAAGAAAAATACAAAGCAAAATGGGTTCTGTTTTACCTCAGTGCCTATCATGTGATGGCAAACACTGTTGCCAATTAAATCAAGTTCTCTTGTGCTAGGCATGGCTTATTCAATGTACTTGGGGGTAGCTGGTGTCACATCATTATAAGGGTGACTGCCAATGTTAACTATACACTAAAAAATAGAAGCAACAGCCACCTGAGCCCTCAGTCCAAAATGGTGTGCTTAAATCATGGTAGCTTATATCAGATGAAGATTATTGACTTTAGGGGGAGTAGATATGACCCCTGTGTGTGTGCGTTCATGTGCGTGTGTGAATGTATGCATGTGTGTCTGTGTGTACATGTGTGCTGGTGTTATATTCAGAAAAGAATACAAAATTTCTGTATTTTCTACTCTAGGAAGAAATGTATTATTTAAGAAAATCTCTAGCTACCTATTCCGAGCAACCTATTTTTAAGGGAGGAGGGCAGAAATATGAAGAATTTACTTTCACATTCATTCACAAAACAAAGAAACAGTAATATCTATTTTACTCAAATTAATAGGTGCAACAGAAAATAATATTTATAAAACTGAATTTTTTTCTAATTAAAATTTAAGACACAAAACCTACCCTTTTGCAATAGCAATTTCCCTTTCAAGAATTTCCTCAAGATAACTTATATCCACAAAAAAACTGTGTTCAGCAATGTTTACAAAGGCTATATTTACAATAGCCCAAAACTGGCAACAGCCCAGAATTCTTTAAGCAGAAAAATGAATCATATGGTGGTGTGCTTATACAATGGAACAATACTCAGCAAAAGAAATTATTGATAAACATAACATGGATGAATCTCAAAAGCATTATGTTATGTGAAAGTAGCCTTAAACATGAGAAACTTTGCATTTCCCTTTATATGAAGTTCTAGAAAAGGCAAAACTAATATATGGTAGAAAAAAATATCAGAACCATAATTGCCTCTGAGGAATAGGGACAGGCATTGGAAGGGAAGACACACAGAGAACTTTCAAGACTAATAATATCTTGATTAGGGATCTGGATTACACAGGAGTATAAATTTCTCAAAGCTCATCAAATGGTACGCTTAAGATTTCTACTTTTCACTGTGTATACACTTTACCTTAAAAAACTGTATTGATCTCTAGTTAGATATTTGAACTCTGAAATGTTTAAGAGTAAAGTGAACTAATGTCTGCAACCTACTTTGAAATACATCAAAAAAATAAGATTGATGATAGGAGGATGAAGATAAGAGAATTATATGATGAAGCCAATAGTTATTAAAGGCTAAATGCAGAATCTCGGTGGTGGGCCTATGGTGTTCACTGTACAATTCTTTCAACTTCTCTGTATGTTTGAACATTTTCATAACAAAACTTTGGAAAACTGGTGACAGAAAATAAATTTACTACAGTATAACATGCATAAATCTCTATTTTCCAATATGGCATAATTAGAGTTAACAAAAGAACTTGACCTCATTTCTAATCCTTTAAACTGCTGCCATTAATAACACTTTCAATCACAAATAACACCTAGTCTTTATTCGGTTAATATTTTTTTTCCCAAGATCTTTCGCATAATCACATTCCTGGCACATCCAAAGTGTGGCTTCCTACATGAATTTACATTTAACTCAGCATTCCTCACACTTCTGCAATATGTTCCTATGGTTCCTGAGCATTTATATCATCTCACGACTAACCCTTTGTATATGCTTTTCCTCTGCCAAGATGCCTTCGTCTTAGTCCTGCTTGCCAGCAAACTTCCCTCTCATCTTTTAAAACCTTGCTCAAAGGTAAGCTTCCCTAGATTCTCCAAGTCAAAGTTCATAATAAACTATTCTTTATGCTTTCACACAGTCTTATGATGTAAACTTATAAATCATTAATAGTTGCTATGATTAAGCACTGAGACATGCCAAGGATTATTACTCAATTCTCAAAATAACCCTAACATACATATTACTTCCATTTTAAAAATTAAAAAGTAAAGCTAAAAAAGGTCAACTAATTTGCCAAAGTAAATGGCAGAACAGCCCTACAATTCCATTTTTGTCTAAACAAGGTCTATTTGAAACTATTTCCTCATATTGACTTTTTCTTAAAGTTTTATTGAGCTAAGTTGTGCAACCATCACCACAATCATATTAACATTTAAACATAATTCTATATTATAATCAACTACAAGTAATAGTAATAAAGATTTCCAAAATATAAAATTATGTATGTACTACTAATAATGTATACAAAAACATATCTGTACACAAATGGGAAAAGCTGCATTCTTTAACCTGGCTATATACTTAGTACATAAGAGAGAAATAAAGTTAATCAATTTCCAAATCTACTGACTGATTCAAGTCATTTCTGAGGAAATAACAATAATGCTTCAGCTTTGGGCCACATAAAAACAAAGAGAATTCAAAATCATAATAATCCAATTAAAAGGACATTAAGCACTAGGCAGATTTCAGGATATTTTCACTCCCTTTACCAAATGTTTTCAGTATTAGAAAATTTCCATTTAAAAGATTAAAATCTAACAATAAAGTAGAAATTTAAACGTGCCACTACTCAAGATTAATTATGTAAGAACTAAACATTTCACATTTTTATAAAATGCTTTAGAAAATAAAGAAAATTTAACACACATTTGATGCAATTTTGAGAGCCTATATGCCAGTAAATGTGCTAGGGATATCTCTGGCATCATTCTCAGGTAACAACTTAAGTTTCTACTTAAGATAGATTGAGATCCCTGTTAATATTTTAAAAAATAACTGAATTTTTATTACATGCCCATCAATTTTTAAAAAAAGCACTTAACACTCTTTGGCATAAAGAATTTGGAAGACAGATATGTCTTTTAAGTTATGCAAGCTATTTCTTCCAAACTATCAATTAAAAATCAAATATTAAAGTATAAAATTTTACATATTATAGCTTTTCTCTCTACAAGCTAACTTATTGAATAATTAATATTTGTGAGGCACTATGCTAAGGACATATATAACTTATATATATTTTCAACCACCCAGGAGCTAAGTACCATATATTATCCCCATTTTACAGATGAGAATTTTCCTAAGATTCCACATAAAAAGAAAGAGTAGATACTGTTGACTTGTTTTTTCTTTACATAAACTAGAGAGCCTTTTTGAAAGTGTCTTTTTATGTATTAACAACAAAGAGAAACAATGTCTTCCAGATCACTACGGTTTAAAGTTCCTTTTCAGAATCATATCAGTTTCAAATATCACAAACTTTCACATCAATGCTATTCTATTTAACATGCAAGTAGTTCACTAAAAGAGAAAAGAGCATTTTAAGCCAGCACTTTAGCCCCTAAGGATCTAGTTGAAAAGCCAGACAAGCCCTTGAACTTTATCAAGATAAATCCCTGGCATCCACTAATCACCAGAGAGGATCTTCAAATTAGATAAGAGCAAGAATTCTGGCATGGGAATGAACACAAACACCTTGCCATCCACAAAGGCACAACCTGGCAGCCTTTCAGCAAGGTCCCACTTATGTAGCTGTTACTCTAAATTTCCCAGCTATTGCTTGGGAGTTGATAATTCTTAAGATATGAGGAGAGTTGTGATTTCTGACACAGCATTCCAGAGATAAATACACGATCAGAGGGATGCTTTGAAATTCCCAAAGATATTCCACTGGTCTACAGCTGCATGAAAATAGTTTTCAAAAGGTGTCTCTTGCTAAGAAAAAGAGGGAGAAAACAGAGCAGTTGGCTTGCCATCAGACAATGTTAAATGCATACCAGACATTTAAGATCCAAGTAACATCCTGAAAAATGCCATGTTTTCAATAAACCTCTTTAAATGTATTAACTAAGTATGGTTTCCTAAATAATTTCGTAAACTACTCACTGAAGGCATCACTAAGGCATAGATTTAATTTCTACACTACTTAAAAAGAAATAAATGCCAAAATATATGAAATTAGGGCATTTATAAGAAAACAACTTTCTTTGATAATATTAATAAGATATTTAAAATTTTTAAATCTACTCTCACTTATCTGACTATTCAATCTAAGATTAATACAAATTTAAAAATTTTAAAAATTGAGACTATTTTAAAACCTGATCATTTACACCTTTTCCCACTTCTCAAAACATAGCTATTGCTATTACCAGTTTGATATATACTTTTTGAGGCATGTCTATTTTATTTTATTAAATTTATTGGAGGTGGCAACGGTTCATAAAATTATGTAGGTATCAAGTGTACAATTCAATAATATGTCATTTGTATACTGCATTGTGTGTTCACCAAAGTTAAATTTCCTTCCATCACTATATTTGACTCCCTTTACTCTTATTTCCTAAAAGATCATAAATTCCAAACTATTTTGTACACTACTTTTTTCATTTAACATATCTTCAATATCATTTTATATTGCTACATAGTGTTCTGCTCTTCTCTCCTTAATGGCTGCATAGCATTTACTATATAATAAAGCGTCATCTATCCTTCATAGATTATCAAGTATGCTTGCACTGCATGGCAAAATGACAGGGTCTAGAGTCAGCTGGCCATGGTTCAAATCTTAGCTCCACCATTTATTAGTAAGAGCTTAAGCTACTTAATTTCCTTTTGCCTCAGTTTACTTTCTTCAGCCATGGTTCAAATTTTACCTACACCAATTATCAGCGTAACAGTTTCTTTATCTGTAAAGTAAGGTTAAAATAACATCCATCCATCCATCCATCCATCTATCTATCTATCTATCTATCTAAAAAAATGCATTTTGAATAGAACTGCACACAGTAAAAGCTCAACAGATAGTAGCCTAATTATAAAGTTCCTCTTGCAGAAAATATTGTATACATATGTGTATCTTTTGAATAAACTTCTAGAGGTATAATAAGGTTATATATTTTAAAATTTAATTAATGCTGTCATTTGTTCCTCAAATAAATGTACCAATATACCTTGTGAACGACATTAAAATATTTCTTCATATTCTCATTAACTCTAAGTATCATCTTTTAAATATCTGCAAATTTAAACAGAAGAAATTATCTCATGATCATTTTACTATTTCCTTCATTATTTGTGATGTAGACCACCTTTACATATTTGCATATTAACAGTATTTTTCTTCTTACATGAACAATCTGTTCCTGTCATTTGTCATTTTTTCTAGCAGTTAAGTCATTGTATTGCTACATGATTTATCATTTGATTCATTAGCCTTATATGTATAAACTGTGAATATAATCCTTTTGTCTGTAATATATACTTCAAATATTTACTGTTTATATGTACACATATACAAAAAGTAGTAGTGACTGAATGTCTCATTAGATAGGATAGCTGAGTGTTTATTGAGTGATTTCTTCAGGCTAAGTGCTATAGAATATCTTCAGTATCATTCCATATCAACATATATTGTTCTTTTTTTTTTCTCTTTAATGGCTGTATAGTATTAGACAATTTAAGGATAAGGACTGAGTCTCAGGATGATGAGGTAACTTCCCCAAATTCACTAGTAAGTGATAGAACCAGTTCTCAAACTCGGTTTTGCCTAATTACTAAAACAGATATTTTAACTCCTATATTTACAAAATATTTGCGCGATCATCTTCTAAAGCAACAAGATCATTAAATTCAAAGAAAGACAAAGAAAATGTTCTTCCAGATTGAAGAATATAAGAGACACAACAAAATACAACACTGTTCTGAACTGGATCCTTCTACTATAAAGACATTATTGAGACAATTAGTGAACCTAGGAAAGTACTTAAAGCTAAGAAAGTAGTATTTTACCAATGTTAAGTTTCTTATTTTGATTAACTTATCATGGTTATATAGAAAATACACAATAAAATATTCAAAAGGGATGGAGTATTAAGTCAACTTCTATTCAGGTGACTCAGGAAAAATGAAAGTTCTTTTAAGTGGTAATTTCTGTATAAGTTAGAGCTTGTTTCCAGATAAAAGTATTGACTTTTGAAAAGAACGTGTTTAACAATTCTAATACATACATGTCCCGTAGTAGAATCACAGAAAATTCAGTAATTAAAAAAATCAGGCAAATTAGCAAAAGATTTCTCAAGCCAGCAGAACCAACAAAGTCAGGAATCCACTGTCAGCTTCCCCAAGTTGTCAAGACTGAACACTCAATTTAATTTGAGTCTTCTGGAATTGACACACTGTTACTTTTTTCACAAAGCCTGGCATAGTACTGAGAGCAAGGGAGTAAAGATAGCCATTTGTAAGTATAGGTGATTCCTAAGTTGTAACAACAAATTATTTAACATATAACTTAACCAATGTAAAATTAAAATTATTTTTAAATTATCTTATTGGTAAAAACTTGAAATGGTACACAAACCATATAACAGAACACCCTTGTAATTTTGACAAACTAGATTAAAACATTCCTTTTTACACAGCAGAAGGAATGCAGTTAGCATTAATATGATGGCAAGGTGGAGGGTCAGGGGAGAGAGGGAGCCATTGAGGGGATTGTTTATGAACTATATAGATGCCTAACCCATGTACTGTATACTTGAAACGAATTTAAATATTTTTTTTAAAAAAATCCCTTTTTAATGTTGAAGCTATAAAATTTAGCAGTTAAATTCCTATTTACCCTTAAAATCCTTATAATTTATAAATATAAGTGTACAAAAAACAAAAATTTGTTCAGAGTACCTGTCAAAAGATCTGAACTGCACAGGTTGTTCAACAGAGAGATCACCAAGAGCTCCAAGGCGGGCTGGTGGCAAAAAGGCAGGATCCACTGTGACTCCACCCGCCGGTATGTTAACTAGGCTTCGGAGGATGTCCTTTACATTGACGTTTTTTGAAACTGGAACTGATGGTGCAGCCTTGTTATCCAACTCATTTCCTCCATCATTTTTGGTTTCCTGAGATTTATTGACTTCTAAAGAAAGAGTGCATAGCACCTCACTGATTGCATCTGGGCCTGCACTGACACTTGGACGTGCTACAGAAGGAGGAACGTCATTGCTTCCTGAGCCAGTAGCTGTTTCTTCCCCAATGCCTGAGTCCCTCCTTCGAGCAGGTGATGTGTTTTCAGATTCTTCCACAGATGCTGTAGCTGATGGGCTGAGTGCTCCTGATGCGTTTTCTACGTCTTCCCCAGAAATGGAAGAAAAGTACAAATAAAAAAATTTAGAACTAGTTTTAAAAAAGTATATTCAGTTCTATAGTCATCTATTATTTTAAACTATAAAATATATGGCATACTCTAAAAGGCAAAAATAAATTACATGATCTATAAAATGTACAGCATAAATGCACCTGTAATCAAAAGATGGTATAATTAAAAATAAATAAATAAATAACAGCAAAATACCTGAGAAAACCCTCCAAACTAAACATGGCATAACAATGGATAGCAACACCAGGCTGAAAGCTATTGGCCCACAAGAAAAAATCCAAAATCCTTAAAGTACAAGGCTCTTCAATAATACAAATCTACTAGTATGTAAACTTCATCAGGGCAAGGAACTTCTCTAACACTCCCTCTCTAGCACCGATGATGCCTGGGTCTACGCAATGCCAGCTTTATCTCCTGCTGCTCATGCCATCACACATTATACTATAGAAGAACAAATTACCTGCAATATACTGAACATGCAACAATGTTTTTTTTTGGACATAACCCTAAGACCTCTATCTACCTCAAGCATGGTTTCTACTGCTAGAAAACCTGTTACCTCTCCTATATGCAAGAATAATTCAATGATCTTTAAAATCTAATCCAACAAGGAGCATCACCTTTTTTCTCGGACTTTCATTCCCTCTAATCAGGCATTCACTCCAACAAAATGTTCCATCTTGCTAAATTCAATTGTCAGTTCTTAGTCCTAATAGCACTTGACAAAGTAGCAGCAACTGATTATCCCCTCCAGCTTGAAAATACTTGTTTCACTTGACTTACAGGACACCATGCTCTTCTGGTTTTTCATCTGCTGCCTCACTGCTTCTGCCTTTTTAATTTCCTTCATTTCTTTTTCTCTCTGATTTGGACTTATTACTCAGTCCTGAGTCCTCTTATCTTTACCAACATTTATTACCTTAGTGGTCTCATTTACTCTCAAAGTTTTAAATACCACTATAACAAAAAAAATTCCTGCTTTACATATTCTATGTCTAAAAGACATCAACATGTTGAAAACTGAATTTATCTTTCCCTGAACATGTTTCACTTTCAGTCTATCCAACTCCATCTTATAGTCATTCTTGATTGCCTTCTGTCTTTCACATATCTGCACCTAATATTTTTAAACTATTTTGTCTACTGTCAAAATATATCCAGATCTCACTACTTACTGCTCACTAGTTCTACAGCTACCACCCTGGTCTACCCCTAAATCATCTCTTGCTTGGATTATTCCAATACCCTCCTGACTGGTTGTACTGAACTGTTTTGTTACATTAAGAATCTTATTGGCCCATGGGTCCTGGTATTTACTCCCTTGAGAAGTCCTTAATCTGGGCTGGGACTGACTGACTTTAACCAACAGAGCCAAGCTTTAAGATGGTCTGGCAGGTAGTATATTTTTGTAATCCCTGAGCACGTCTGGCAGGTAGTATATTTTTGTAATCCCTGAGCCCCTCTGTAAGCAATCTGGCTACCTTCCTGGAGAGAACATATAGAGAAACCACATGAAGAGAAAGAAACCCTACAAACTAATGGAGAAAAACCAAGGAATTTGGCTGAGAACAAGCATCAAGGCCCCATACATATAACTTTAGCTAAGTCATTTCAGTCAGCCAGTCTCAGTTCTTGGAGCCAACCTAGCTGAAGCACAGATATGTAATATTAGCAGACAAGCCCTCTCAGACTTTCCAAACCCAGAAACATCATCTGGAGCAAGAATGAATCATTCCCACTGTGCCCTGTCCAAATCAAATTCACAGAATCATGATAACAAGACTAAAATGGTTATGGTTTTAGCCATTAAGCTTCAGTGCAATGTGTTGCACTGTAGTACATAACTAAAACATTGGGTTGTCCTTGCCCTCTAGGGTGTTTTCTCAACACAGAATATTGAGTGTAACTTCTAAAAACGTAATTGTTAACTCCTATACTCAAAACCCTACAATAACTCCCCATTATCCTTAGAGTAAAAATCCACACCCCATTTCTCCGGGTCATACTCCTGGCATTTTTCCCCATTTGATTTTTTTATTTTCTTAACATCACCTTTTAAAATACTATATAGTTATTTATTACATGCACTTATTTTCTACCTCCTCTCACTACAATACTAGCTCCATGAGGGCAAACTTTTGTTTGTCTCTTTTGTTCCTAAATATACTCAAGCACCTAGTAAGTACCAAATGAATATTTATTGAATGAATAAATAGCCTCCACTGAGTGGCAGCTACTTCTGTAACTGCAAAAGCTGCTTCTCAAACTTTACATCTGTAACTGGAGGCTACTTCTGTAACTCCAATTATTACAGTTATTTGTTAATAAATTTGTCTCTTAGAATGAGTTACTCATCTTCACAATGAATGCTTAAACAAAAATCTTTAATACCGTATTTGCAAAGAGTAACACCTTCTCACTTATCTTTTTTACTTCCCCCTCTTTAATTCCACCCCCGCTCTTCCACCCCTGACTCATGGATGTTGCCGTTTCCCCTTAAGAACTGTATCTTTGAAGGCCCACACGCTCGCGGTGTGCACCCAGGTCCTGGCACACTGGAGGCCAGGTGCACGCAGGGCCTGGTGCACTTGGGGTATGGTCCATGGCCCCATCTGGGTCACAAACCCAGGACCTTCTGTGTGTAAAGCAGACGTGCTAACCACTACACTATGGAGCCACCCCAACACTTACTTTTTAATCAAGAGGCTCATTTAAACAACAGAAATCATCTCTCAACTGCAATTAGCAACATGGTACTTAAATTAAAATATTTAAATTATTAATAAAAATAAGAGTATGCTTTCACTTTATACATAAATGGATATAATTCCACAATCAATATTTCAGCTTAAATTATAAGTAGGTAACATTTAACTTGAACTTTGGATGCCAGGAAATAAAATATGGAAACTTACCAGGGAGTGATAAATTCACATTTTCACTACCAGATTCCTTACATGACTGGCTATGACTTTCATTTTGGGGTTCCAAAATGTCTCTGTACTTCGAGACCATAAGAACAGAGATAAAGTATACAACTGCCAGGGCTAAAAATTGAGCTTGTTTGCTATCCTCCTGGGGAAAAATAAAATTAGCTGTTCATGTCACTGTTAAATAATAAATTCAAATGAACAAAAATTAGACAAAGTCTTTTGGAAAAATGCCTATAAATGATGGGTTTTATGCTTATAAAAAACATGGAAGATAGAAGTTGACTCATTTTTTAAGTAATTCTATCGGAAGACATACATCTTAATATATTTTATAATATTAATCAAATAGCAATTATCATTATATAAATAACTTTTTCCTTCTAATTATAATAAATAAAACAATCACAATAAAGTTTTCCTAAAAAATAAGCATTCAAGAGAAAAAAAAAGTAAGGTTATCATCACATACAGAACAGGATACCAAAGGAATTCTTGAGACTATTAAACAGGACAATCAAGTGTCCAGGATTGAAAATACAGTGTCTACCAGAAAGAAAGGCACACGCTAGATATATAAGGGGTCCAGGCTTCATCCTAAGTTCCACAGATCACCTACCCATATGTGCATCAATGGTCTCTTCATCTGGTCAAAGTGCCCATCTGCAAAGGGACTTTCAACACACCACTATTTTGATAATTTTTCAAAATAGGTTTGAACGTAATTATTTAAAAGGAAAAACTCAAACTTGTCCATCAAATCCTAAAAACTACAGTTGTCTCAAGTAACAGATAAATTTAGAATAAGGAAAACAACATTGTCACCTAGCAGATAAATGGAAACTAATGGTACCAATTAAACTAAAAGTTAATAATTAACTAGTTTCAAAAGTTTTGGACACAATCAATTGTATGGAAAAAATGAGATATCAGGCTCTACGTAAACATATCCACTTCATACATTTAGACTTATCTGTAATGTGACAATCTATAGTACTTTTTAGGTTCATACATGAGATTGTATTAGTCTTGATGAGAAAATATGCAGTTTTCCTTTTTGCTTAACATTCCCATTCTCTAGACAAGCCTGAGTTCCTCTGCCATACAATCCTATCTTCTAGTACAATAACGACTACTAACAATAGCCACATTAAAAATGTGAACAAATGACACACTTGGTCTTAACTTCTTCTAATCTGTTATCAATTATTTATGCCTCTCTAAATCCTTATTTAGCTCATTAATATGTTCAATGTTTACTAAGGAAATCCTTGAAATAAACTGTAGATATCATTTATTAAACACTTATTGTGAGTCAGGCACTATGCTATGTACTTCACATATATTCCTTAACCAATTTGAATAAGATAAGGACTAGAGAAGTTACGTAATTTAACTACAGCCACAGTAAGTGAAAAAAGCAAATGTGAATTCAGATTAGAGTGATTAATAATCATAGCTTTTAACCTCAGGACAATAATTTCTTCATATTCCCAATCTTGGGTAATTTCCTCTTTCATCAAAGTTTACTTATGCTTAAAGAAACTTTGGGATATAGTTTGGTGAATACAGACTTTCTAAAACTCCCATAAGGTCATTATGTCTTTTATAATTACAAACAAATAAATTACTTCTTACTTTCAGAAATGATAAGGTAGAAATATAAAATATTCTAATTCTCTGTTCAAATACCATGATATAAGAACTTGTTAGAAAGAGCCAAATCATATAGAGCCAGAATGAGGAGTTTTGATTTTAAGTGCTATTGAAAGACATTAGAGAATTTTTAAAGCAAAAGTTATATCATCTATTCTAGATGTTTAAAGATTATTCTAGGAAATACAAAGTTATAAGGCAACAGACTCAACACCTGCTCTTGAAAAGGGAACGGGGAGAGAAGGAAGCACCAATATTTGGCCCCAAAATAAACCATAGTTAATGGATTCTTAAAAAAAAAAGAAAATCAAAGTTGATCTTTTCTTATAACAGCTACCAAAAAGCAAAAAAAAAAAGATATCTAGGGAGGCAATATAGCCAAATGGTTAAGATCAAAATTTCAAGACTCAGCTTTCCTACAGCCTTAACCCATTCCTTTTACTACTTGTATAATCTTAAGATTATTTAACCTAATACTGTTTTCTTTCTCATAGGATTAATGTGTGAATTAAATGAGATAATACACATAGAGCATCCAGTTCTATGCTTAATACAGTGTAAGTGTTCAATAACTATAACTACTATTAACAAATTGTGTAGGCACATAAAACTTAGTGAAAAACTCAAGAGAAGATTAAAACACTAGAAACGAGGAGAGAAAATTAAAAAAATCATAAAGTTTATAAAAACTTGTATGTAATACAGAGCATCTAGTATTTAATATACAGCAAGTGTTCAATAAATATTAATTAATAATAATACTTCAAATCGTGGGAGAAGAATTACAAGTGATTTTTATTTTCACTTTAATACTTTCTTATATGACTATACAATTTCTACATGCAACCAAGCCATATTATATACCGAAATCAGCCAAAATAAAACATTTTTTCATCTTTCAAAAATTAAAAACACAACACATAACATTTCGTCAAGCACCTTTACATAATATTTATATTCCTTTGAAGAAAAAATATTCAATATTGCTTTCGGAGCATGAATTCTGGAGTTAAGACTGCTGGGTGTGAATCTTATCATTTACTAGCTTCATTAGCTCAAACGAATTACTCAAGCTGTGTGCCTCCGATTTATAAAATAAAAATTATGAAAGTATACAACTCCAGAAAGTTGTTAAACTTAATGAATACATGTGAAGCACATACAGTGCTTACTATGTAATAATGTTATTCATTTTAGTATCATTACTCTGATATATTTATATAAATGATACTTTACAATATTCTGTTCTAAAATCACTGTCGAATTACTGGTTTCTAGGCCTTCTTATCTCTACTTGACTACTTTAAACACAAAGAGTTTTAGCTTTCAATACGTTGGGACTAAGAGGGAATGCAAATCATCCAAGAGAGTATGTGAAAAAAATATTATAACTTACGATGTCCCTGAAGACAACTGCTCTAAGCCGATTAATATCCATGTCTTGTAGGAGCCTGTCAAAATCTCTTACTGGAGATATACCGCCAGTTACAATGTCCACTGGACTCTAAGACAAAACAAACAAACAAAATATATATACATATATATATATACAGACACACACATATATGTATGTGTGTGTATATATGTATATATATGAATATATGTATATATGTATATATGTAGATACACTTTACATAGCTATTTTAAGAAATAAACACAGTATTCCAAAAACCAGAAAAATAAGGCTACAACATTGTTTTTCCCAAGTTGATTTTTTCCTACTTCTTTTTCCTCTTCTTTTAGGTGCTGAAATAGAGGTGTAGAAGGGAGCCATGAAGAAAAGAAAAAACTGCATGTTAACTCATCAAGTATATGAACTACAAATTGACATATTTGAAGGGACAAGGTAACACAGATACAAGAAAAGTAAACATTTGGAAAAGTAGACAAGATTAAGTATAAGCAAATCTTCACTGTATATTTAAACACAAATATTTGAATGTTATGTCCACAGACTAAAATAACTATTTAGGACCTCTGTCAGATTTATTTAACTTTATGTTGAAATGAACAAATAAATTTAAGATCTTAATAGTAAAATAAAAGTATGTTTTTTCATTTAATTAAATATACTGTCTCCTTACCTTTGCTGCAGATTTCCCCAAGGGGATCAGGCTATGTATGGTTTTCTGGCCTTTGGCTGCATCTCCTCTAGTTTTCAGTTGTGCATGCTGCTGACACTCTAAGCAATTCCTTACTGCCACGGCGCACACTGTTATTTATTTTATGAAAAAGAGTGGGTAAAAAAAAAAAAAGTTATATTTAAGAGTATAGAACTCATAAAAATCACACACAATACAATTTACAAAACATTTTATTTGAAATAGATAACCTTCAGTAAATTCCTAAAATGTCCCTGGACTTATTCACCTACTGTTCATTTTCTAACTTTGTTAGTTACTTTGTTAGGGCCCACTGCTTGGGAGAATCATCAGAATCTTAATAAATAGGCTACTGTTTCTTAGATCTCACCTAAGCTACTTGCAATGATTTTTTATTAAGAAAAAGATAGGAAAGAAGACAACTGAAAAGAGAGACGGAAGAAAATTAAAAGCAAATAACAATGCATGAACAAATCTAATACTTAAACCACTTCAGTAAAGTAAAACAGTTAAACTGAAAATGTATATGTTTTCCTTATAATGTATTCTTATAGCATATTAATAGAGACTGATAGAGAGCACAGCATTTATATGGACTACTTTAGGGTCTGCATTTTACTGGCTTTCATTAAAACTGTTTCAAAGGTGGAGAACAAAAAAAGATATTGTGATTAATATACAGTCCAAAATTACCTTTTGTAACATCTTACCAACTGGGTAAGCTATTTGCGTTATTTAGAAATTAATTTTGAATTTTAAATAATGAATTGGATAATGCACTACAAACTATGAATTGCTTGACATCATGTAATCATCTCAATTCACAACTAAATCAGTAGCATTCAAGGTATCTGATCTGAACAAGAGTGGGAAAGCAAATCAGGAACAAAACAGTAAACTTAAGTGGGCACTTTAAGTGCCACCAGACTCTCATATGGCTAACAGACGAAGAATTGAGAAAGAGAAGAATTCAGAAAGGTGCCAAAAGAGAACAACAAAAGTTGGGGAAAAAAGACGGGACAGAGGGAGGAAAGGAATGAAGGAGGGAGGAAGAATATGGAATATAACTGTCATTTGGAATCAGGCTTGGGAAAATAATTTTTGTGCTACTTCTGTCACAGGCTGCACAAAATCAAGTTTGGGTTTGCATTACGAAGTTAAAAACCTTACAAGATTTGCCTAGCATCAATCAGTCTCAGCAGTGCTCTTTGTTACCTTCCTACCTTCCTTACCCCAACCTCGGGAAAGAACAGGAATGAGGAGACCTTGGATTATTTACCAAGCTTACCATACTCTACTAAGTAAATTTGAAAAAGTTACTTTTTGAATCTCATTTCCATATGTAAAAGATAATGCCAGGATAGATTGAATTTTCTCTTTATTTTCTTCTATAGCTATGAAAATGAGGGCAATACAATATTCCTCAGCTTCTGAATCTAATACTTTTTGAGTATAGTAAAGCATTGGTAGTGTAGCCTTGTAATTTTAAATTTAGAAACGTGCCCTTTTTAGGAAAATGAAAAGATTTTCTAAATGACCTATACAAAAGCAACAGAGCACTATGCTATGTACTTCACATATATTCCTTAACCCATTTGAATGTTTCAGAAAGTAAACTATAACAAATAGTAGGAACACTAGCTAAACAAACTACTATATTCAAATTCCAACTTCACCAATTATAGGTTTAGAATTTCAATGTTTCCTAATTTATCTGATCTCAAATTTCCTCATGAATAATAAAAAAAAAAGAAAATCATTGCTGATTCATCCTGAAACCACCAAGAGTGGCAAATGACAACATACACAGTCCTTCACTCTCTGGAAGTTAAAATTTTCTAGCACACATTTGCTCACCAAAAGTAGAAACATAATTTTAATTTACTAGTCTGGATTACTGAATGTTTGAAGTAAATTCCTAACTAATGAGTTTTAACAACTCACCCAGTCGGAGACACTGACGCAAAATTCCTCCAGATGACATATTTTTTTCAGCTTCAATTTCAGTAAAACCAAGGGAACTTGCAAATATAAGCACATCCACAAGGCTAATTAGCCTCTGCAAAAATGTCACAGAGGCTTCTATTGAAAGGCCTTGAGTAGGTTCAATATTTTCCAGCTCATGCTGTAAGGGATAAAGTTTGACAATTATATCTATATTCTGAGAAAAATATAAATTAAGATACAGTCTCCAAAGTTCTAAATTTTACAAAAATCCAGGCTTTTAGAAACCTAGTACAACAGAGTGATTTCCTTATGATTTCATCTAAAACAAAAAGGCAAAGGAAATATACAGGTGAAACACCATCAACCATATGCACTAGGTTGCTTTTGATTTATAGCACTTACAATGCATAGTAACCACCACATTCAAGTTTTAATCAATAAAGATGCATAAAAGTCATGTTCTCACACCAATTTTATATAGTAGTTAAGTCCTTACTGTAGCCGATGTAGCAGCTGAAAGCAATGGCAGTATACCCCCACAAGCCATGACCATATTGTCCATCACTTGAGAGATGAGATGAATTGTGTTGTGTACAAAGATGATATTATCACTGCTATTCACGAAGTCCATAACTGTCTTTGTTGAATGGCTGTCCAAAGATAAATGATGTTTACTGATAAAGCTAAAGAAAAAAAATCACAATTTGCCTACTTGAGGGGAGGGAGGATAAGAAGGTGCTTTTGCTTCATCTTGAAAGCTGAGTAAAGATAATGACGCAGCAGGCATATGGGGGCGTATACTTCCTCAGAAGATGTAGACCATTCCATATCAGCAGTTACTATCCATGCCCTTTTCCAGTGCTGAAACATAAATACTATTCATCTTACACTTGATATAAAAAGTTGAACTAAATTATCCTAACTGGGAATGAAATTGGAAAGTCATGTGGCAAAAATTAAGAGGTAAATGGTGCTAAGTGTGCTATTAAAAATGAATTTTCTACTAATATTTCCTAACACAATGCCATAAAATACTTTTAAAAGAATAAAAGTAGTATACAGATAACAATAAAGTAACTACACACTTTTAAAATCATAAATCATATGATGAAGGATAACTGAAATACACAGATTTTTAATACCAAAAATATATTGGAAAATTGGATGTTATACTTAAATACCAATTTTTTTTTTAGTATTTGTAATAATAAACCCACTTGGTAGATCTACCTTCCAGTTTACAGAATTATATGCTGTAAATTATGCTACATAAAATGTTCAGCAATTTTTTTAAAAGAAAAATCTCTGGTTTTCAAGTTTTGTAATCCAGAAAGGGGGTAACTCATTTTAATAATGAACAAAAGTTAATTCAATAAAACCTTACTACAGAAATAATTCATATTCTACTTTTTAACTAAATATCTGAAACTAAATGAAAATGTTAACTATAAAAATTTCTTTGACAACGAAGGATAAAGTTTATACACATCTATAATAAACATACAGACAAACCTTCTCCACATCTGTATATCTGTTTCTATTGAAAATAATAGATCAGTGAGCAAACGCTGATGCATTTGAGACCATTTGAACTCAGGAATACGAAACATAGTAGATCTGGACTCCCTCCTTTGTCCATTAATGGCATCTGGTGCTACTGCTTGCCCTGACTGCTCCTGTTGCCTTGACGTCTAAAACGGAAAATTAAAAAGAGTAATAAAATAAGCTCAACTTCAAAGGAAGGCATTAATAAATTTAACAGTTTCTATGCAATTCATCTAACAAATACATCATTTTAAGATACTAAGGAACCAAATTAAAGAAAATTATCAATGAGCAATAACAATACCTTGATACATTTAAAGCAAAGTTAACAAATATGGCAAACCACCACAATTCAACAATTACCTTGGGACCATATTAGTATTACCGCCAACTAATGCAGCACTTTATAAAGGAATCAAGAAGTTCTATGTTTTGAATATTAGCATGAAAGAAAGGCAGTACCTGGATTATAAATTGGCTATAATTAAGAACAAAAATAAAGACAACCAACAAAATAAGGAGGAGGTAGATAGAAAAGAGCTGAATAAAGGGGTAAAAGACAACATGCAATCAAGCATTGTCTCATCAATCACTGTGAGACACTGGTAAAGGAGAAAGCTAGGCCTGTATATCTCACAAAAGCACCTCCCTCTTATAAACAGACCGCATGGAACAATTTTAAACCACATACATTGTATAAAAAATTATACACTGATGTGTGGTTCAAAAAGATGGTAGTCCTAGATTTCACTGTAAAACTAATGTGCTAACTATGATTGGGTTATCAAAGGAAAAAGGTAAAAGGCAAATATTTCCAGTGTTTGATTTATAAACTAAAATTATCCTAATCCTGAAACTTGTAAGTAGTAACTTTTGAGGATATTGTGGTGGAATTAATAATAAAAGTTGCCAATAAATGAACTCATACTAATGCCAAACTCTGTGCTAAAGAAATATAATCTTTACATTCATTGCGCTTATGTGGTTGCAAATTGGATATAGCCAATCTCAAAAAAAAAATAAAAGTATATACACTCGGTCTATTTTAACTCATGCAAATACAGATCAAGACAATCATAATCACCTCAAGCACAGGTTGATGAGGTTGAGAAGCTTCCACGTTTGTACTGGCCTTCAATTCCAGTCTCTCAGTATCTGTGGCAACACTGGAAACATCCAACTTAGCAATTGTCTGCTCAGAAGCAGTAGGAGACTCATTACCATGAGAATCACCAATTAATTTGGTTTCTCCAGCAAAGTTAGCTGTTTTCTTCCCTTCCTCTGGTATCTGACCAATGTCTGATTGTACAGTAGTTTGAGAAGCAGTAGTGTCTGGTGAGGTAGCTAAAGACTCTGATGTTGTCATAGTCAAGATTCCAGGATCCGCAGAGTCTCCAGTTTCAGTATCAGTTTGCTTCTTACTTACAGGCTCTTCCTCTTGAAATGTTCCTTTTTGGTCATTACTAAACATGTCCAGTCTTTCACTGGCTTCAGTTGTATCTGGAGACAAACTATTATTTCGGAGCTCTGTGGGTACATTGGCTTCCTCAAGAGGACTACTTTCTACCTTCAATTCTACATAATCATCATCATCATCTTCCTCTACTGTAGACTTATCCAATAATTCTGGCACCTCTGAAACATCCTCTTCTGAAGGAGAACTTATAGAAGCGGTTACTTCACTGACAGCCATATCTTTGCCAGTTGTTTTCAAACTATTAGAATAAACAGTTCCAGTTTCTATGTCAGAAGATACTTCTAAATCATCTGCATTAACTGTATTATTTGTAGGTATCTCTTCTAAAGGGACTTCATCTAGTAACTCCTGATTTTCTTGATCGGTTTTCCTTCCTTCATTAGCTGTATCAGGAGTCTGCAGCTCAATGCTGGATGCAGCATCTACTGAACGTGTCTTCTCGATACTTGACTTTTCATCGCTATTTCTGGTGACATGAGGGGGCACAGGAGAATTCTTCATATCTGATTCCTGAGAGCCTACTGAAACATTTACATCTCTGCTAATAGCAGAGACTGCTTGAACTGAACTTGAAGAATATGGCCCTATTTCTTCATCAACAGTTCTCTGGTGTTCCCTAAATGTATGAGCAAGGTTTTCTTTGTGCATTTCAAAAGTGACCTAGATTAAAGACATACAATCAGTCAAAATATGCAAAAGAAATGGACAAAACATACAGAACATAAATATATTTAACAATTTTTCAAATACATGGTTTATATAATGTTATAAAACAACTTTTTTGTAATATCCTTATAAAATGATAAATAAGTTAGTCACAAAATTCTAAATAGCTAATCTTCATGCTAACAGGTAGCATGGCATCAAACCACAATAAGAATAGAGTCACTCAGCCTATTCTTAAAGATGTACAGGAAAAGAACACACTATTCTACTGGCCTGTATAACTTGTATTAGGATTTAAGTATGTACTACTGAGAAGTGCTTGGAGAACTAGATAATACATTGTTTCAACTGAAACAAAAACCCATTAACCCATGATTTATCCTCAGGAGAGATTTAAAAAGTATCAATTAATTATGCTTACTATTATATCAGCTCTCCATATAGTAAGCTACTAAAAAATTTTTCTTACTAAGCTAAAGAATACAAATTCTTTTAGCAGTAATTTTCAAGGTAGCAAATGGTCTAAAAGTCTGAGTTCATCCATCCTTTCATCCATTCATTCCACCATATGTAAGTGACTACTATGTATTCAATACTGTGAACATCCCCATCTCATGTTAGTCTTCTACCCAATTAAATGTAAAAAAAAATTGATTAAAGTATAAGAGTATTATGAGTTTTAATGTCAAAGGTTTATAATTTTTATCTCATCAAGGATTACCTTATAGCCAAACATTACATGATTGCAACTGGTGTTACAATATAAAATGCTTCTCAAAAAACAAAAGTGTAATACATGCTTATACAAAAAAGTACAGGCATAATTATAGTATATTGATACAAGATTTGTTCCTATAACCTACGTTCTTATAACACATATAGTAAATTAAACCTTTAGTCAACAAACCCTTAATTGAACCCCAGTATGGAGGGATGGTAGTAGATGCCCAACGATCCATAGGCCTTTCTGAATCACAGGTATGTATGTGGTTAAAAAGCAAACAAAAGCATAAATAATGCACAATGCACACATTTCCTTCTATAGCTATTAACTAGTCTTTACTCATGACATGAACGATATATATAATGCCATGATGTGATATAGCTAAATCATGATTACAGAACATTCTATACCGTGTTAAAGACATTGAATTTAGTCTAAGTGAGAGAGAGCTATTAGAAAATTCTGAGTAAGAAGAAGACAGGTTCTAATTTGATGAAGTATCATTTAGTCTAGTTGGGAAACTGACTTAAGGGAGATCATTTCTCACAGATAAAACAATTATCATCATCTAAGGAAGATAAGATACATACTATAACCTCACAGCATTTTAAAAAATAGATCATTTATTTCTACAATAGCCAGTGTTACAGAATGAGTTCAGTTTTCAAAATTCATTTGCTTTGATTATTCAAATTAAATATTTTAAACATTTTTATTATAAAATATATAAACAAACATGAATATATATCATTAATATATACAGGTTAAAGAATATTTTTAATCCCATGTACTTCATTCAGTACCCACATCAAGAAACAGACTACCACCCCGTGATTCTCCCATATGCCCATCGCCAGCTGACCTTCAACTCTCCTCTCCCTATCAAGAGGAAATCACTATCCTGACATTTCTATTAATTGTTTTCTAAATGTTTTTAATAGGTTCATTGTATTATAAACATACCCAGTTATGTATGACTTGAGAAATTAAGTATATCACAAGCCTAGCCAGTTGTGTAAAGAAAGGCGAATGTTGCCACAACTAAACAAAGGCTCCCAGTGGAAGACAAGCTGTACAGGATCCGTGACGTGGAGCAGGGCTCCAGCTTCTCCAGGAGGGTATAAAAGGCTTCCCAGGAAGTCTATAGGCCATGATCATTAGGGAACACCAAGAAAATATAGAGGTCAAGACAACTGGAGCATCTGTGAGCAGCAGCATGGACCAAGTATGGCGTGAATAAGATCCATGAAGTAAACTACTTTATATTCTCCACTTCTAAGCTCATCTTGGTGTACGTCTACTCTCAGAAGGAAAGCAAATCAGACCACATTTTTGAAGGGCAAAGTAAGAATCTTCAGGTGATCCAGGCCAGAAGACTAGGAGATTGAGCAGGAACTGAATCAGCACATGGTCACGACAAGCCAAAGAGTCATAAAATGTGGCCCCAACTCTTGTGGTACATAACAACTAAATTTCTGAGACCTGAAAACAGTCTACCTTCCTACTTAATAGATGGAGCACACAATCACAAGTTGAAAAGCATTTATATTCAGAATTTCAAAGGTATTTCTCATTGCCTTCTTATTTGTGCTTACTATTAGAAGTCTGAGGCCATTCTGACTCCTAATCCTTCACATGATCTATTTTGTACTTTGAGAAATCTTGTAAAATCTTTTCATCGTTCCTAGAGCTTTGGCTTGGCATGTTCGATTTTCGTCCACTGTGCTAAATACCCACTGGGCCGTTCCAGTGTAACACCTATCCTTTGGTTTGGGAAATTCTTAAATCACTTAACTTATATCTTTTCATTTTCCTCTGTTCCTGCTTTCTGGGATTTCTATTTTTTAGACATTGCACTAACTGGTCCTCCAATTTCCCTATCATTTCTCTATTTTCCATCCCTTTGTTTTTTAGTTCTACTACCTGAAAGAGTTCCTCAACTAACCCTTGAACACATTTTTCATTTATCTTATGTGGCTCTGGACTAGTCACTTGACTTCTGTGCAGCTCATATGTTCCCTCTCTAAAATGGGTAGTTTAAGGGGAAATACAAACCTAGAAAAATTTAAATTTTCTCTGGAGCCAAAAGGGAAAGAAAACTCCCCCTCTTCTCTTTAGCTATTTCCTTTAGAAAACCTGAAGTTGTAAATACTCTCTCTAGTACTTTGAGATATATGTAAAACTTTTTAAAAGGTAATAAACCTCTTGCTAGTTCTGTACCCCAGGGATATCTTTTTCTGGGGGTATTGGGATCATCTCTTTGAAATAAGAACATCAAAGATGATGGTGTCCTCTCTCCTGTCTCTGAGAGTTAAAGAGCCTATGTACTTGACTCCAAGATGTAACCTCCAAAATACACAAAAAATATTTTTTCTCTTCAATAAAAACCAGTACAGGTATATAATAGATTGTATTTGCCTCACCATTTATAATCAAATCTGTTCTATATAGTGCTTTGCCTTTCCTTAGCAAGCCAACTTGTTTACTTTCTGTAAATACAAATATTAAAAATGCTTTTAAAATTATGAAGTTGATTTTTAAATTTCTCCTTAATTTACTCCGTCTAAAAGCTAAATGACAATTGAACAATTATCACTGTTGTTATCTTTTTTGATACTGTTTTCCTACAGGTATTTGTGACCGATAATTCCTAATTAATTACCAGTTATTGTTCTAAATTACCCAGCTAAAAGACTAGTCATTAATCTTTACAATCATTTGATAGCTAATCTATAGCTGTTTGTAATGTTTAGAAGGCATTTCTATAAACTACTAAAGATACTCATGAGCTAATAACTACAACATTTCTTTTGCCATTATTTTCAACTTAATTAGCACTCAAATTTACTAATTAGAAGATAAAAGATAAATACAATGCATCAAGACATTAACATTTCAATCAAAAATTTACCCTATAAAAATTTAGACTTTAAATGTTAGACAATGCTTAGGAACTGGCTTTATTTTTTAAGCAAATGGATCTTTTGCATTTTATTTTATTTTCCCATGAAATAGCAGCTCAATATGATATGCTAATTTCTAATTCTTAGGTTACCAACCTTTTGACAATTCATAAATCAGAAAGATCTTTAAAAATAGTTGAATTTTCCCATCTGGAATAACAGTAAACATAGCTCAAAATGATCACCACCTCACAATGGATCTTTTCCAAAGACTATGATCTAACACCTTGCAACAATAATGGTATAAGGTAACAGATATAATAGTGAAAATGAAATATATTTATATGTTCATAAATATTTACCAATCTATTTTATGCAGAGCACCTTGGTTACAAATCTAAATACTCTGGTCCAAACTTAACCTCTTAATGCTACCCTCATACAACCTGACAGGAAGGATATTAAGCATAAAACCTAGGCTATCCTCAGAGAACTACCTAAGAGATTTAGTTATGAAAATAACATGAGTTCAATAACAAAGGGGAAGAACTCCCATGAGGAAAACAAGTCATATACATAATAAGCACTATAAATTCATCATGCACTAAACTTAAAACCATTTTTGAATAGGCAGTATATTTTGATGGGGTCTAGAACACAGTACCCCGAACCACAGCATGTTGGCATACTGAATACAATGAAGGAATTTGAGAAACGACAAGTGCAGGAAGAACTCTAATCTCTCTCCATTCTCCCCTGAAGCGGATCATGGACCCAGCGGGTAGAGGAGACCTCTGGAGTTGCCCTCCCTACAACCAGAGCAAAGGAGCATCCTCATCTCAGAAGACAGAGCAATGCCAAGAGGAATCCTAATGAACAGACCTTACTAAACATCCCCTAGTTTACGACCCTTAGCTCATATCTTTGGTCCTATCACGTTTTTCTAAAGTTTCCACTCTTTATCAAACTTAGTATAAAAACACTTAGGCTTATCACTTTCTTCAGATTTTAATTTCCTCAGGAAGGCTACCATGTAATGTAAAACTTACATTAAATTTATATGCTTTTTTCCTACTAATCTCTGACAGTTTAAATTTTAGGCCCAGGCAGGGGCCCTATGAGGGTCAAGGAAAAGTTTTTCCTCCCTTACTTTACATGATGTGAACATAAACCAGTACAGAATGTAAAAGGCTCCCTCCCACCACTAGTCCTCACCTGCACAATTCTCCAAACAACTGGACAACCAGTTAATTTCTTATGTATCTTTCCAGAATATCTTTTGTGCATATACTCACAAATATAAATCCTCATCTTCCCACGTTTTACTCCTTAACATCCACTGTACACACTGTTTCACATTTTCTTTTGTCATTTAAATATCTTGGTGAACTATCTCAGGATAGTTTTAATTTGCAGACCCTTACAATGAGCAGATTGAACATGTTTTATATATCTGAAGTACTTTTTACTTAGTCTTCTATTAGTTGTCCATGTCTTTTGTCTTACTTTCTACTGGATGTCTTTTCCTGTCTATTTCTAGGAGCACTCTATATATTAGGAATGCTACCTTTGCCCTGGTTTCTCAATAGTTTTTCTGAATTTGTCATTTACCATCTGACTTTATAGTAGTTTGTTTAATGGTCACAAGGGTTTTTTTTTTTAATGTTGTAAAAATTATTAGTCTTTTTTCCTCTTTAATGGTTCTAGATTCTTAATTATAGTTAGAAAAATTCTAACTATAAAAACACTAAAAGTTTACAGAAAAATTTTCTGTAGTTTTTTCTAGCACACTTATGGTTTCTTTACCCCAATCTCTACCCCTTTAATTGGTCCATTCATAAAATTTCCTAGTACTCCAACATTTTTGTTTTCCTAGATGAATCCTCTATTGTCCCAACACCATTTACTGAATAGTCCATCTTTTTCCAGGTGATTTAAGATTCATCCTTTAAATATTGCCATTTGCGACAACCTGGATAGACCTTGAGATAATCATGTTAAGCAAAATAAGCCAGACTGAAAAAGTTGAAAATCACATGGTACCACTTATATGTGGGATATAAACCTAAAAGCAACAAATGAACAGGACAAAGACTCAGAGATGTGGAAAATGGACTAATGGTTACCAGAGGGTAGGGGGTAGGGGAGGAGGGAAGAGGTAGATTGGGTAAAGGGGGTCAAATATAGGGGAGGGTGAAGTGGGTAAAGGAAATAAAATATATGGTAGCTGAAGGAAACTGAACTTTGGGTGGTAATCAGACAACAGGATATATAGATGTCAAACTATAATGTACAACTGAAAATTACATAATTGTATTAACCAATGTTACCCCAAGAAACTTAAAAAAAAAAAAAAGATTCATCCTTTATAACATACTAAAGTCTTATATAGACTTCCATGTAATTCTGGACTTTCTTTTCTGTTCCCTGGTCAGCCTACTTCTTCATGCTACATTTTCTAAATTATCCGGTAATATGTTTTACTACTTGGTAGAATTGGTAGCCTTCTCATTTCTCTTTACTAAGTTTTCCTGGATATAATTAATTTTTTTTGCCTTACCTTTCCTTAATAACTATCTGTTTTTCCCCACTCTCCCTCCAAAAATGATTTATTAGTATTTTCCTGGGATTCATTATATTTATAACCTACACAAATGTTACTATAACTTTATGATTTGAGTCTTGCTAATATAGAAAATGTTTTTCCATTTGTTCATGTCTTTTCTATGCCCTCTAGAAATGTTCTATAGACACTTCAGGTAATTCCAAGTAGAGTTAGCGATCTATTAAAAGTATTACTGACAGTTCACAAAAACTGCATAATTATGCCTAAAAACATCTGGAAGTACTAGGAAAATGCAAACATTTAAGTTTAGACTTTATTAATGAATATTCATTTGCAAGACAAAAATATTAAGAGCAAAGGGAGATGACACGCAGAAGAAATTTTTCAAAGATGTGCAGAAAAAAAGAACAGATGATGAAAGAAGATGGTTCCCTAAAGACTGAGTAATTTGGTAAAGCAATAGATTAAAAAAGCATTTCTAGTAGGGGTGAAAAATAAAAACAGCAAGCAGTATGAATAGTAAACAGGTATTTTACTATAAAAGGCTTTGTGAACGTTGAGAAGGAGTCAAATTTTTATCATATGGGTAAGAGTAAGCTTTATTTATCCACTGCTTGAAAAGTCAACTATATGATTTAATACAGAAATTAAAATTTTTTTTCAGATGAATTTGACGTGTAAACCCTGCTATTGTACTCATATGCAACTTAAACCAACCACAAAAACAAAAACAAAAACAAACAAAAGAACAAAAAAGAGGGAGATGCCTAAAATGCCTGTTTACAATCTGAGGGAAAGAAGAGAAAAAGCAAATTTAAAAGTAGCACAATTATATTTTGGTCCTATTGACAGACTCTCTCCTTAATTAAGCTTTAGTCCATTTCCTCTGTACCCTCTTCTTAAACAGGCCTTATCCTTAGCAGACCTACATCTCTTGAGCTTCAGCAGAACATCTAAGTCAGTTTAGAGAATCCCACATCCTTAACATCTGGTCACCTGGATATCAGATCAAATTCCTCATCCTCTACCATTCCCCAAATGATCAGCCTGGCCTGCCTTCAGCAAGAATCCTGTTTAAAGTCTGTTTAATTGGAATCTCCCTCATCCCAGATGTTTCCTCTCAGTAATTTTCCGTTCGCCTAACGCCCTCTCCACTCCTACCCTGTGCTCCTTGGCTATAAATCCCCACATTCTTTTTCTGTATTTGGCACTGAGTCCAGTTCTACACTCAGGTCCCTCCCTCCCCTATTATAACAGTTCCTGAATAAAAACTGATTTTACTATTTTAACTACCATCTGACTCTGGTTCTCTTTAACAATATTTTACATATACTACACATATGCTATATTTACATAATCCTATTGTCAAAGGCTTTAATTCAATTTTCAATATTTTTTAAATTACCTCCAACAATTCTTCTGAAAAGTTTTTGAGAAATCCAGAATATGAAAACTAATTCACTCAATTATTTCCCTCTAGAATTTTAAGTGGTCTAATATTTCTGATGTCCCATCAAAGTTTTAACTTTTGATCTGAAATTCACCTTTTTTAGTAAGCAACCCTCGAAAATATAAAAACAAACTTTATTCTTTCATGAAATAATGTTGAGCAACACTTCCTTATTAACATCAAGCATGGACGCAATTTAAACAGAAGTCTTCCAACCACTTAGTATTTTCTTACTCTCTATAAAAATCATACTAACACATGAAAATATTCTAGATTTGTTTAATTTTATTTTTAAAAATACATTCTGCCTTCAAACTTCCTTAAAGTATGAAAATTTCTACCTAGTCAATAATTGCTGCCCATTTTTGTAACATGCTTGAAAACGTACGTAAAATAAATACAAGTTAAGGTCATTTTGGTGAGCAATACCAGATATATATTTAAAAAATGTGCCAATAGCTGAGACATACAGAATGCTTATTAAACACTGTCTTAAGCATCTGGCATATATTGACACATTTAATCTTCAGAGGTAGGAGTATCCTAATTTTATATAGATTAAGACAGAAAGCATAGTGATGTAAAAACAAAAACTTGGTTTAAAAAAGTCAATCTTAACCGATTTTATTTTCTTAAGAACAGTCTAGACCGGTGCTTTCATGAAAAGCTAAAGTATAAGTACAACTTTTAGATAACAATTTAATCTACTAAAACTCTTAAAATGTGCAGACATCGTCTGGAATTAGAGGAATTTCCCCTGTAAGAGATAATTATATAGGAGCAGGGTCATCGCTGCTCAAAGATAACAGAAAGCTAAACGATAGTGTATACGCAACGCGTAATATAAATCAATAGATTTTTCAACATCACCTCCACCAATTTTTCAACTGAAATTGTGGAGAATACCAGAAAATGAAAAGTAAACTTGAATCATTTACTCAATCACTCCTTAGAATTACAAGTGGTCAGATGGCAATGAGATGTCACATCAAAGCTACAGCTTTTGCTCTTTACTTCTCCATAATATGATGCACTATATATACACTTCATAACGTGCAGCCATTAAAATTCCTTAAGGAACCAACAACACAAAACATAAACAGACTTATAGAAACAGAGATCAAAGGCATGGTTGCCAGGGAGGAGGGGTGAAAAGGAGAACTGGAATACAGTTAAAAATACGGTGATGAGTTTACACAGTGACAGATAATGACCATAATTAGTGTGGTGATTATGTTAAGTGTCAAAGTACTGTATTGTATACCTGAAACTAAATATTATATACAACTACAGCTAAATAAAATTATCTTTAAAAAGGCATAATTCCCTAAAGTTGGTAAACCTATGGGGAAACAGGTACACACCACTGGTCATGACATACTGGTGCACTAAGTTCTACAAAGCAATGTGGCAGTGCACGCAAAAAGCTAAATATCAAAACACTTTGACACTCTGGACACTAAGCTAAGAAGAAATGGGATAAATGCGTAAAGGAGCAAGTAACTTCACCAGCCCCTCTAGCTTCCAAATACTGAGCAAAGCACTGAGCATTCATCGCTCACTTTCATTTCCATTTTCTGATGAGTGAATTAAGAGTCAAAGAAGTTCAATAACGTGCTTAAGTTCTTCCAAAGGGAGTTAAATCCAGGATTGAATGAGTCCAAAGTTTTTCCCACTACAACACAATGACTGCCTAAACTTAGAGCTCTGGCACACAGATTTTTCTTTTAGTGTTCTGGAAAAGAGTGTCCGCAAACTATAGCCCCAAAGTAAATCAAGCTGCTGCCTATTGTTCTAAATGAAGTTAAATGAGAACAAGCATACATATAATAAAATTATGTAAGAAATATATCAGTAAATAACACTGCAAAACAAATATGATCATAGTTTTTGTAAGAATAGTATATATGTATATATTTATGTGTATGAAAGATGACTAGAAACTCTTGCACTAAAATATTAAGTCATACACAGGTGAGTAAATAACAGGTGATTCTTGGTTTTTGTGTATATACATCTGTACTAGGTACCAAATTTCCTAGATTAAACATTATTTAAACATGTATTATTTTTAAAATTAAATAATAAATACTATTTGTTAAAAAATTTAAGCCAAAAACTACTTTAGCAATTAAGTATAAAATGGTAACAATCCATGAAATGTGGAAATTTTATAACTCTTAAAATTAAAATAATAGGTAGCTTTTAATTTTATTACATAGCCACCATAAACACACACACAAACATGGATATTTATATATGTTAATTTATATGTCGTGGCTTTTTTAAAAATACTTTTAAGAAACCACTTAAGAGAAATCTAACAAAACTGATTTCCACCAGCTTTTTACTCAACCCAAACTGTACTATCTTCTGATATAAAATGACTTAAGTATGTTTTAGGCATTTCATCACACTGTTAACAGGAAATAAAATCTGAAGATAGTTCAAGTAATCCAAGATAATTAAATATTTTACCCAAACTCATCATTTTGGGAAAAGTATAATATTGCATTTTAACCCGTGTGAACAACTGTTACTCGTTGATGATTCCACCTTATGGCTATATATGTCTAGACAAAATACAGTATCTAAAGGTTTTAGTTTTATTGGTCTAGAAAAAGAAGTTTTTGTACAATTCTCATAATTCATATAATTCTCATATTAAATCAGTTTAAATTTTAATTAAAGAGTAGAAGCATTTTAACAAAATAAAAATAATAATATTTAATTACTCAGCATAGTGTTCCATTTGAAGCATAAAAAAAGGAACAGAAAAAGATAAGTACTGAAAACCTAAAGAACACATAGGAAAACAATGGAATTAAAAGGTTACTCTTAACAGGTACACATTTGAGATCCTAAGACCAAAGTAACCGACAGTGCAGTTAATACCAGAAAAGCCTATTACTACTTATGAAACCTAGATCAGCCGTTGGAGGAGAGAGATACAGTGACAAACAACTTTCCAGCTACAATAGTGGCAGGAAATCTATCAAACTGGACAATAAAATTGCAATTGAGTTTCTTTGGCTTTTTATAGCATGAATGTATCCTGATGTAACTGCAAAAGCTATCCAATTCTGCAACATTAGTTTTTTACACGCCAGTTCTTTATCAAGAACTATGTTATAAATTTGATACTGAGATTTAAAATGGCTGCAAAAAGGAAAGGATAATCATCACTTCAGTATCTTATGCATGCAAATATTTATAAAGCTTTAGAATGAATATTTTCAGAGAAAAAAATTTAGTTACAATTATTCCAGCAGAATTTTTGACAGTGTGCTACAAACTGTTCTCCTACTTACAGAATTACTTCAGCTCTATCCTTAACTTCATTAAATATTTACTTGAACAGCCTATTTCATTTTAAAGTCGTCTATTTTATTTTAAAAATAGATGTCAAGATTTTAAAATGCCAAAAAATTAACATAGCAATATTTAAATAAATTACCTTATAAAACAAAAAAAGTTGATAAAGATTCACACAAAAAATAAATATTTATTAAACATTAAAATGAAAAATGAAAAATCATAAGCCTCAACTTGTACTTTAAATTTTTCTTTCCCCCCTCATTGAGTTAAATAAAACTTTAGCATGTATTTTTTTTAAGTATAGTTTAACAGCAAAACATGATAGGTATGGTTTTACTCAGAAAAGAATCCTCCACAATTAACTTAATCAGTATTTATTCCACTTTATAATTATAATCCTAAAACCTGAATCAAAGACTGGTTCTTGATCCAACGTAGACCAAAGACCTCTCAAAGCAACTATTTTTCTTTTTTTTTTTTTTTGTAAAGGTTTAAAGCCTTAAGTCACTGGAGTAAAGAAAAACTGATTCATCAAAACTATATATGCACACAAAATGTACAGTTCGTTTTTCTTTAACATTCTCTGTACTGTGACATATGCTCCTAGAAAGATAAAAAATATATATTTTCATTAAAAAAAGTATTAAGAGGTCTTAACTGGGGGTCCATATTTAATTTATATAGAATTCCTCTATCTCCATACTTCTAAAGAGTTTATCATATTATATTAGCAGCTTAGTATAAAGGTGGGAAGAAGAAAATTTTATTAATAAAAACAATTCCCTGTACACTACAGGGGGACTTATAATTTAGAGTGCATAAGAGGGGTTTTTTAAAAATACAGATTTCTGGGAACATCCCATGAGATTCAGATTAACATTCTGAGGTAGAGTCCAAGAAATTATAGTAAAATGCACATCCCACGTTATTCTGACAAGTAATCCCCAAATCATACTATTTGATTATGGCATAGGAACTGTAGAAACAGCTGCTGCAGTTATTTCACGGATTCCTGATGAAAGGAAACTGAGGTACTAAAGCACACATGTGGTGGCAACAAATATTTAATGTGCAACTGCCAAGTACGCAGCACTATGCACAATTCCATGGGAAATACGAAGTATAAAACATTTCATCCCTGCTGAGCGCTTACAATTTAATAGCGAAAATAATGCCTCACTTTTAACCAATATAAGATATTACAGAATTATACATGATTAAAAGCTAGTCTATACTTGTTGCATTACTCATTACTACTTTTCTTCCTATGTGTCATTTATTCCTCCCTGCCTTGTGTTTTTAGTTTTCTATGCAGAAATATGTAAAGTATTACACTATTTATAAATACTAAAAAGAAACTTCTTTTAGAATCTGTTCCTGATTCATCATTCTGTATTTCACAGTAATTAGAAGGTAAGCAAGTAGAAGAAGATAGGAACAAAAGGGAGGAGTGAAAAGGAAAAAAAAAAAAGAGGAAGAATAAGGGTAGAAATAAGAAGACAGAGGAGGGCGACTGGAGTAAGACCTAGACAAAGAGTGACTGAAATGAATAAAAGAGTACATAGCTTATTTAACAAACTGAGAGAAAGGGAGGATGGAAACAGAGAAAAAACAGACAGGATTCATTAAAAACAAAACAGAGAAAAAAAGTAGGCCGGGGAGAAGGAGAAGGGAAGGGATACAGAATGGGTAGAAGGATGCTGGAGAGAAGAACAGAGAAATAGAGGAATAAAAAAGAAGGAGATAGTGGCTAAAATAAGAAAAAGAGTCACAAGCGAAGAGGGAGAGAGCTAGCTAGGCAATGATATAGCATCAGGTACCCACAGGCAATTCCAATAGCCAGAGTGGAAGGTGTGGAAGATTGATTTGGAGGTTAGGAACAAGAGGCAGTGAGGAACTAAGGAGAGAGAAGGAGTGAGGAAGTGAGGGGAAAGAGGATTGGGAAGAGGGGGAAGGAGGGCTCTGGGAGAGAGAAATGACAGGAAGGGGGAGGGGAAGAGAGAAAGAGACACAGACTGAAAGAGATACCAAGAGAAAAATAAGTGCTATGAATTCATAAAGAATGGCATGGCCTGAGAGTACAAAAACTGTCATTATAGAAGTGATTTCACTAGCTAAATCCTGAAATGTATGAAGAATTTGGGTAAGTAGAAAGGAACACAAATTGCATGCCATTTTTTAAAGACTAGGACATAGAGTAGAGATTTTGGTGAAGTCAAATAGTGGAAGATGAGATAAAAATACTTTTTTCAGGAGGAATAGTGAGAGATGAAGAAAAAATTATTTTGTAAATATCTTATTTGTTCTAATCTTAAGAAGATTAAAACAAAGTGTTTATGGAGGGGAGTAAATCTAGAGGAAAATAATACCTAAGTCTACCAACCATTAGAAATATCCAGAATAGAGGCAATCTGGATAGTCACGTGTGATGAATTACAAACCAGTAATAAAAAGAAAAACTTCAGAGTAGATGAAAGATAAAACCTTGCAAAAATAAGACCTCTTAATAACATCAAGGGTTAGAGAGTGAAACATTACTGAGGATCTAGCAGTCCTGCTCCTACTTATATACCCTAGAGCAGTGATTTTTTTTCAAGTTGAGAATAATTCAGTTGGAAGATCATGACTCTCTCAGCAGGGTATCAGCAGCAATTTTAAACGAAAAAGAATAGAAAGGTAAGAGTGAGTGCATCACTACATACCAAGGTTTAATGAGGATAAATACTGTCTCATGAAATCTGTTTCAGTATGCATGGGGAGTGTGTGAGTGTGTATGTACATACATACCTGGTCACAATAAATTTCTAACTGTGAGCCACAGTTATAAGTTTGAAAATGACAACTCTATTAAAAACATTTGCCTTCAAGCATCTGAGTATCTCACAGCATTAAAAATGAATGGACCAAAGCTATATGACATATGTAACACTAAAAACATTTTAGAAACAAAAGTTCGACAGAAAAACATTAAGAAAGAGTCCACACACTATGACATCATAAAATAGGGGACATTAGATAATATATTATTTTGGAATACATCTTTTATCTTTTTAAAGAAGAAAATGATACACACAAAATTCAAAATGGTGATTAGGTTTGGGGTGAGGAGACATGGAGACTGGATAAAAACCACACAGTCTAACTTGGGCAGTCACAATTCTTCCTTAAACCCTTCATAGTTTAATCTGGATGTAAATAAGTCTTTATTTTTAAATTTGCATTTATATCAAATATGAAGCAATCTGAAATAGTGTGCTGGCAGTAAAAATGAAAAAAAGAGGAATAAGAGAAATGATAGAGCTATAACACAGAAAAATAGTCACTGAGCATTTAAGTCTATTTTCTGTGATTTCACTCATTAACTCTTAAATGTGTATATATATTTACACACACATTATAAATGTAAATATGTATATATATTTACATTTACTATTTCTAGATTAGACACTTATTGCTAAGAAAAACTGAGAAACTCGTCTGAGTTTATACAACTAAAAATTACTATAAATCAGAATTTAACCTCAGGACTAGCCTATCTCCAAGGCTCATGTTCTCGTTACACAAATAAACTGGTAACTAGTTATAAACATTTACTCATAACTGCTCAAAAGCTCAAAGGTACCTGAGATATCTTCTACTCCAACTCTTTTATTTTGTAGATAGAAAATTCCAAAAGACTAGGCTATTGGCTCTAAATTCCCTAGAACTTAAGCTGTTCTCAAGCTTTTTTATCTTAGGCTCCTTTACACTTTTAAATATTACTGAGGCCCCACAAAAACCTTTTATTTATATCAGGTATATCTATTAGTACTTATCATGTTAAAAATTAAAAGAAATATTACAAATATTCAGAAATTTACAAATAATTTATCAACAATAAACTCATTGTTAATAAAAATTTTTGATAAAATGATTTTTCAAATCAAAATAATTTGAAGAATACAATTATTTTCAGTTTCTGCAAATCTCGTTAACTTCTAACTTAATAGAAGACTACTGCATTCTAATATCTATTTTCATATTCAATCTATTGCATTATATTGTTTTGGTTGAAGTATATGAAAATCCATCCTCAAATATATAGCTGTGAAAGAAGGGGCTCACACACTCCCTGAAAAAGTCTCCTGGGCTCCCAAGGTCTTTAGGCTACACATTAAAAATTACTGCTCCAAAGGTTATATTCCTCTAGCCATCTTTCCTAAAGACTTGAGAAACTAAAGTGTACACAAAAGTATTGAATTGACAAACACTATTTAAAAAATCTGAAAAATCTAATTTATCCTGGCACTTTCCTAACCTAGAATTCCCCCAGATTATCTGAAGTCTAATCCAAACACATATGAGGCCCGAAGTCAACTGTTTTTTCCTCATTAGTGTTTGTAAAGGGGAAAACATTACTATCAGAATATCAGTCCACACTGCAGCAGCCCACTACAAGATAAACCAGAGCAGCCAGGCATCAGCACAAACTAGAGCAAGTGAGATCAGAGGTGGCAAATACTTTCTGTAAAGTGCCAAATAGTATTTTAGGTTTGGAGACTATACAGTCTCTGCTGCATTACTCAATACTTGTAACATGTAACTAGCCACAGAAAATATATAAATAAGTGGGAGTAGCTGTGTTTCAATAAAACTTTATTTACAGAAACAGGTCAAGCCAGATTTAGCTCTCAGGTCATGCCTGGTTGTAATAGTAAAGTACCTTCCTCTCACTGAGGCCAGAAAAGGCAAAATGATTAAACCTTAGGTACATTCAATCTTAGGTACACCAAAAAACATATGTATATTAAGAAATAACAATATACTCCAATAGAATAACAAAATATTCCAGAGTACTATGACCAGTCAATAAAATAAGAATATTTAAAGATATGCCTAATTTATCATTTTGTTCCTTCTAGTCAATTTATACTTGATATTATATTATTATATTCCTTCTGAATACAGAAGTCTTAAAGAAGATACAAAAAGCATAAAGTCTGAAGGAAACTAAGACATTTTACATTATTTTAAATGTAAAATTTCCTCAGAAGACAAAAACATAAAAATCCAGAAATAAATTGATAAGCAACAAATTGACAAAAGTATTCATAAACAATATAGCTAGCAAAGGATTAAGACCAAGACTATATAAAGAACTCCCACAAAACAACAAAATGCAAATTAATAGTATGGAGATAGAACATGAGAACTTGTACACTGCTGGCTAGAATGTAAACTGATACAGCACTTTGGAAAATAATTTCAATTATCTTATAATGGTCAATATCTGCATCTTACAAGTCAGTAATTCCACTTCTAGAAATATATATAAGAAAACTTACAAATATATACAAAATATATCAAAATGATCATCAACTAGTAAATAAAGTCTTGACATGGAACACAATATAAATGAGAAAATGAACACAACTACACGGGTCAATATGAATGAATCTCAAACAATGACAAGTAAAAACAGCAAGTTGCAGAAAGATGAATTTAATACATCATTTATGTTAAATATAAACACGAAAAACAGAATTCTTTATTGTTTAGTATTATAGACATGTTGTTAAATATATACATGAAACAAATAAACACACCAAATTCAGGTTAGGAGGGGAAGTGAGGGGGGCTTACAATGATAGACACAGCAACTGGGATAGGGAACCCAGTTCCATACACAGTGGTAGGTACATTATTCTTTACCATTCTGTATGTCTAGAATATTTCATTAACTCTTTAAACAAAAGTTATAAAGAAATAACTTACAGTAGCTTAAGTTAAAAAATAAAAAAACAGATTAATAGATTCTTGCAAACCAATTTTTTAACTGACTGGAACATGAGCAAAGGGCAGTCAGAGCTTTTCTGTTTGCTCAACCACCTTACAGTAGAAAAACAACTTATCTTTGAATATACTGCGCCACCTTGTGTTCAAAAGCTTCAGGCTACTATAAAATTCACAGCACCACATCTGAAAATTGCTATTGAATATTTAAATTCCTTTATGCTGTGGCATGAGGTTTCACTTTATTAAGTTAATTATGGATAAAAATGAAATTTGAAAAAACTTCTGACACTGAAGAAATTGGAAATACTTTTAATTTCTTTTTAGTTATTGCATTTTAGTCATTCATTTTGCTTCACTTTCAGAGAATAATTTACCTTTTATTCTGATTTTAAGTATAAAAAAATTTTTAAATGAGTGAAATGCAAAATCATAGACATTTAAAATGCTAAAATACACTTTCATAAAGAAACTTACCTTTGAATGCGTAATTGATAAGGTGTCTACCCATACACGCCAGCCACCCCACTCATATTTGACTGCATGGTAAAGTAGGATTCTGAATATGGCATATACCATTTCTGTTATCTTTTGCTCATCTGAATTCTTAGGATAAAAATAGCAGAGGGAAAGCATCCACTCTTGCCACACAGAACACTGTAGCAAGCTCCTGAAAATTATAAGAGGATACTGAGTGACTAAAAAAATTAATCATCTGAAAGATTTCTAAAAAGTACAAAGTCAAAACAAAATAAACAAAAAATCCACCTTTATCTATGTACTCAGAACAACTAAATAATGTGGTATTGAAAACTCAACTGTATGGTACATTATTTATATATCCTTAAAGACAAAAGATTTTATAGAAATTTCATTTCACAGTATTTTTTAAAGTAATTTATCTTAGAACAAATGGGCTTATTCGAAGCTGGACTTGAAAACTGCAAATTAATGCCTTCTGATCCTGCTTACCTTCTGTTTTCTCTACTGTTATTAAAAAGTTTAATCATGTCAGAAAGAAAGGCTCTGCGAACTTCCATGCTCTCTGGGCACTGTGGAGAATTTCGAAGTAGGGTCGCGATTACTTTTAGTATCTCTGTAACACAATTGGTAAGTTAGTAAATATCAAAACACTACAATCATAATGAAAAATCATTAATACATTGTAATTTCTTTCATTTTCCTGACATGTCTACTGGTACCATCTTCTTCTGTATTATACAAAATATCATCATCTGAAGAAATGAATGAAGATGATACATTCATGAACAAACATCCAAAAAAGAGAATTTTTTTATTTCACAATCAGAATGTGTAAAAGTTAAATTTTAAAATGTTATAATAAATTAAGTTAAATTATAAATAAATTAAATGATGGTAAAACTGCTAACAATTCTCCTTAATCTCTGCCAATTAGTAAAGCTGATCTAAAAAAAAACACTAATCAAAATTTCAGAAAAGAATTATCACCTTTCAACGAAATTTATGGTATACACATATCCTTTTATCATCATAAATTTTAAAAGACATCAAGATTTGCTTCATATTTTTAAAAGTAAAATTAGATACAGAAAAAGCCAAAAGAAATTAAAACCTATTTAACACCCTAATATTCATCAAACTGCTACCACAAAGGTTTTAATTATAACGCTGTCTAAGTTTCTTACATTTAGCTTTTAAAAAATAAAGTCTTTAAAAATATATACTTAAATCCAGAACTTCAAAAAAAAACATTACCAGGAATTTGAAATTAAACAATATTTCACATTTTTACTCAAAATTTAGAAATTTTAAACTAGACTCTGCCAAGGTTTTTTGCAATTCTGAAGCAATGAGTTCAAAATAGCAAATATGAAAATACTTTATCATATAAATAATATTTGAGAAACAAATGCTTCTCATGGAAATTCAAAATTTCTCTACTTGAACAATGATTACAATAATGATGATAATCACAGTGAGAATGATGATGATAACAGCCACTAATTTGAAGATATACTATTGTGAGGCACTGTTTTTAGAAAATATAAGTATTAACACATTGTACAGTGATAGCTACACACAAAAATTAGGTGATTTATCCCAAATCACAAAACTATTCAGATATGCAGAAAAGACTGAGAGCCAGACGGCCTATGCTTTTAAACATCATATTATATATACTGCCTACCTTTTCTGAGACAGTACATTATGTAAATGATATATTCTAAAATTCTTGCTTCAGTAAGTCATCTTCCCCATAACCACATAAAACATAGTTTATATTATATTGTTATATTTTCAAGATTTTCTCCTTTAAGTTTAAGAAAAATTAAACTGCATAGACATGTGTTTAAAACTAGTACTGAAATAGAGTACTACAAACACAAACATAACTCATCACACAAAAATTAATCTTCAAAACTCTACAACCAGTTATTGTAACGTCAATAATCTTAAAAAGCAAGATGAAAAATATACATTATGTTCAAGTACTTAAGAATTCTAAATATCAAAAGGAACTGTTAAACAGACTAAGTTCATAAACAATAAAGTAAGTAGATAGTTTTCCATTTCAAACTTGGTATTCTTAAATTGACAGTAACTTAAAGTGAAAGCTACCTCTATGGTTCATGTAATTTAGCCTGACATCACTAAATAGTACAATCAAAATTTTGCAGAAAATCTGAACATACAGTAAATCAAAATCTTATGCATATAATTCTTCAAAACCTCTATGTAAACATTTCCACATAACCTGAGGTTAATTTCAAGTTAAATTGAACATCAAATACAAATGAAAATAGTATTATATCCCTGCCTAAAATAAAATATTCTTCAATGTGTTCTCAACAGTATCAACTTTAGAATTTTCACAGTAACTTCCTTTTTAGTAGCAAAAGTTACTTTTAATAAGTTAAAAAAAATTTTTAAAAACCTCTGGGAAAAATAGGTGAAGGTCCTCAAAGGGTACAAATTTCCAGGAATAAGGTGAATAAGTTCTGAAGATACAATGTGACCACATGGTGACCACAGTTAACAACACTGTACTGTGTATTTGAAAGTTGTTAAGAGTTAAAAATCTTAAAAGTTTTTACCACATATTCACACAATAACTACTTGATATGATGGATGGGGTAACAAACCTTACTGTGGTAATCATTTCACAATAAATATATATATCAATATATACATATAATAGAGGTTGAACAGCTTAAACTTATGTTTTATGTCAATATATCTCAATAAAACTAGACAAAAAATTTAAAAATAAAAAATATGTTAAATACATACGAGGATTTTGAATCTTTACTGAAGAATCAGGATCTGGGTGCTGTTTATGTATCACTTGTGTACAAATCTGTTCTATAAGAATCTACAAAAGTAAATCAATAGATTGTATTATCATAACCACTGTATTACCATTACTATCAATAACTAAGTACAACACTGATCAACATTAATTACATAGTCGAATACTGTCCTGCTAAATATCTTCTGCATTATATTAAATGATTTCAGCATTGTAACTTTATTTTTACTTAATTATAAAAGGAGACATCAAATATTTAATACAATGGAGAAAATACTTTTAAAAAGACCACATGCTTAATAATTTAAGAGATTAAGAGATTAAGATGCAGCCACAACTCATTAATATAACTAATTTCAAAACTTCACATCAAACCTAAATAATCTTATTTCATCTAGACACTATCAACTCAATTATACAGGCATTTTTATAAAAAATTAGTAAAAATAAATTCTAACTAAATTCCCACCTCAAACAGGACATTATATGTGGTCATTGTGATTAAATTTGTATGAAGCATGAGCCTTTCAGCTAGCAATGAAAACAATCCATGTCCAAGCATGATTTCAGTTTTTCTTCTGCAATGACATAGAAAGAATCAAATGCAGTTTTATTATCCACTATTTAGTTGGAGACACAAAAATGTTTTTCAGATTATCAACAACTTCTAACTCAATGAAACTATTTTAATTTTCTTTGACCTAAAACTTATAGGGCCACAAAATCCTTAAAAGAATACAAACTACAATATAAGCACACCTAAATTAAAAAAAAAAATACAAGACTAGCTATACCACTAAAATCATAAGAGCAATCACTTATTAACTAGTTTCTCCATTGGCACTAAGCACTCCTGTACCATGGCTGATAATCTAAAGTCCCATAAGTAGTTAAGTAGAAAATCATTGTATAAAAAAGCAGAAATGTAAGAAATTAAGAAAATGAATACTGTGAAGATAAGTATACCAAAATTACACTTCTAAGCAAGAATTCAGAAACTGAAGGATTATAAATTTGTCAGATTTTTTTCTGCAAATGGCTAGACAGTAAATATTTTAGGCTTTGTGGATCATATGGTCTCTGTAGCAACAATTTAACACTGCTGTTGTAACCTGAAAACTGTCAGAGATAATAAGCAAATAAATTATTGTGGCTGTGTTAGAATAAAACTTTAATTACAGGCAGCCAGGGATTCAAAATAAAAAACACAGTTTAACAACACTTTGTACCACCAAAACTGTTTATTTTCATAATAAACCAATTCTGGTACAAGGAACAATAGGTTATGAATGCCTGCATTTCAGCTAAGAAGAAAAAAAGTAGTTTTAGTTTTAAAGTATGTATATACGTCAGTGTGTGTGTGTGTGTGTGTGTGTGTGTGTGTGTGTGTGTGTGGTAAATATGTCAGTTTTATAGTTTAGATAAAGCAAATGATGATCAAGTCACCTGTAATGAAATTCCATTGTAGCTGGAATTCAATTTATACAAATATATTCTCACAATGAACAAAAAAAAATACAAAATTTAAATGATCTTCATAGAAGATAAGTAATATACTCCTGTTCCCATTTATTTTTAATACATAGAAATGAGACTAAATTTATATAGCATTTTATAAACAAAATAAAGGAAAGAGAGATTAGAGAAACCACAGAATTCAAATATTATTCCAAAAATTTATGAAATAAATAAATAATATACAACAGTCTATTTCAGATGGGATATGCATACTCACTTTGGGGCCAGATGTTTTAAAAAATAGCCCATTGCCTTGAGAGCTTGTACTCTGATTCCTTCACTTGTTGATGCCATAAGTTTGTAGATAACGCTGAATGAATTAAAATTAAAAACAAATTATTCTGAGTATATTATCCAAAGTAAAGATTTAAAATATATATGTATATGTTTCATAGTCATATGATTATAAATCTAATTTCGAGATATGGATGAATTTCATATTTATTTCTGGCAATAAAAAACACTTGTCAACTATATGTTGTCTTTAAAAAAACCACTTTAAATATAAAGACATATTAAAAGTAAATTAACAGAGAAAATATACCATGTTAAAGCTAACCAAATAAAACCAAAAATAGCTATATTAATTTCAGACATAACAGACTCCAAAGTAAGAAAATTTATTAAGGATAAAGAAGGAAATTACATAATAATAAAGCTTGCAATCCTCCAAGATATAATAGTCCTTAAGATGTATGTGCCTAACAATAGAGCCTAAAAGTATATAAGGTGAAAACGAACAGAACTACAATGGGAAATAGGTAAATTTGATATCACAGATACTTCAACACCCCTTTTCCAGATATGGATAGACCCAGCAGGCAGAAAACCAGTAAGGCCATAGTCAAACTAAACAATACAATCAATCATTGGATATAACTCATATCTATAGACTACTTCATCCAAAAACAGTAGAATACACATTTTTCTCAAGTTCACATAAAACATTCACCAAGTAGACCACATTCTGGGCAGTAAAACACACCTAAACAAATGTAAAAATTAGAAATCATATAATATTTGCTCTTAGACAACAGGTGAATTAAAGTAGAAATTAGTAACAGAAAGCTGTAAAATTCCAAAATACTTCGAAGTTAAACAACACACTTCTAAATAACATGTAGGTCAAAAATGATATCTCAAAAAAAAAATTAAAAGTATTTTCAACAAAATAAAAATGAAAGCACAATTTATAAAAATCCATGAGATGTAGCAAAAGCAGTGCTCACAGGAAAATTTCTAGCACTGAAAGCTAGAAGAAAGAGGGAATATTTGACATCTATTTTGCTCCATGGCATGTCATCAGTTAGACTAAAATAAATTCATGAAAATTCTCTGCAGGTTTGGATATTTTTTATGTAAACCTTTACTTGAAGAAGTGCAGCCAGATTCTGAACCAGCCCACCCACGATGACTCTGTGGACAGAGACCTGGTGCCAGGCACAAGCAAAGGCCCCCTGTACCCTATCAGCTCTCCACTTCACATCAGGTGAACTTGGGTGAGCTTCTCCAGAAACTGCAGGCTTCCTTGCTTTAAGTAACGAACCATGACTTTAGATTTTATATTTTGGAAAGGACAACGAATAAAAGACTCTCTCCAACCTCAATGTTAAGAATTCTTGTCAGGCGCCTAACTGCGAATGGGCATCTACCTTTGTCTATAGACATCCAAAACTCCTTGAGGACAAGAAGCTTTCCCAAGAATGCATAAGGCCTGTATACCTACAGATTGATACTGAACTCAGAATCCATTCTGTTTGATTGTCTTAAACTGTTTGCTAATGATATTAGTCATAATAATGGTATATTTGTTATTTTTTAAAATATAATCTAACTGTTTATGATTACTGAACCTGTTAATACTTTTTTCATGATTCATGTTATACTAGGCAAATACAGAAAAATGAGACAGGGCAAAACTTGGATCCTGATAGTTCACAGGATAGAAATGATCCAGTGTTTTTTCACCCTCACAATGAAGACCATAAGACCTGACTCTTTTATTTACCTGCCCTACCCATTTTGGAAAAATGTGGCCTCAACTCACGTCCCACAGTTACCGTACTGCTCCATCCCCAATGGTCAACAAGACAATGTGGATACTGAGACTTTCTAGGAATGAACCTTCTTAGCACTGAGGTTAAAAGGTTCGTCATCAATGCAACCTTCAGGTTTATGACCAGAATGGGGAACTATGGATGGAAAAAAAAGGGGTTCTATGGAAAGTAATCTCACAGGGTGACCTAATCATAAATTATCTGATCATAATTGGACAAGTCATGGTGGGCAGTCATGACTCAGGCATATAACTTCCTAAGCAAAAGGCTTACTATTGCCTTAAGCAAGCCCTGTACTTTGTTTCTGTGCATCTCGGTTAACAGAACTTTATAAAATTCCCCCTTTCAGACCCCTCCTCCTAAAGTAGACCACCCTCATGAAAGCACATAATCTTGATAACTATCCCATAATCCAATCCCCACTTGCTTTCCCCCACCTCCACATAATCTTCCTTACTTCCCTCCTTAATTTCAAATGTGTAAAAGAAACTGCAAAACTGTTCTTCTGCATTTGAGTGTTTGCTCCCCGACTATGTCATCAATTTGGCTCAAATACACATTTATAAAAAATTTTTAAAAGAAGACAACTTAAAATCAATAATCTAAGTTTCCACCCTAGGGAACTAAAAAAAAGTGAAGAAAATTCAATACAAAATAAGAAAAAAATAACTATTAGAGTAGAAATCAACAAAATTGAAAACAGAAAACCAATAGAGAAAATCAATACCAAAAGTTGGTTCTTTGAAAAGATCAATAAAATCAATAGCCAGCCTAAAAATAAAGAGAGCACATACTTTACAAATATCAGAAATGAAAGGGGATATCACTACAGATCCCATGGACATATAAAGGATAATAAAGGAATACTATGAACTCTATGCTGTCAAATTCTACAACCTAAATGAAATAAAGTCCTTCAAAGACACAATCTGTCAAAACAAAGAAATAAAAACAGATAACCTGAATAAGCTTATACCTATGAAAAATATTGAATCAGTAATTAACATTCCAAAACAAAAAGAACCAAGTCTAGGTTTCACTGGTCAATTCTACAAAACTTTTAAGGAAGAAATTATACCAATACCCTACAGTATACTTTGGAGGATAGAAGGAGGAGAAGAAATACTTCCTAACCTTTTCAATGAAGCACCATTACCCAACACCAAAACCAGGGGAAAACATTTTTTAAAAAACTATAGACCAGTATCTCTCATCAACAAAGATGAAAATATTCTCAACAAAATATCAACAAATCAAACTCCAAAAAGTAGTAAAAGAATTATATACCATGACAAGATGAGATTTATCCCAGGTATGCAATCCTAGTTCAATATTTGAAAATCAATAATGTAATCCATCAAATGAACAGATAAGAAAAACTACTGATTGTATCAGTAGATGTAGAAAAAGCAACTTGACAAAATCCAACAAAACACCCATTCATGTAAAAAAAAAAAACCCTCTAAACTAGAAATAGAGGGACACTTTCTCAATATAATAAAGACTATCTATTAAAAAAAAAAAACCTACAGCTAACGTTATGCTTAAAGAGAAGAAACTCAAAACTTCTCCACTAAGATCAGGAACAAGACAAGAATGCCCTTCTCGCTCCTTTTTGACTGCTAGTATGAAGGACAGGATAGACAGATCTCTTAGGACAGGGATCATCTCTTGGCTCACAATTGAATACTATTGTTCCAGAACTTAAAGATAATGCTGCTAAACAATTTGCCCTTACAACAGCTGTATAACATGGCTAACTATACAAAACAGTGAAATGATTTCCCTAACTTCTCAATGATTAAATAGTAACATACCCTCTACAATTAAAGATTTCTTGAAAAAACATAACATAAAGGAGTCATATACTGTAACTCATTTTATAATATAAAATCCAGTAATACATTTCATATCTAAGACTCCATCATTTCTCAACTAATCACTACTATTAAATATATTAAAAATCTTAACATATTAAGCTCTTACCGCAACCCATTCCTTTGGTCAAAAGCAGGAATCATAGAGTTAGGATGTTCTGACATTAATGCAACAAGAAGCTGTAGGACATCCAAAAGATTGTCATCCTAAAATCATTTTAAAGAAAAAAATTTAAATAAAGAACCTATTTGAATATTGAATACTTTTGCAACACAGAAATTTCAACATTAAAAATATAAGTAGACATAAATAAAACATATTTGCTTTTAATAAATCGTTTCCTTACATATACATATCATCTGCATACTGGAGTTACACATCACTAGTCAAATAATATCTTAATCAAAGAAATAAAATGATTCTTATCCTATATCAAGATTTCCTAAGCCATACTCTATAGATAAAATAGATCTGACTTAACGAAATTTTTTGTTTTAAAAGAAGATTTATACTTCAAGAAATTGAGAGAAGAGGCAACTATGCTGTTCTTTTTTATTACAGCAGGACATGTTAGAGCTGTTACTATCTAATAGATGTTGTAAAGCTGGTGGTGGTATTGGGGGCAACATATTATGCACCATTTCCTAAACTTAACCTAGACCACTTTGTTCACTGAGCCTCTCAAGGAACTAGTTCCATAAGAAGATTTTTGGGGAAATGATGACTGGAGAGTTCTAACATATTATGTTTTCAGCATTAATGCTACAGATATTGATAAACGTTTATTGAGTCAACATATTACTGTATGTCATATAACTTGAGAGCATTTACAGAAAAGCACAGGAGCAATATGAGTTCTGAAACTGAAAAAAGAAAATCACAACCTTTGTTGAATATTTCAGTATATATGTGTCTTATTAGGGCCAACTTGGGCAACAGTGACCCACAGTAAAGGGGAACAGCAATGAGTTAACTCTGTTGCCCTGCCTCTAGGTTTTTATTTTCTGCTTTTGAACTTTTGCTATGGCAGCTACTTGAACACCTTATTCTCAATATGCTTAGTAAATGGTCTAAAACTGGGGTACTGAGGTTTTGGAAAGGTGTTATCTGTAGGACCTGAAAGATCTCTGAATTAATAGATTCAGAAGCAACAAATTTCACTATGACTTCCAGTTTCTATTTTATAAAGTACTTCAGTCCCTTAGGGTTAATAAAAAACGAAATCACATAAACAACATGTTAAGAAATGCAACTGAAAATCACAATCATCAATGTTTGAATCAAATATAATCTAACCAACAAATTTATTCCATTCCTTTCAGCCCCAATTAACAAAGATACATCCAAACAATATTTCTCACTCATTAATAATTAAGATATAGTATTTCATTCTATAACTGATAACTTATTAAGTCAAGAATTATAACACAAGAATGTCAACAATCATTTAAAATGTTGTGCTTTATGTGAAATTCAACTTCCAAAGTTTACTTATTTAAGACACATTTAATCAGATTATTTGGTTAGACTACATTTGACATATATTACATTTTCCCAATGCTAAAAAATAAAGGGAAAAAACCCAGACATTTCAACCTTCTTTTCAACCACATAATTTTAGATCCCACTACAAACTAATTGTTTAACTTAACAGTATTTGAACATGCAAAATCAATAGGAAAATGGTATTATAAATTTAAAAATTCAATTACTTTTAATCATTTTTGTTATCTGTTTTCCATGTTAGACTGGTTCCTTGAAATACACTGAAAGTATTCTTGGTATACTTTATAACTAGTTCAATGAGATATAATTTTAATACTTTTTAAAGCCTTTCATGATATTTCTCAGAGCCTTCTTAGGGTAATAGAGAATATTTACATGAAGAGTACTAAAATTTAGTTCCCAGATACATCTACTCCCCATTATAGTTATATTATTAATGAAAGATTTAACTTTTTCACTTTAAAGAAAAACCCATAATACAGCTTCATGAAATGAAATCTCAAAATGTAAAATTCAAATATTACCTCATGCATAGTGAGCAGATAATTAAGAATGGCCTGTAGTTCATCTTCCTTTACTCCAGAATCCTTTTTAAAAACATAATACAAGTATCTTAAACTTGCATTAAAAAAAAAACATTTTTAAGAAAATTATATACATAGGTTCGTCAACTTGGTTAGTTACTATAAATATAAAAAAATTAATGTAACCTAGAATCTAAATTTAAAATAAAAATTAGGGGAAGCACTAAAGTATTCAAGACTGGACAGTAGTCAAATGAAGTCTGACATCAGCATCCTATTTTCAGCACCGTGTAAAATATAACTATCTAGTAAAGTTACTACAGAATCTTCAAGTAAGCAAAAATAATAATTAATGATAAACAAAAGAGTATTGTCCATATCCATCACTCCTCTAAATACAAAAGGAAACTTTTTTACTTATTTTGTATATTAAATTTGAAAAGTAAAATAAACAGTTTCTGAGCCAAGTTAAAATGTCAGGTACTAGAAATCAAGTAGTAATTTCCCTGGGAAAAACACTGGACTTTTAAATATAAACTCAGAATGAAAATGTTCAACCTACACTATCTATTTATTAATCATAAAACAAAGCTACTATCTTAAAAAAGAACAATAAGAGAATTAGGGAACACACTAGGAAAATGTAGAAAACACAATTCAAGCAATAAATTTCCTAATAAATGAAAATAATATAATCTGAGTCTGAAAGATACATTAAAAGTTACATCCACTTACCATAATCTTACGTGACACCTAACAAAGTATTAAATTATAAAGAATAAGAAAATGATATAGGAAAATACTGAATAAAATACTGGCAATGAATACATTTTTACATTGCCATCGTATACAAACAAAACATCTTCCTAAATATATTAAATTTTACTTTATGTACAGAATGGAATGGGACAAAATAAAATCATTTCTATGGACTGACACCTATGTGGTACATTTATACAGGAAAATTATTTCTCAAAATCTGAATGTCAGGTACAAGGAGTCCTCTAGAAATAAAATCTCCAAGAGCCACTTCAACTCCTACAGAAATTTATATAATATATATCACAATTACCAATCTCCAATTTTGCAATAATGTATAGCCCGTAAACCCAAAAAAGAGAAATAAAAAATATGAAACAAATATCTTTCAAAGTTTTCCAATGTGTAACCCCAATAACAGAGCAAACAGTAAATAAACCAAGACTGTATGTTATCTGAAATTATAAGTTACAACACATATATGCTATAGGATAAGAAATATGAACTCACCCTCATCACTAATTGCTTAATGAACATCAATAAGAATGCTCTTAGAGAAAGTATTTCTTTTTGATTTGGTCGTGGTCCATCTTTAAGAAAAAAAAATACATTCATACTTATATATACTTAGTATTTCAAAGACCTCAAAGCTAAGTATAAAATTCTCATTCCTAATAGTTTTTCCACTTATTTTTAAGAAACATAGAAGTCTGTTTCCTAAAGTTTTATGCCTCTACAAAGACATTCATTTTCATATGAAACTATATATAGAATACTCCAAATGTACAAAATAGGTTAAATTGAAAATACCATTTGAATAATCCAAAAACAAAAATGAGGTAATAAACTTTGTATCCAATAATATGTGCTTATATTTTGTTTTAAAAGACTGAGAATGTTACTATGGTAACACAAGTTTACAAAGAAAAAAGCAAAGGAAAATCTACACTACGTGATTTAGCAAGAAAAAATTCATTCTCTACTATTACCACTGAGTAAGCTAATAAAAAAATCTCAAAGTACAACTTAACACAGTATCATTCATGAAGTGAAACATGTTGACTACCTCTGACATCTCCTCTTCTTGAGCAAGTCCTTGGTCACACATGGCTCACATTAAAGTCAATTTTCATGTCTCAACCATATAATTCCCAAGTAGAAAACTTTTGAAACCAAACACCCATTGTTCTAAGATTCCTAAGTTAATACCTGTTTTCTGCAATTCTTCCCCATCTAATCACTATGTACAGCTAGTTCCTAGACCACCAAAGCATAGGACCACCATGACCTTGAGCATATCAATTAAAATAGGAAGAAAATTGTTTAAAATTTGTTCCACATGACAAATCACAGACAAAGAATAGGATACAGAGTTACCTAATAGAATGATAAAATTTGTCCAGTTCTCTCACTTGAAGTATGAGACCTTCCAAAGGTCACTCATCAGTTATAACATCAAGACCAAAATGTAATACTAACGCCAGTACAGTATATGATACAATCTCAGCATCAGGAAATTATGACCTAGTGCTAGATCTGCCACAACCCTGCCAGCTCAAACAGATCATATAACTTCTGTATGTCCTCACAGCTTTCTAAATTATAGACAGCATATTCACTAAGAATAAACTGAGTTTATTTTGAAAAAGATTTTAAAAGTATTGCACAAACATGATACCTTTTCTTTGTAAATCACAGAACAGCCGAAGCTTGTGTGTACAATCAGAATCTATTCTGTTTGACTCTCCAGCATCTATTTCCTGATTTCAAGCAACAGCCCTCAATTTTTGCCCTTATTCTCTCATCATGTGTTTCAGAGGTGGGATGGACCTACATATCTGGGCAATCTGGTGAATACCTGCCGCACGGATGGGCACATGATGTAATCAGAGCCAACGAGCCACAAAGATGCTACTAAAAGAGACTTGTGCTGGAAACGCTTGATACAGGCACATAGCTCTTTTACTGGATTTAAAGTAGTGATAAGGTGAAGATGGAGTGGCTGCTTGGTACTACAAAAGGAGAGAATAAATGAAAAGAGCCAACAGAGAAGAACTGGGAAATGGAGAGAGACAAAGTGGGTCCAAGGGCCATATTCTGTACCCCTCCACCGAGTTTTACTAAAATTGCTGGTTCATACAAGCTGATTAACTCTCTTTCATGATGTAAGCTAGTTGGAAGCAAGTTTTACAATACTTACAACCAAAAGAGCCACCATTTGTTAAAATTTTTATTTTGACCCTTTCCGTGAACTATTGACATGATGACTTAATATGATCCTTTTTGTAACTTAGTCATGAATATACAGAGAAATAATTACTGAAATTTTGTAATTTCACTATTTATTAGAAGAGGATACTCCTTACTTATAAGAAATCTCCATCTCCCAAAAAAAGTTTTCAATGATATCATCATGACAATTGGTCTCAGCATCAATTCCAGTCACTAATATAGAATTTGTTCTCATTTTCAGTGCGTTAAAGCAACCATGCTAGGCATATTTGTTCCCCCAAACAACTCAGCAAAATTATCAATTTTTTGTAAAAGTAGCCAGTTATTAATCTCTAGCAATCACAATTTAGGACACATTTTCAAAATCATCCACAGGATTAAGATAAAATTCTGCCATGAAATTTAGAAAAACTTTCAAAATACTGTTAACAGTATTGGTTAAAACAAACAAAAAGAAATCCAAGTCTGCCATACGTATAATGTCATATATTAACAGAGATGATATACCTAATCCCTTTGGGGTGATACCACTTCGATCCTGAGGATTCACTGCCCAGTAGTAGTATTTCAGTGTATGCATGATGAGTAGCACTGTTCCAACTCTTCGAATGGCATTATATATGTTGACAGTACCAATGAATTCAGTGGACAGATAAGTATAGAGTGTCAACTGAACCTAGAGGACCAAAATGAAGGGTTTAAATCAAAGAAGCAGACGAGCATTTTACCTGTTTCCAGTAATACCCTCAAGCTGCTTTACTCAAATGATATTTGTTCCAAAAATTAAGATGCTGAGTTTGATAATAGCATCCATGTTAACAGGTAATACATATCCACTGATATACACACACAAGCCCACATACTGCAGGTAAATTTTTCTTTTACAATAGCATTATAAATTTAACACCCCCAAATATATCAAATTTTTAAAGTACTATTCTCTGGAAAAAATTGTTTGATTCTTATTTAGTAATCAGCAATTACTCAGCTGATTAACTTCTTTATATTATTACTCAGCATGTATAACTTCTTTATGATAAACGTACTACTAATGCTATTCATAGTTTCAGAAATCTAGAAATTTCCTGTTTTGAAGAAAATTAGAAGCTAGAATAACTCAAAAGAAAAAGAGTAGCTCAAAAGAAAAACAGGAGAAATAAGTCAAAAGAAACAAAGCCATACAAAAACATGCAAAGCCTTCCTTAAGAAATACCAACTAGAAGAACAGAATTGTTATAATTGTTCATTACAAAGATGGTAATCATAACATTATAGTCTCTGAATATGTTTATAAGCCCTGTCCTTCAAGTAGGAAAGGATTCTACTAATCTTATTTTTAAATAAATAAATAATCTAAATAAACACATAAGAACTTACCAACTTCAAAATATAAGCTCTTAATATGTAAGAAAAAGGATATGAGTGGTGACGTACCATACACATTTCATCTTAACATAAAATTTCAGTGAAATTATGGCTCTAAAATTCAACAACTAAATTCCAGTACTTATAACAGCACAACATAAAGACCACTTTTATTCTATTCTCATGTTGAAATCAAGAATTTTTTTCATTTCATTGCTAGTGGATATATTCTGTAAACTGAACAACTTTAGTAGGACATATATACTCTCCCTGTGGCGGAAGACCAAACTATTCCTGACCATCTACAACTGAACATTTACGTTACCCAGGACACTGAGGGCATTTTCATTTGCAGCCCGGCAAGGTATCTAGTGATTTCTTTAGAAGGTGAAAATTAGGTGCCTATCATCCAGATGCCTGATAAACAAACAGTCAAGGCTAAATGAACTAGGTAATCAATCAGTAACCATAAATGGTAGAGAATGGCAGATTCTGAACCACTTAAAATTGAAGCTTAGAAGATGATTATAGTTTAGAAAACTATATATACACTTGCTGAAGATAAGATTATTTTGATGTAGCTATTGCTGTTTAAATGGATAGGCCTAGTTTACTTGACATTGAGGCCATATAACACTTTCTATGACATGGCTCAAATTCCAAACCATGTTATTTCAGTCACCTGGAAAATATTTACATCCATCTATATGCATAGCACTGTAACAGGAAATACGATGGCATACACACTGTACCTCACTATCTGAAACCCAGCTGAGATAAAAAATACACACAAATTTAAGTGAAAAACCAAAGGTAATAAGGACACCTACTGAAACATAAGAAAGGTCATGTGGCAATATATAATTGTAAAATGAGTGACACAGAGATATTAAATACTGTGAATTCATAGGCCAGAGAAATTATTATAGCATAAGCTAAAATAGTCAAGAAACTCTTCACTAGTAAAGTAGGTATTAAGGTAGACTTTGAAAATGAGTAGACAGAACAAAGATAGGTAGACAGAACAAAACAGAAAATTTTTAATAGAAAAAATAAATGACAAATGATACAAAAAGTTTCCCTAAATCTAGAACAATACTCCTCAATCTTGACTGTACATTAAAATACCTAAAAAACATTTTTTAATGTTTTTGGGCCTGTCCCATACCAATTAAATCAGAATCTGGGATGGAGGGAATAGAATTCTGGTTTTGTTTTTGCATGTGAGAGAGACAGACAGACAGACACAGACAATGTGTGAGTATGTGTGTGTGAGTGAGTGAGTGTGTGTAAACACTTCCCCTGATTGTATTGACAGCCAAGATTAAGAACCACCACTATAAGATAACTTTTTGGTACCTACCTAGCCACTGAGGATAACTGACTGAGTTTTTAAGCTACAAAGCCTAGACAGGAGAATTGGCATGAAAACTTAATGCTAGAAAAGGGATGACATTATACTGAAAACCATGAGAAACCATTACAAGTTTGGGGACTATGAAAACCTAATGAGAGTGATATGTTAAAAACATATGGTAATTCTGGCCAAAAAAGTGATAAAAATATAGCAAATTGAATAGGATTTAATAGCAACAGATTGAGATAAGAATGGAGACCTCAAGATTATTCATGTGCTAATTATAAATAAACTTTTCTTCATTCACTCATTATATAAACTAATAATCACATAAATTATAAATTAACATATGTCTTTCTCATTAAGCATAAATTCTATGAGGGCAAAGAATCTGTCTTGTTCACTATTGTATCCAATGCCCAGCATAAAGTAGCCATTCAACAAATGAAGGACAACTGTATATAAGAAAATTCATCTTTCTTGTGAGGTCATTAAAAAAAGACTGTCTCCAAAGATATGGGTATTATAAGTCACTGTTGTTTGCTTTTCCAAAAGCAAAGGTTGATTCATACCTCCAAAGCCTCAACTATGGTTAACTAGAGGTGAATTTACCATGAAACTAAGGAAGCCTATACTTCATACTCATTTATCTATACAGGTTCCTCCCAAGACATAAATTTTGCATGTAGTATATCATTATTTTTCCTAAAAAGCTCCTCCCTCCCCAAAACTGTATGATGTTCAATTCAAAAAAACTCTTGATCTGCCCTTTGTTATAACTACTTTTATAATAAAAGTAGATACAACCTCTCTTGGATACACAAAGCAGACAGGTGAAACAGAAGAAAAATTTAATATTACCAATTCAATTGCAAATTCTAAACAGGAAATTAAAGAAAATTATTAACAATGAAAAGGTAAGAAATAGAGTGTAATAATAACAGGAATTTAAGGAAATGATATAATAAAATTACAAAAACATTTCTCCATACTAAGTATTAATATGAGGCTTTTTGACCACATCAAAAGAGACCCAAAGCCTTACAAATATGCTGTTTAGCAAGAAAAAGTGTCTACTAAAAGGTTTAAAAAGTAATTTGAAACAATCCTCTAAAAGAAATAAGACTGGGGGTCACAGAAGAGAAAGAGGTCAAATTTGAACCTAGAGATAAAAAGCTACAACCTCCAGCTGCCTCCTCTGATTATTTCCAAATGGCAATCAGAGTCAGCAGCTGTTTTTCTCTTTACCATGTGAAAAGACCAGCTGAAAATAAAACTATGACTCTAGAAAAGCAAAAAAGTCTACAGAAATTTTTTTCAGACTAGAATAAGTATGTGCTATTTTAACCTAAACAATAATAAACACTGCAAATAAACCAAAAGGGGGAGGGGAGGAGAGAAAAATTTAATAGGTTTGAAACAATACACCGTCTAACAAAAACTGCCGTTAACACAGATGCAGTTATGTAATTTAATGAAAACTTCTCTGTTTCAAGTCTTGCTTAATATTACCACTATTAACATTTTTAGGACAATTAAATACAACATTTGAATTTATCAAAAGTTTTAGTTATATACTTTATCACAAAATTCATTTAAGTTCACTTAGAAATAATTGGTTTGTTTTTAAAGTACTAAATAAATTGTGTTTAATAATTTGAATTAATGTAAAATTTAAATGATTAAATGAGACCAGTATATAATAGAAGACTTCAAAAAAGAGTGACATTTCAGCTGTGTATTTAAGAATTAAACTCAGGAATTCATTATGTTGGTAGCAGAGATATGTGTGCAAACAAGACAGGGAGAGAGTACAATGAGTTCAGGAATGAAAATATATACATATATATGTATGTTTGCAATAGAACAGAACTACAGTTACAGAAACAATTACATTGGAACTGTCCAATGAATAAATCAAAGTCTCTCTAAAATAAAATTTTGATACAACAGAAAATAAAGACTATAGCTGTTTCTTAAAATATTGATATTACGTTATAAAAAAAGAAAATAGATACACTGACTTTCAAATTTGCCTAAAAGTATGCTTTGTCAAAAAATGCAATCAACTGACATATAAATAGCATGTAAAAGGATAAATGAAAATCCTCGTATTATCACTCAAATATGAAAATTTAGTGACGATAATAAAAATCGATACACACATTACCTTGGCTGGGGTGTGAATCCATAGAGCTGGGTTAAGAAGAATGTGATCACACAAGTGCTTGAGCAGGGGCATCCCATTCTGCAGATTACTCAGATATTTTGAAAACGCAAGGCAAAGTTCAAGCACCGTTTTACTGACATGGGATTTGGAAGACTGAGAAGAAAGGTATTTCAAAGGTCACTAATAATGTAAGGCAAGGTAAGTAAATTAAAGGTTGTTAGTATCAGAAAATAGTTGGCCCACAAACTATGCTCAATGTTAAGGATGCCATGAGACTCAATACCGTTTCCCTAATAAAGCTACAGAAACAAGGTAAAACAACAAAATGTTATTTTAATTTAGATTATTTTACATAACCAAAAAAACACTTGCAGACAGAATTTCTCAACCACTTAGGAGATCAAGTCCATGGTCTGCGAATTCAGAATCAAAAATGTAGAAATCATTTCATACTTTACCTTTTCAAGACTATATCCTATTACCAAAAAGCCCTTGCAGGCAAGCATCTGCTCCTGCATAGCAATTGAGTTCTTCAGCAACTCCATAATAAAAGCCAGCAAAGTTGAACTGGAATAAGGAAAAAAGCTGTGGTTTGAAAAAACATACTCTATTTTTTAAAAAGCTAGATAGACGCGGTCCATAACTTATCTTAATAAAAAGTTCTCTACGTCAAGGAAAATGAAGGTCTACTAAAACTGCCTACAACATTGTTTCAGGATTTAGAATTTTAATGTAAAATACGATTTACTCAAATATTTCATATACTTTATCACAAACGTGATAAGTAAATTACTTAGAAACAACATGATGAACATGCACAACAGAGAGAAAAATTAGCAATGGCCAAAAACAAGTAATAAAATGGGTAACATAAGTATATAAAGGCCTTAAAGAATGGATCTAACTTAGATCAACAAGTATATTCAATTTTGGAAGGTGAAAAGCCAAACAGAGGGAAAAGAAATGTGAAGCAAACAGACGTGGGTAGAAAGCCTCAAAATGTTAGAATTCCGGACTGGCCCATTTGAATAGAGCAGAAAGTTCACAAAGGAAGATAAGAATGTAAAATTAAAGACAAACTGAAGTTCTCAAACACTAAGAATTCTGTTCATAATCTCAACAGGAAACTCATAATTCAATAGTCAGTCAAGAACACTTTTAAAATTGAAAAGCCACACTCTCATGCTCCCAACTTTTAGAGATACCCAAAATGGAATGAAATAAGGTCAGCTGTACCTATTCTATAACATCATCAGAAATTACAGATTTCAATTATATCCAATCAATAAATGTGAAAAGCTAAATTCTCATAATAAATCACTGTCAGATAACAATTTTAAATGTTTTAAATTAACATGTTAGACAAAAATCTATTCATTTCTGATACATCCATTATCACTATTTCTAGCTTTATTCAAAAACAACTTTGTTTCTTAGAGCTTCCATATTTCCTATTGATAATTTAAATTGATACTATTATTCACATGGATTTGTAATAACATTTGGAGTTCACAAATTTCTTTAACTTTCATTCTCTCCTTTAACTCTACAACAAATTTAAAAGACAGTAAAACTATCATGCAGCTCAACAGTGATAAAAATAACTTGCATCAAGTAAAAAAAAGGGCACTCACCATATAGTCAAATCAACCTCATCAGACAGGTATTGCCGATAATCCAACTGTGCAAAAAGTGGAAACAGCACTTGTACTCCTCCAATTGAATGCATAGCACTTTGGATGGAATGTGTTAAAACTGCCTTCACGTCCTTGTAAAATAGAAGACACAGAAAAGATTCCAATAATCTTTTTTCCAAAACAATTAAAAATAAAGCATAATAGGAAGAATAAAATGGTACACTGCATGTGAAGCTACAAAACACACACCAATATATTAAAATTTACCATTAAAAATATTCTTAAAAGATTCTAACTTGTACCTGGAGCATGAGAGCATGTGGTGAATGAACAAAAATGGAAGGGTTGTCCTTGGGGGATGATTCCAGGCAGAGCTGGGCATCTGTAGCGCGTGGATTGTATGTGAATGCGATGGCACTCGAGAGTTTGCCATCATACAATAGAAGTTTGTGATGTTCTGCAAGGAACAGGTCACTTTCTGCTTTGAATTTAAATATACCCTAAGAATAAAAATAATAGTTAAAACACTATGTCACAAAAATCTAGATACAAATTATCATAGATAGAAAATTACTTTTATTAATTATTTTTCAATTAATAGATACAAAAATTTAAAGAGACAGACCACTGATCATTTTCCTAACATTATCAAAGAGAAGGAGCCCTGCACATTTAATTAATTCCAAAGTGAACTGAATTCACTGTGAAGATAAAATGGAAAACTCATCAACTTGACACTGAAATCTTGCATTTAAAAAAAAATGTAAAACAGGTCTCATAGAATGCACTGTCTCTTTTTTTCACTGTATTTTGTCTTTATTGTTTCTTTACCTAAAACCTGTGGTAAAATACACATAAAATTTACCATCTTAAATATTATTAAGTTTACAGTACACTTTCACATTACCATAAAACAATTCTCTAGAACTTTTTACATTTTGCAAAACTAAAACACTATACCCACTGAGCATCTCATTTCCTTCCTTCACTCCCTGGCAACCACCATTTTACTTTCTGATTCTCTGAGTTTAACTACTTTATATAACTTATTTAAATGTATCACATGATGAGATTTTCTTCTTTTTTAAAACTAAACAATACTCTAGTGTACATATATACCACACTGTATTCATCTATTCATGCACAATTGGGTTGCTTCAGCCTATTGGCTATTATGAATAGTGCTGCAATGAACATGGGTGTACAAATATCTCTTTCAGATCCTACTTTTAATCATTTTGGATATACACAGAAGTAAGACTGCTTGATCATACGGTAATTTTACATATGTAAAATTGAGTGTTATTATATATAAATCAACTCAATAGAGCTGATATTGTTTTCAAAGGAACAGAGCAGACATTAACTCTCTCACTGAAATCAAACAAGACTAACAATGGTGTAATATAAAGGTTCCCAAGTTTTCCTGGTTCATAACAGTCTTAGCGTCTCAGTAATTTTCTATGGTGCTTTAGAACAAAATAAATAATGAATATTTCTGTTTATTAGGTTTGATCCAAGCAACTTTACAATTTAGTAGCCATTTTAAAAAATTAATGTACAAGTTAAAAGAAAAAAATGTTTCCTTCATTATTAGCAAAATTATTTCTTAATGGGATATATATGCATTTTGGACACTGCACAACTTCTCCAATGTTGTAGTCATACTTTGTACTTCATCCTCATTTCTTGTATCACATTGACTTTCACATGCTTTTTATCACAGCGACTATTAAAAAGTTAGCTGTGCAAAGATATGACATCATCAAAAGAAATAAAGCATGAACTAAAGCTGAAGCTTGAGCTAGTGTCCCACACGTGATGAGTATACTGTACTTACCTCAAAAAACTAAAACACCCTTTAGACTCCTCTGACTTCCCTATGGTGCCACTGGTTACTTTGATATACAGTTGGTAACCCGAGCTAAGTTACCCAAGGTACCATCCATCTTTACATCAAGCTCAACTAAAATTGGTTAAGCAGTGAACAGCAAGTACCTTGTATCCCAAGCCCAATTGATAAATAGCAAAAATCTGAGCTGCATTAAGAGCTTCACTAAAAAGGTAAACTGCAGTCATCTGACCACAGAAAACTCTATTAGCATCTGCTGTTTCTGATGAGCCCAGGAAACATTTGTCAAAGGTCTGTAAAAGAAAACAGAAGATTTTATTATAGAAAAAAAGAAAAAATTATCTTCTCCGGCAATGACAACCTATATTGGTATAAATGTTTTATCCATTCTAAACTATAATCTGAATAGATTAACATAATTCATTTAGCATTACGCTTCACTCATTCCCATCTGGTATAGAAATCAGGAAAGATGTCACAGAAAAGGAGATGGAACAAGTTTCCCAATCATAATAAACAATACGTAATGACAAAGTGAATGTAGGAAACAGAGTCAGAGAAATCATTATGGACTCTGAAACATCCATAGGACTCTGAAAGTTCATAACTGGGCAACTCAAGAACCAGGTAGAAGAGCTGGCTGTGGAGCAAGGAGGAAAATCATCAGTTAAATTTGGGACATAATTAATCTCCTTCTTCGAGCTAATATGAATAGAACTAACATGAATGGAGAAGCAACTCCCAACAGGGTTCTGTATGTTTGGTGAGAATTTAAAACTGTAAAGACAGATTCTTGCAGACATCAAGATATAGATAACGGGTGAACTCATGGAAATAGACACAATCCCTCAGAAGGAATGTATAAATCCAGAAAAACAGGTATATGTTTTTCTTCTAACAAAGAAATCCTGTTAACATCCGGGTTGCAAAGAACACATTTTAAAAATCTATGTGGTACACCAAAGACAGAAAATCCTTCATATATCTTTGAAAACTATCATTTTAAACCTCAAAACCATTAGAAAGAATTGAAAAATATGCATGTATTAACATTAGAGCATACAGAAAATGTGTTAACAGTTGGGTTCTGAAGACAAACCACCTAGGTCAAATCACTGCCTCACATGCTGCTGATCCTGCTAAGTAAGTTACTTGATCTCTCTGTACTTCAGTCTTATCTGTAAAATGGAAATTATAATAGTACTTTATCTTGAAAGGTTGGGGATTTTAGAAAATAAAGGTATTTATTGCAATTCCTGGAATACAGGAAACACTAAATAAAAGTTAATGTAAGAAAAAAAACAGGTTTAAAAACAATATAAAATAATGAAAACTAACAGTTACTGAACACTCTGCGAATGGATTTGTGAACAGTATCTCATTTAATCATCACATTAACCTTCTGAGATGAGTACTATTTTATACCCATTTTTAGGTGAAGAAACTTTAGGCCTAATAGATTAAGGTCATATAGTCAATAAGTGACAGAGCTGATATTCAAACCTAAGTCTATTTATTACTATTACAACAACCTGAGCTCTTAATGTTAGCATTATATAGTATGTATGTAAATACATATACCGTAGAATATAAAAGATGAGTAGTTAATGATAAATAGGTGATATAGTTTATGTTCATTTTCCTAATCTGTATTTTTCAAGCTTTCTACTAAAAATGTAATTGGGGGGAAATATTTGAATTTAATTCTAACCTATGGATCTCTTTTTGAATCCTGAAAATATTATAACATAATAGTAATCTATTGCAGCTACAAATTATATACAAAATTTATAGGCATGCATCACCTAACACATTCATAAAAATGATCAGGACACTGTAGTAGAGCTCACAAGTTTAATCTGATCAATGGGCCAATGACACACACACTGAAGCCATATTGACTGCTATCTATAAATTTTCTACTATCCAGAATAATTTTATAACAAGGATTGAGTAATACCTTATGTGACATATTAACACAGTTCTATTCTATTAATAATATATTAACATGCTGGCCAAACTGTTATCATAAAAGTCCACCATTGTGGTATTCTAAATATTCAATGTAAAATATATTTTTCTTATTTGAAAAGTTCATGCTTTTAAAATATTTTTTTTCATTGTAACATTTTCAAATTACTTACATCACTGGTGTTGACAAACCATGTTATCTCGCCATAGGAAGCTAGCTCACCATTCACATAACATCGAAGCTCACTGTTCTTCCATCGGTTATAAATGTGCACTATAGTTACCATATACCACTGAACAAGCAAAAACAAAAAAAAAAGTGGAATAATGATTCTTCCTACTTAATAACAATTAAAAATGAAATAACAAATTATAATTAAAAATAAAATGACTACCTTTGTTAAATATTCAACCTCTAGAACAATATTCAGAAAGCTCTCACTGGAGAACTTAATCACGAAATTATTTTCCAACATTTTATTATGAAAAATTTTAAGGAAACCCCTCAAAACATAAAATTTAGTACAAACACTCTCTTGTCTGTCATCTAGATTCTACAACTATCAACATTTTGTCATATCTGTTCTATCCATCTATTTATCGATTTATGTATATGTATATATTTAGTTGATAAACCATTAATCTCTAAATTTTAAAGTACAAAAGAAAACACATATTACTACTACTAGTCGTAATAGTACTAAAATAATTGTCATCGATATTTCCCCTTGGTAATTCTCTTAAACTCTATGAATAACTACCACTCTTCTGTTATCTAATATCAGAGAGGTGAACAATTATACAGAGATTTATACTTCATTTTCTGAAGCAGTATAAACAGAGCACATATAATGTCAATAACATTAAAAACAAAGAATTCTGAAGGCTAGTACAACTTGCTACCATAACTATGACTTGGTAAGATCACATACCTTTTGTGGCTTGAAATCAAATTTCACACAATGTTGAAAGCCTTTTCCTTTTGACTTTATTGAGGTTATAATCAAACAGCCCCCAACAAAGTGAGCAGAATAACCAAGACCCTTGCTGGTTCTGAAACTATAAAGAATAGGTTTTCATTTTACCTCTAAATATTCTTTTCATTTTTAAAGTAAGATAATACTAAGGAACAGAAATACATACCAATACAAATATGGTTTATCCTTATCCACATTGATGTTATTTACAGGATCCATTCTAAGCCAGGTATGAAATGTAAAACCATTCTGGTATGGCCATTTGGCTATAGGAGGTAATGCAATAGCCTAAAAACAAAACAAAAAAAACCTGAGTTAGTGATCCACATGAGAAACTTTATTACTGACATTATGAAAGTGAGATTTGACAACACTACATTATTCTGTCATAATTAAAATATCTCTTTATCTGCAAGAAGACCTTTAATAATTTCTAAATTTTCCAAAATACATAGAAATGATATCAATTTAACAACAGCATTCCATGTGACCTGCTGGACACACTAATTTGTTTGCTTTCTTTCCTACAATGAACATATCAAAAAAAATTCCAATTAAAAGAGATAGGTAGTGATGTCAAATTGGAACTTTGTTGCGGAAATGTTAAGGTAATAGAGAAAGAAGAACAATAAAGGAAAGAAAAATGGAAAAAGCTTGGAAAGTGATTTTTTAACAGCAAATATTAAGCTGAAGAAGATAAGTTGATAACACTGTTTTCCATAACATTTTAACTCCAAAAATTAACTCCAAATGGATCATAGATCTGAATGTAAATGCTAAAACCATAAAATTTTTCTTATATAAGAAAAAATAAGGGTATACAGCCATGCCAGTCTAAACACGCTCGATCTCGTCTGATCTCGGAAGCTAAGCAGGGTCGGGCCTGGTTAGTATTTGGATAGGAGACCACCTAGGAAGACATTGTTGTAGTCATTAAAAAAAATAAAAAGGTAAACCTTCATGGCACTGCATTATGCAAATCCTTCTTAATTATGCCAAAAGCACAAGCAACAAAAGGAAAAATATATAAACTTCATTACTTTGTTAAAATTAAAACCTTTGGTTATTTAAAGGATACCATAAATAAAGTGAAAAGAAAAGACAAAAGAATGAAAAGTATTTGTATCTCATATCTGATAAGAAACGTATATATAAAGAACTCTTATAATTCAGTAAAAGAAAATGAAATTTTAAAATGGACAAAAGATCTGTAGTCATGTCTCCAAAGAAGACATGCAAATGGCCAAAAGAGACATGAACAGATGCTCAACATCATGAGTCATTAAGGAAATGCAAATCAAAACTACAGTGAGATACTACCTCACATCCACTATGATAACTATAATAAAAAGATGTTAACAAGCACTGGCAAGCATGTGGAGAAACTGGAACCCTCATAAACTAATGCTAAGACAGTAAAATGACACAGCCACTTTGAAAAACAATCTGGAAGTTTTTCAAATAGTTAGATACAGACTATATGACCTACCAATTCCATCCTAGGTACACACACAAGAGAAATGAATGTGTATGCCCACACAAACTTGTACACAAGAGCCCACTGTGGCATTACTAAAAAGTGGAATCAACATAAAAATCCAGTAATTAAAGAATGATTAAACAAAATGTGGAATAGTCTTACATTAGACTATTAGTCATAAAAAAGGAATGAAGCACTGACACATGTTACGACATGGATGGACCTTGAAAACAATAGGCTAAATGAAAATAACAAATCACAAAAACCAGATATTGTATGACTCTATTTCTATGAAATGTCCAGAATAGACAAATTCATAGAGACAGAAAGTAGAGTAGTGGTTACCTATACCTGGGAGGCTGGGGGAAAAGGGGCAGTGACTGTTAATGAATATGGGGTTTCTTTGCAGGAGTGATAAAAACATTCTAAAACTGATTATGATGATGGTTGCACAACTTTGTGAACATATTAAACCATTCAACTGTACACTATAAACGAGTGAATTGTATGATATTTCAATTATAGCTTAATAAAACTGTTAAAAATCATACTACACAAGCTTTTGTTTGTATAAGATATTCCATAAAACATGAAAAACATCAAAGCCAAATTTATGTAAGGACATTACTGAAACTTCAAGAGGCTGATTTAAAATGAATGTTGTATTAAGAAAATAAAATACATATTCACTCTGTATTTATGTTCTCTCACCAAAAAATGAGAAAATGTGAAAGCTGTATAAAAACAATACCTTCAGAATTTTTTTTAACTTCCCTTTAAAAGTTATGTTGAAGAAAAAAAATGAGTCCCTGAATATATTTAAAACATCTATTCTCTATAAGTGCCAAAAGCTTTCTATCTTAACTGCCCCACTTTCAAGATAAACACAAATAAGTGGAATGGACACATTGCCGTCTCAGAGAATTATAAATAACATGCATTATAAAGGTTAATCTCATGAGAATACTTTATGTTAGAGACAAATGATAAGTTTAATGGCAACATAGTCATATTCTGGAAAGTTTCAAATTAAGAAAATATTTAAATATATATGAGCATCAAAACTTTCCGAAGAAAGCTGTGTATTGTGTGTACCACATTCAAATATCACAAATGTCCTTTTAAAACATTATTTTACTTCTACAGATATTGCCTGGCTACATAGGGTCTAACAAGCAAATAAGGTATTATGAGAAACAAAGTAAAAAATGAATGAAAGGTAATCTCAGAAAGAGAATGGGCTGAAATAAATTTTTAAAAAAATGTCTGCTTGTAAGGGGCAGACCAATGTAATAATGTAGGTTTAAAAACAGGTTTAAAAAAATCTTCCATAAATAACATATACACATTATATAATATCCTATAATATTTTGAAACATTACAGATGTTACTATCATACATAATTGTCTTATTTATAAACTGATCAACAGCTTTTAAGAGTGCTGAGACTGCTAATATGGAAACTCGCAAGTCAGGAAAACTTGCCTAGAAAGTTTCAAAGATTTATTCCATTCTGTATATCAGGTGTAAAAGAAACAGGAATGGAAAACTGTAAAGCTAAAAAAAAGATGTTTAGAAAGGTAAAAGTGAAAATGTTACACACAAATATCTGGAATGCAGAGATAAACCCATAAAACAATATGACCATGTTAAAAAGAATTGGGTTCTTATTCCATTGTTGCCCCAAGGTGTGAGCTAGCAGCTTTCATTAACTTCTCTGAGCCTTTATTCACCTCTCAAACTGTTAGGAAGAAGCGGCATGCACAATTGCTGTAAGGATTAAAGTGGTGCAAAGAAGTTTCTACTTAACACAAAACCTGCCAGGAGTGTTTACAGGGCGGTACTTTGAGGAATAAAGAAAAGAATTCCAAGTAATTTCATTATTCAGATTTACTTACTGCAGCACTTTTTCCTGGAAAATTGAAAAAGGCATCAGGACCATACTTCTGAGGCACATGCTTTAACACAGACAGCAACTTTCCAGCATGTGGAGGCTATAAAAATAATCAACAATTCATTAATCATATTATTGACCATAAAAACATACCTATTTTTAACATAGTTATACTTTAATATACCCAAGAATAACCAAGTAATGCTATAAACTAAAAGGCAAATAAAATAACCAAAGAAAAATTATTTTCAACTATCTTAAAGAAATAAGCAACATATTCTATGCCATTTTTTGGCTAACTATATAATATGTATCAGGTGTTTGGTAAATATGAGCCAATATCATTTGACACTTGGAACTCTTCCCACACTGCAGCAAAAAAAAAATGATCTTTTAGAATTACAAAGTAATTCATTGAAACACTTTATAATTTCACTGTTTTCTACCTTTAAAGACACTTTAAAAACAATAGAAAATTTTAACCTTATCACATAGGGAGTATAATTATCCCATTTCACAAAGGAGGAATCTGAGGCAGAGGAATATGTCCAAGGTCACAGACGCAGTAAGTAGCAAGGATGGGATCAGAACTCAGTCTAACATGGGTCCATACTTTCAACCACTATACTTTCACCTGTAGCTTCTTTCCTGTAGCATCCTATTGCCCTTAAAATAAAGACCAAACTCCCTAACCTGGCCTACAAGATACTTTAGCTACCTACTTCACCGCCTCATTTGCATCTCAATCTCCCCTTTTCTCTGCACTCCATCCACAATGCCTTCTCTGTCTTCTTCCAGAAACGGCCTTAGCACAAGCTATTCCATGTGCTTAAAATGTTCTCACTAGGTCTTCTACTTCCCTGCCTTCTTAACTAAACAAATCTTATTCATCCTAAAGAAGCTCATCTTAATGGTCACTGCCTCAGGGCAGTCTTCCGGGACATCTGAGAGTGGATCAAATCTTCCTATTATATTTCATTCTACAATATGCCTCTACTACTACAGCATGCATAAAAGTTGTAACATCACATTCATTTGATTAATGCCTCTTTAACCTACAATCTCCTCTAAAGCACTAAGCAACCAACAGCTAAAATGAAAAAGCTTATTTACAAGGAAAAGCAAAGGACAATTAAACATGCATTATCATTTTAATCACTTTACAAGCAAATAAGATAAAGTACAGAACCTTCCTCTTTGTTAAAAGTTCAAAACCTTATCAAACTACAGGTGAAATCACTGGTGTTCCTTCATCTTATCCAGTAATTGCTCTAAGTTAACTGTTTAGACAGTTACCGTCTAAAAGAGTTCAGCAACCTATCTGAACATTAAATGGAAAGTTTCACGTTAAAGTTAAAGAAATATAATAAATGTCTGAGCAATGCTGTTTTATTAATAAATAGTTCATTATTTTTTCCCTTCATCTCCTATCCTAATCCCATAAGCAACTACATTAACATGTTTAATATTTTTATATGTGTCCCTTTGTAAATGTTCTGATTTACTTAAACAATGTAGAATTAGATATATCATTGTTTCTTACTCTCTTCCTGCTTTCTGCATGATTGCTCTATGTACTGATTTTGTTGCATAATATTATCTACTCTACACAGTAAACACATTTTACCTATCTATACTCCTAAGGATAAACACTCATGTTGACAAATCACTGCCATCAAAAATAATACTTCAGTGAACACCTTCATGTGTATTTTCTTATAGAACTATGTGACAATTCCTTGGAGCATGAAACAAGCAAATTACTACACCATTGGATAAGGAGTATAATTTATGTGACTCAGTAGTGCTAGATTACTCTTGAGGTAGGCTCAACTAGCGTTCATTCTAACCAAGAGATTTAAAATAAGCCTATTCCCCCAAATTATACTTGCTATTGTCCAACTTTATAATCCTTGATACTCACAGATGTAAGGTGACATATCGATATTATTGTAATTTGAACATCTCTAATGTTAGTGATTTTTTTGTTTATTTGATTGTGAAGTTTCTATCTCTGTAAATTACTATCTGGTAATATCCTTTGCTGCTTTCTCATAGTTTTCTATATTCACCAACTACAAAAATGTATTAATTACATATTCAGAATAAATAATTTGAATAATTCAAAACCAAAATCAAACCAGTACGCACTTCTTCTAGACATGCTACAGTAACAGGACCTAGACTAATTTACCAATTCACCATAAACAACTATGGGACAAAATTTTTGAAACAAAAACTGTTTTCAGACAGGGAAGAAGAGGTAGCTCAAGACTGTGGTCCTTGAGAAAAAGAAACAAAATAAACCATGAGATTATCCAAACTTTCTACCTAGAGTCAATTTCCTTATCAGTACATACAGAGAGGGAAACCAAATTGAACTTGAAGGTCTCAATGAGTTGATGAGGCAAAAACTGAATTATGGGTAGTCTGAGGTGGGTTGAAGATTCAGGGCAGAGTACTACAGAGGAAAGAACTTTATAAACAAAAAGCTCCAGAAATCTGAAATGACTGTTCTGCTTAATACCAAACTGTTCACTTCTACTTTAAAATTCAACAAGGTGAGGTCAAGATATTAACAGTTGTAAGTCAAAGAATTCCCACAGTTAATATAGAGCCAGGAATTATATAAGATCCTACTACGCAATGTGGAGAGATTGCATGTGTAAGACTTATTAAAAGACCCTAGAAAAGTCAGGCGTGGATAATAAGGCCAACCTAGATCTGAGTCAAAAAAACTTTAAAACTAACCTAAAAGGACAGTTGACCCATACATAGTAACTCATCTTTCTGCAAAAACAGTCTAACAATATTAAAAGAAATATGACAAAATCCAGCAGTAAACAGAAAATAATTCACTATGTCTAATACCACTTTCTAAAATCACTAGCATAAGAAAATGTGACCTATAAGCACAAGCAAAGTCAGTGAGTAAAAAACTGATCTAGAAAATAACAGATGATAGAATTAATAGACAAAAACATTAAAGCAGCTATAAAAATATGCTAAATGTTCTCAAAGATTTAAAAGAAAACAAACATATGAGGTAAAATTAAAAATATTTTTAAAAAACCTAATTTACAGAAATAAATGTGAAATCTGAAATTTTTCATGGATAGAATTAACACACTGTAGAAGGAAACATAAGATACCTTTAAAATATAGCAATAAAGCAATCTAAAATAAAACAGAAAAAGACTAAAAAAAAGTTAACAGATCTCAGTAACTGTAGAACATTATCAAGAGGGCTAACACACATGTAATTGGAGTCCCACAAGGAGAGGAGAGGGGACAAAAATGGTATTTGAAGAAACAATGAATATTTCAAAATCTGATGAAAATTACATTATAAACCCACAGATTCAAGGGCTCTATTAAGGATAAACACAAAGTAAACCATATCAAGAAACAAAGTTGCTGAAAATCAAGAATATAATCTTAAAAACAGTCAGAGAACTAGAATTTAATACAAACAAGCTAGAGTCTAACCATTTTACCACACTAGTGTATAATTACAGCGAGCAAATTTAAGCATACAGAGCTAGATTAAGGATAGGGTGGCTGAGCAGTTGCTATAGGCAAAGATTTATAAAGGATACTAAAATAAGCCAACGAATGCAATAAAAACAGAAAATATTTACTACTATTCCTCTAAGGGGTAAGTAACTAAGTGGTAGAAAGAGTTTGATAAGGCGACTGGAATTCAAAATAAATTGACCATCATCGTCACTACCATCCATCGCAAAGGACCACAAAATTGCACCTAAGGAGGGTAGATCCAATTACCTGCAGAGCTTCTTCTGTTCACTGAGTGGGTTATTCACATTCAAGGGCCACAGGTAAACTACACAGATCAACAGAAAGAGAAGCTAGGTGCTGCTACCTAACACTTATTTTTCTGTCCTTCCTTACCCTTTTTCTCAAAAAATGCTGAATGTATATTGAAGAATAAGAATTTGAAGAAGGATCAAATAATTTGACTGCCTGAAACATCCAGTTATCTCAGTCCATACTTGTGTCAGGTCACGGCAAAAAGTATCTGTATAGATCTGAGTGCTATTTCAGTTGGTCTCTTCCCCTCAATTTGACATTTGACACCTCTGTATACTTTCAAGTACCAAAGAGTATTTAGGTTTATTTTACCCATTGTCCTTTATCTCCTTGAAGTTTACTGAAGAATAGCTTTAGTTCTCGAACTGTCAAATTATAGCTAGCCAGCACTCCCAACATGTCAACTAAAAGATCTGGAAACAAAGAAAACAATAAAATAATTAAGCTACTTATATTTCTTAAAAGATTAATATATACCATGCTTAATTAAGAGTTTGGACACAAAATTTCTGGGTACATGGTAGATGCTCAAATATTTCTTAAATAAATATTACTAAATAAGAAAAATACAGTCATTAAGAATCAAATTTTATTTCTTCATACCCATTGTACTACAGAAAAAGTCATACCTGCTATCATATTGTCAACTTTTTCAATTTTCCCAAGCACTTTTTCAACAAGGCCTACTTCAGTGCAGACTTGAAGATTTCGTATGCTTTTCTTCAGAATGGCTGTAAACATGCTCCAGACTTCTGCTTGGCAAGTGATGTCACATTTTTCTAGGAGATCCACCATGCAGATGATACTCTCAGCTTCTTGAATGATGAAATTCATTTCCAAATCAAACTGTCCTCCTACCAACTTTCAAAAAAAAAAAAATTACAAGCATCAGTATGTCTTCATTGTAACTAGAGCATGCTCCTTAGCCTTAGATTGGCACTAACTACCCATACACATTCTCCTCTACCACCTACAACATTTAAAGGGTCTTAAAAAAAAAAAGCACAGCTCTAAAAATCTCAAAGAAATCTTCAAATTAAGATAGCACAAAGTCAAGCAAAATTTAGAATATAATAGTGAAAATATATTTCAATAAAAACAAATAAAGGCTGTCTTAGGTAAATTGCTACATACTGCCTGATGTGAATAAAGATCCACCTTAGCTCTATAATTGCTTCTAATTCAATATTTCAATTATGAATTATGAACTCTCAAAACTACTCGTAGCAACCTAAAGGTTATCTGGCATACCTATATAAAATATGGGCTCACAGAAAAAATAAGGCTCAGGGTGGACACAAAACTTGGAGTTTATATTTGTCAAATTCCTATTTATTATACCTACTCATTTTGATCCCTCTCCTTCCTCGTTAATAATCAGGATAACACAAACATAATCACACACCCAAAGTAAATAATCAAGAAAACTCATTTCACTGACATGACCATCAGAAAATCCATGCAGAGTAAGCTGCACTAACCTATCCCCACCTTGCCGTCTCACCCACAGCATCCTCCCATAGACAGATTTTTAAATTTTAACAAGTCCCAAGAGTTTCAAGGAATTAAAATACTTTTACAATTATCTTTGCAGAGCTTTCCTTTAAAATTAGATTTTTTACAGAGTACATACACTCTTGACCTTCTGAATACATCTTGGTTTTTCATTATGCATTCCAAAACCCCAAAGGTGGGCAAGAATGAGGAGAAAGTGCACTTTACAAAACAAAATCCAACAGCTCATAAAAGAATGACATAACCACACACAGAGTTTACTCCAGAAAAGCAAGGATGGTTCAAAAGTAGGACATCAACTAAAACTCCTTAAAGCCAGGGATCAATATGTGTCCCATGTTCTGCCAAATATATACACTGGCATGGGAAAGAAAAAAGGGAAAAATGAACAACATGAGGCAGTATCTGCTGCAGCAAGACTTCCTGGCAAGCGCAGCGGTTAAGGCATTTGATTCTTCTAGGAACGCTCTGGCAGACATTTTAGTGTACTATTCTTGCATCATTAGTAACAAGCAGCATAAGGAAACGACAGCTGGGTTTCTGCTAAGAGTCCCTGGGTGTGATTAAGCCAATTCTCCTAGCTACATGCTTAGCTCCCTAGTGCACCCCAAAATTCTAGAAGCTACATAAGAACTCTAATATAGACTTTTTTGGAAGAAGGTAAATATTATTTGCTTGTTTTGTTTTTTATTCTAAAATAATTTCAAAGGTTCAAAAAGTTATAAAATATAATTCTTATATATCCTATGCCCAGTTTCCCAATGTAAATATATTACATAATCATAGTATAAGAATTAAAACAGGAAATTAACATTGATAGAATAACATTAACAAATCTACAGATTTTGCTCAAATGCTACCACCTGTCATGCTAATGTCATTTTTCTGATACAGGATCAGCATCCCCTTAGTCTTCTCCAAACTGAGTTCCACAGGTATTCTTTGACTTTCATGATTTAGACACAATGAATGGGTATCTGCCAGTTATTTTACAGACTATGTTCCAATCTCAATGTTTCCTTTGTGTTTAAATTTAGGTTATGCATTTTTGGTTAAAAAAAAAAATACTCCAGAAGTGATGTGTGTCCCTCTCAATGTATCATTTCAAATGGTATCTAATGTCAATATGTCTCACAATTAGAGATGTTAGAGCTTTCATCAACTTATTTAAAGTTAATGCCTTTTTTCCATTTTAAAGTTACTATCATTTAAAAATTTTTAAGCATCTTGTGGAGGATACTTTGAGACTCTACAAATATCTTGTTTCTCATTATACTTTTAAGAATCCATTCATGGATCTTACCTGCAACTGTTATTACGGTGACATTGTTAAATGACGATTTTATATTTCCATCAGACTTTCCACATTTATAAATAGGAAAAGCCTTTTTTAAAATAATAAAATTTATCACACCTGAAAAGCCACATCATACTCAAATAGGAAAACTGGAATGATTCTCATGAAAGTAAGAAACCAGACTATGATGCATTATCATCACTTTCATATTATTCTGGAGATACAGAAGTCACGTTTAGTCAAAAGGCAGCAACCTGTAGAAATATCAGATTACAGGGATTTAAATTACAATTATTTTCAGATAATATTATATATAACTGGAAAAACAAGGAGCTTCAACTAAAAATTTACTATAAGACAGTACTTGGTGATGAAACTATTGACTCAGTTAACAATACAAATCAATCTCAAAAGAATTATAATAGAAGCTAGCCATAAATGGCTACCTTAACCAGAAATTTATTCTATAGATACACTGAGGTAATGATATTAGATACAAGAACATTTTAGCATTATTAAAGCAGAAAATAGAAAAAACAATCCCCCAAAGAAAACATTATAAGCTAATGGTTAGCAAAGTTGTGTAAAACTACATAATGGAATATGATGCAACCACTGAAAAGAATGAGGTAGCCCCACATGACATGGAATGATCCCTGGAATACATTGTTTAAGTGAGAAATCAAAATGAAAAAAAAGTGAGTAGTAAGTTACAATTTGATCATAAAATGTGTACATATAGATATATACCTAAGAATGATACACAAGAAAACTAAATATTAATTGCCTCTGAAAAGGTAACTGAGCATTTGAAAAAAAGGGCAAAGGAGAGTTTTTAGTATATATACTTTGGGGAATCCTCCACAGAAATATAAAGAGGTGAAAACCTAGTTGCAACTAACTTAAGAGACCTTACCCTCACCTTAATATTACTCATACCAATCTTGCATTCAGATCTGTGTTTATTACCATTAGTAACCACCCCTCCTAAGTTATAGAATTAATTTCTAAAAGTAATTTTTTAAAAAATCCCAAATACTTCACCAGCTTTTAAATTGAGATTATACTGTGAAAGCAATATCCAGTCAGGTGTTTTCAATATTTCTCCATTGCTTTAAATATTAGAAAATATGCTTTTTCAAAGAGAAAGACTGATGGCAGAAATTGGTACATACAAATGTGTGGCATATTTGATATACTATATGTATGCATATCTATTATGCCTAAAAAGCATGCACAGGGTCTACAGTATGGCATGTTAACCCTTTTTAATAGTTATTTAAAACTGATCAACCTTCAAAACACAAATTAGTTTCCAATGACAGGGATCATAATCTAAGTCCAGGCACTGGCTAGTTATTATCTGAGCTGTAGTAATGGCTCTGCCCTACAAAATGTAATCTTCCCAAATGTCACAGTAAGTTATGAATATCTGAGCAGCCTAATGCACTTTACTAGCCATGAAATGTGAAAACGTAATCTTATTACCTTTTTTATGGTTGTATTTTTTTTTTAATAATGTAGCCTAGAAACTGATGTATAGTCTTTTTCTGCCTTTTAGCATGATTTGGTTTCCTTTGCTATATAGAACATTTTTCAAAACTCTCCATTTCAACATGTTTTAGTCTTGGCCTGAACTTCATAAACAATTTTTATAGCAACCTTCAGGGTGGCATAGTATGCCTTCTATAGGTTACAGTTTAATGTACAGGTTTATAGAAATTTTAAAACATTATTCAAAGAATGCAAATACATCTTCACAAGTTTTATATTAGAACTTTAATTGTCATGCTAATTTTCTTTTCAATTATTATATTAATAAAGAGCTTTAAACTGAAATTAGTGATTAAACCTAAGTGACTTGTCTTTTCAGAAAACCAAGAAATAGATATAGACCAAAAATAATTTGTCTTCAAAAGATTTATGAAACTGGAAAGATAGCAATACACAGAAAATTCTAATACTTCAAGTAACTCTATGTTTTCTCTGGCAACTTGCTAAATTTTTCCTCAAAGATGTGGCAGGAATAAGGTATAACAGAAAAACTGAACAGAGTACGATCACACCTTATGCACCTGACTAGATATTTTATATCTCTTGTGACAAATCATTTCTCCCCGCCCCCCTTGCTTGCCTATTCGTTTGTAAAATGAGCTAAGCAAAGAGTAAGCTTCTTTTGTTTAACTGCATCCTTCAAAAATATATTTACTTTTAAAAAGTGCTAATTTCAAGGTACCCAATTTATCCCTATGAATCCATTCCTAAGTGAATGTGACACTATATACGTTTATAGTCACTAACGGGGAGAAACTAACGCAGAGAAACTGAGGAAAAATTACAAAGCTGTGGCATAGATTATAATGTCTCCCAATTTACATTTTCTTTTTCTTCCATAACAATAAAGAGTTTCTAATTTGGTGCATGGGGCCCAGGCAAATTATCTCACTCCCCGGCTTTTCCTGAAGTTAATACCCATGGGACCAACTTATGACAAAGAAGGACAGTAATATGTGCATCTTCTGGATATAACTCTTAAAAGGAAGGTAACATGATTTCTCTCTGCAACTTTCCTTCTTCCTCTTATATAAGATACTGAAATAACGGCAAGCGTTAAAGTAGCCATCTTAAAACTTATGTTGTAACTTTCATGTTAAAGATGACAGAGCAGAAAGATCTATGGATCTGGTCAATTATAAAACTGTCTCCGTAGCCCTGGACCATTTAATTACCTAAGCTTTCATTTGAAGGACAAATACACTTCTACCTTATTTAAGCCACTATTATTTGGGGTCTACTATATCAGCTTAAAACCTATATCCTGACTAACATATATGCTAGTGTTATTAGTTGCATTTTCTCAGAAATTGAAAAATACATATAACTATCTCAAGTGATATATCCCCATTCTCACCTCTTGTACCAAAGCAGGAGATAAATCACCAAGTGTCTATTTTGACCTATTTTTAAAAGATGACAGTATGTCTTGATAAGCTTAGAAATAGCTCAATCCTGAATTTTACACAGCTGAATTTTTAGACTCCACATGTCTTATAATAGCAGATTCAATGTATGTATAATTTCAATGTATATAAGTAGTAAATAATAACATACAGAATAGTAAAAGATTAGATGTTCTAATTACTACACACAAGCCTTTTAAGATCTTCCCTAACATTAAAGAAAATACAGTAAGACTTTACCTTCGTCAGTTATTAGTAGAGAATATGCTGGTGGTGACATAACTATCAGCATGTACTTTACATCAACCCTTTACTAAGAGTTAGCCTAAATAATACCTTACTCCTGAGCCAACATTAGCTGAAAGAGGTTTTTTAGGCTTAGAAATGTGTCATTCAGTGACAAGAGCAATGTATTACAATATTTAACAGTGCCAAGAAAGTGTTCTCTGGATTAGAATATGAAATATTCTAAAATTTATTAAAATGTTCAATAAAATTTCAATAATTAAAAAGTTCAATAAATTTTATATATATTCCTAAACCTCAAACGTCTTTGGTTTCAGCCTCATATGGATTTTTCACAAAGTCTATTTTTGTATACCGCTAACATACAGATATATTTAGGCATTATGTATGACAGTAATTCTATAGAAAATAATTCTATAGAAAACGCCTGAAGAATATGGTTATCATGGAGGAGAGGATTACCAAAGGATTTCACTTTTAAAATCATAAGTTCTTGACACATTTCAATTTTTCAAAATAAGTGTATGTTTTCTTTGAATTCAAGAGGAAACAAGATATTTTAATCTCGATATGATATGAACTGAATGTAGAAAACTAGACAGGAAAAAATAATGCTTCTGAGTTTGTCTATTATTTGCAGAAATCAAATTGTATGCATTCTCATCAAAACTGAAGGAAGGGGAGCTCCTAGGTAACAATGCTGGGAAATGGAAATTAGGTTACACTATCAAGTATCACCAATGAAAGAGAAGTAAAGTATCATGGTATCTTTTAGGGTGATGTCTTAATTTTAATGATAATAAAGTACTGAGTCACTTCCAAACTGTATTTTGCCCAAGATCTTTAACTATAAATAATTATACTTTGAGAGTTTTCAGAAACAGATCCTCTTACAAGGAACCATGATTAAGAGCATGGGTTATGAAGCCAGACTGTCTGAATTTGACTTCTGATTCTACCAGATATCAAGTATATGGACAGGTGTGGAAAGGTCTCCCATCTTTGGCTGACATCCTCTTATATAAAATTAAGGTAATAATGGAGTCCAGCTCCTTAAAGTTGGAGGATTAAATGAACTAATACATATCTTAATTCATGCATATCCTCTTAGAGGAGGAGAGAAGAACTCACTCTTCCTTCCACATACTATGAAAATTCTCACTTCAAAAATTCTAATATCTTCACCCGACAGTCATAGTAAGGCTGTAGTCCTTTCTTCCTAGTGAGCTAGAAATAGACAAATAAAATTTAAAAAGCATATTCCACTTAAAATATCTCCCTAACATAATGCACTAACTTAACTACTTTAACATCAAGGTAAGCTAAAAATGACAGCTTTCTGTTATGCTTTTATCATTCTAATTTCTAAGGCACTTTTTTTTTATTTGATTGATATGATCCATATTTGTCTTGAACCACAAAAAGTTTTACACTTCAAGGAATTTTTGTTGCTGTCATCTTTAACCAGGTGACTGTATTCTTTAAAATCGTGCAGCACCAAAAAGAGAAGGTACATTTAATTCATAACTTATCGTAACTCTCTCATACCATCATCTCTATACTATTATTAATTTAACTGACACACTACCTCTACCGACTATAAGCACCATCTTATGACATTCCATGATCTTTGCACAGTACCTCAGATCCAGCTCATTCCAAGGTATACAAATGCCCCACCATCTTCACCTAAATGAAGTAAGTGCTTTCTTCACTTACTTCACTAACTGAAATCTGACTCTCCATAGAGAGTACAACCAAACAACCCTTTCCTGTTAAAACTACTAGTTCTTTATCCTCCACTAAACACGAAGAGAGTTGGGCTTCTCCTGGCTCCATTTCTTCAAGACCATTACGCTTCCATATTTGGGAGAAAGTTCATCATCCTTGGAGGTCCATGCCATCAATCCAAACACACAACTATGAATCACTCCTCATTGTTGTCATCTTAACTAACTCCCCCTCAGTCATTAAAGAGTTTGGGATCTCAGTCATAACTTCCCACTTCTCATCTGTTAAAATCTTGCTGAATCTGTCTCCATAGAGAAGATATATCTAATCTCTAAAAAGTAACTTCTAATATCTAGACTTTCTAAATCCATTTTCTCTCAATTTCACTCTACCCACTAGGGCTCCACCTTAAATTCTGAAATTCTCCTACCTAAAGAACTAAAAATGTCAATAAACTACTCTGATCATAATCTCCTATACGTTCCAGCTATCTCGTCATCCCATTTCTGTTATACCTGCTCTCTCATAGAAGACTTCCAGATACAACTGTTAACAGCTCAAACTTACACAAGTTTTAAACTCATATGCCCTGCTGCCTATAGACAGCCAGCCACACATACTAGATCAAAATAAACATGGCTTAAATATAACTAATCACATTCCCTCTAATCCTCCAATGATTGTTACCCCAGTTGGTAACCTCCCCACCCAGTTCACATGCCAGAAATCAAGATGTTACCTTCAACTCCCCATCCACAATGCCCAATTAATGAAGTTCTGCCAATTTTATTAAAATTTCTTCAATATGTCCTTCCTCCCCCTTTCCTACCATCACCACCAAACTAGTAGAGGACTCCTTTATTACACATATAACACAACTCTCAGTACTGAATTACACATCCATAAAATACAGAAGACTATTTACATAGCTGTCAATACTGGTCACAGTCTAAGAAGGCATGGGAGGAACTCAGTAGGAGGAGGAGGAAGCATAAAAGAGCAAAGTTGAAAAGACAAAAATAAGAACCACATTTATAATTTTATACATGTGTATAATGTGATTACATAAAATTATATATGCAACTATATTCATAAAAGTTTATAACCCAAAGCAAATTTACTCTAAGTTTTATTTCTGAAGGCATTTATATATCCTATTTGCTCCATTCTTTACTATAAATCTTTTTTTGCACTAAAAAAAAAAATCTGTTATTGTATTAAATCCAATTCCTTTTTTCTAACTTAAGGAGCAAGTAATTAAGAGCAGTATGGCTGTAGACTCTTATATTAAGCTTCCATTTATTAATCATACTAAAAGAACTGGCCAGAGACTACTCCTGCCACTAAGTACAGAACACTATATAAACTAACATATTCAACAGCCCCATAAAAAAATTGTTCTTTGCATAATCCCACTAAAATCAAATAAATTTGAGGGAAAAAACTATATACTACGTCCCCTTCAAAAAGTTTAGAATGAACATGAAGTATTAAGGTACTACTGAACACACTAAGATATTAATTTCAAATTTACATCCCAGCATCATAATATTTGTTTTATATCATGTTATATAACAATATGATACAGTATTTCTGTTCAAGTTTCTTCATGTTTTTTGTCAGGGTAGATACTTACCTTATTGATAATTAAGAGAACACTGTCCACAGCACTTATCAAGGCCAAGGGAAAACTGCACAGCATATAATATATGTCTACACTGTACTCTCACTACTTTTTGTGCATTAGTCTCCATTTTGGCATCCCTTGTCTCCTATCCTCGGATGAACAGTAATCTTATCTTCTCCTCTGATACTCAATCTTCCTTCTGTAAGAGCAAAATCCCACCCAGATCTAGTCTCTATTAAAATGTCCAAAGCTCCAGTATTTCCTGTATACATATATATCAATGTCTTCTACCCAACTCATAATCTTTCCTATGAGACTCGCGTCCACTTTGAGGAAAGAATTATTATGTTATAAAAGTAACTGTGCCTCCCTCAATAACTGAAAGAACAACTAAACATAAAATCAGCAAAGATTTGAAGAACTGAACACCACCATCTACCAATAGGAACTAATGGATACTTATAGAAGACTCCACCCAAAAAACAGTAGAATATAGTTTTCAGGTGCCCATGAAACATATATGAAAATAGGTTGTATCACAGGACATAATACAAACTTCAAAAAAATTAGAAGGTATTGAAATCATACAGAGTGAATTCTCTGACCACAATGGAGTAAAACTAGAAATAGAAACAGAAAGATAAAGATACCAGAAAAAATCTCCAGACACTTGGAAACAAATACACTTCTAAATAATTGAGAGGTCAAACAGGGAATCTCAAGGAAACTAAAATAATAATAATAATAATAATAATAATAATAATAATAATACCACCACCAATACCATAAACTGAATCAAAATAAACATATCAAAATTTGTTAGCATAGCTAAAACAGCACTGTAGGGAAATTTATAGTACTAACTACATGCATATATTAGAAAAAAAGTCTCATATCAATAATCTTAACTTCCATTTTAAACATCTAGTAGAAGAGCAAAACAAATATGAAACAAGCAGAAGGAAATAATAAAGAGCAAAAGTCAATGAAATTGAAAGCAAGAAAATAGAAAAAAATCAATGAAATAAAGAGTTAGCTCTATGAAAAAAAAAATCAGTAAAATTAAGAAAGCTTTTCCAATACTGACAAAGAAACAAAAGAGACAAATTACGAATATCAAGAATTAAACACAGAATATTACTACAGACCTTTCAGATGACAAAAGGCAATCCTAAACAGATAATCTGATAATGTAGATTAAATGGACCAATTCCTACACACACACACACACACACACATGCACGCACGCACGCACATACACGCTACCACAACTTACCCAATATGAAGTATATAATTTGAATAACCATATAACTCTTAAGTAAATTCACTTCATAATTTTAACTCTTAAAAAACAAATCTTAAGGTTCACATAGTTTCATTAAAGAATTCTACCAAATGCTTAAAAAATAACATCAGTTTTACACTTCTCAATTCATTTTATGCAGGTATTACTCTGAAACTGAAACCAGACAAAAAAGTATAAAAAAATAATACACCAATATCCCTCATAAATATAGATGCAAAAATTCCTAACAAAATTTTAGCAAGCAGAACTCAGCAATATATAAGAAGAATTACATACCACAACAAAATAGATTTTATTGCAAGGATGCAATGTTGTTTCAGTATTCAAAAATCAATCAATGTAATGCACCATATTAATAGACTGAAGAAGAAAAATCACATGATCTTATCGGTTGATGGAAAAAAAAATATCTGACAAAAATTCAACGCCTAATCATAAAAACTCTTAGAAGAATAGAATAAAGGGAAACTCAGGCAACTTCATAAAAAGCATCTACATAAAACCCACAACTAATATTATACTTTATAGTGAAAGACTGATGCTGGCCCCTAAGATGAGGAACAAGGCAAGGATGGCCATTCGCACCACTCTTATTCAATACAGTACTGGAAGCTCCAGCCAAGGCAACTGGCAATGGGAGGAAATAAAATGCATGCAGATCAGAAAGGATGTAATAAAACTGTCTTTATTTGCATAAAACATGATTACCTATGTAGAAAATCTAAAAGCATTTACCAGAAAAACCTCCTAGACAAGTGAATTCAGCAAGGTCACACGCTACAACATATAAAAATCAATTTCTTTTTTTAATTGTTTTTCTACATACTAACAATGAACATATGGACAATGAAATTAAAAATAAAATACTATTTACAATTGCTCAAAAAACTTTGAAATACTTAGATGTAGCTAACAAAACATGTACAAGACTCTGATGCTGAAAACAACAAAATGATGGTTAAAGATATAAAAGAAGATATAAGTAAATGTAGAGACACATTGCATTCATAGTACAGATGTCAGTTTTCACTCAAATATTGATATTTAGATTTAATACAGTTGCTATCATAATCTGAGCATGATTTTTACAGACATAGAAAGATTATTCCAAAAATTATATGGAAAAGCAAAGGAACCAGAATAGCAAAAACAGTATTAAAAAAAAATAAGTGGGAAGAATTAGTCTGATTTCAAGATTTATACTGTTACAGTGTTCAATACTATGAAGTATTGCCAGAGGGACAGAAACATAAATCAATAAAACAGAACAAAGGACTCAGAAGTAGACCCACACAAATATGCCCAACACTTCTGACAAAGGCATAAAAGCAATTCAATGAATGAATTTCAACAAATGGTGCTGGAGCAATTAAATATCCCTAGACAAACAAATGAACCTTTACCTAAGTATCATACCTTACATGAAAACTAAGTATTACAAAAACACAATAGGAGAAAATCTTCAGGATTTAGGATTAGGCAGAATTGTTAGACTCTGCAGAGTTCTTAGACAAAAGCGAGACCCATAAAAGGAAAAACTGAGAAACTGGACTGTATTGAAATTTTTAAAAATTTGCTCTCAAAAGATCCTATTAAAGAGAATAAAGTAACAAGCTACAGACTAAAAGAAAATACTAGCAAACCACATCTTATAAAATAAAATAGCAAAAGTAAATAAAGTTTCAAAATTCAACAGCAAAAAAAAAAAAAATCCAATTAGGACAAACATCCAAGAGTCAAAAGAACAGGTATTTGACCGAAGACAACATGTAGAAGACAAATAGCACATGAAAAGATGTTCAACATTATTAGCCATTAGAGAAAAACAAATTAAAATTACAATAAAGTATCATTACACATCTATCAGAATGATCAAAAAAAAGTGACAACACCAATTGCTGGCAAGGATGCATAAAACCTGAATCACTCAAGTTTTAGCGAGACTGTAAAATAATACAGTCATTCTAAAAAACTGGTAGTTTTTTTAAGGAAACTAAATATGTAACTACTACTATAATGATCTAGAAAATTCACTTCTGGCATTTTTCCCAGAGGAATGAAAACATATATTCACAGAAAAACCTGTACATAAATTGTCATAGCAGCTTTATTGATCATAACCAAAAAATAAAAACTAGATGTCCTTCAACAGGTAAGTAAATGTTTAAACTATCTGGTATATTCACACCACGCACTACTATCCAATAGTAAAAAGAAACAAACTATTAATACACACAATAATCTAATGAATCTCCAGAGAATGTGCCTCCCCCCCCAAAAAAGGCCATATAGTACATGATTCCATTTATAAAAAGTTATTGAACTGGCAAAATTATAGAACTAGAGAACAGACTGGATGTTGCCAGGATTAATGGGAGGGAGGTACAGGAGGAGGAATGTAAATGTGAATCAAAGGCAAAAGCAGAGATCTTTATCTGACAGAAATTTTCTGTATCTTCATTATATCGATGTCAATATTAGACTATAGTTTGTTAAGATTTTCCTATTGAAGGAATCTAAGGGTACAAGAGATTTCCTATATTACTTTTCACAACTGTATGTGAATCTAAAAGTAAAGTTATCTAAAAGTAAAGTTTAATTTACAAAAGTAATTGAGGTGAGATGTCACTTTGTTCATAGGATTATTTCACTGATTATTTCCCATTGTAAAAACTATGTTAACCTAAGTGAATCTCTTATTGACAGGAAATAAAAGGCAAATTAAAGGGCAAGAAAACCCTCCTGGGCACAAATTCTGAAGCTAAAAACATACAAGTCCCAGTTTTTTGTTTTTTGTTTGTTTAACTCACCCTTCGTTCCCACCCAAGCCACGGAAAAAAAAAAAAAAAGTTGACATATTTAATCACTTGCCCTAAACCTAAAAATATGTTTGTCATATATCAAAATATGATCAAGCATATATTGATGTCACATAGTTTAACTATATATCCTATTGACTCTGATCAAATACTTGCATTATAGAAGATGCAAATTTAAACCTTCAAACAGTAAATGAAATTTTCTAAATCTATTACATAACTTCAGATTCATGTGTGCACTGAAGGCTAATAAATCATTTGAAACTTCATACATAGAACCTTTTTAAATTTGCATTTATCTACAGTAAATACTGCCATGTTCTTTAATAGATTGCTAGTTCAATCTAGCAAACTAGTGATTTATAGTAGATATATTTTAAAAATCAGAAATCTGTCACTGTATGACAACCAGTCAGAAGACCACTGAACTTATATTACTCAGAATCGAAACATCATAGGATATGAAAGAGATAGTAAAATGTCATGCATTCTACAATCAAATCAATGTTTCCAGTATGCATTTGATTATATATTTATGTATAACTGTTTTAAACTATAGAATCACATACACTTTAAGAACACTGTTACTTTAAAAACCCAGCTCTTTTCATCATTTCCTCAATGTTTCCAAACTATTTTAAAATACACTGTTAATATAACCTGAAGACTCTACAAGTCCTATTTTGAGCAACAGTAAAATTTAGGATATATTAAAGATCTGTATTATTAAATTTTCTCCAAAAAGGTGGACTTTTAGATCCTTACAATTTCATATCAATATTCTTAAGTAGGAAGATTTATCAGATGTGGGAAAAAATATATAAAAAATAGTAAGGAAGAATAAACTGAAAACAATCTAAAAGTCCACTGTCATAGACATTTGTTTTCGTCAGTATTGCACTCACTCTTCCTCTAATCTTACTTAACCCTATTTCCTAGCATTGTTCAGTCAATAAAGTCACAGTACCTCACACCCAGGCCATAGACAGGACACAACTCAGGCCTGGAACATGTAGTTCCACATTTTCCTGGCCACAGTGCTTAACCCAGGGGTGAAAATGTAACCAAAATTTAGCCAATAAAAATCACCAAATTTTTTTTTTAATTGAGAAGTAGAAAAGAAGGCCTTTGGCCTTTTCAGTCAAAGCTGAAATGATATGTAAATTGGCAGATTCTAGCTGATATCTTTCCTAGCTTGTGTACAGAGAAACTCATCTGCACCATAATGGAAAAAGAATCCTTTGGTGGTTGTCAACATCCTAGTTCCAGCAACCTGTTCCAAAGTACCCTCATTTTCACAGCTTTACTCAATGATCTCTCCCAGTTCTACAGACCAATCAATTCCCCTTATACTTAAGCTAGTTAGACCTAAATTTCTATCTCTTGAACCAAAAGTAAGTACAGAGTAATTTCAAAAAAAGGAAATTAGTTGTGCAGCCATTTGTTTAAATGAAGTTTTTTATTTTCATTTCTACTTCTCCACCAACAATCTAACTATATTAGAGCCAATGCCTTCTTTTTATAAAAATGCTTTGTAACACCCCTATACTGTCTGAATAAAATTTATCACTTTATCTCATCAATTATTTTTTTAAAAAACCCTCAAAAATCAGAATGTGTCTTATTATCGATGACATCATAAATTAAAATTGGCAGGTTTTTTTCTTTAATGCTGCATAAATTAATGGCGGAGGTAAATTAGATGACATCTTAGATTTTATAAAATGCAGTATATAGTAAGACTGACCAAAAAACACAACAAAAAAGCTACACAGTGCTCTAATTAAAAAATGGAGAAACAAAAATAATTTAAAATATATTCTTCAATGTATAAATCCTTGTAAATGACCACTATATAAAGAATCTATAAGAACATATGTGCCACTATCAAAGCACATTAAGATCTCTACTGAGTACTCATACACTACTCTATTCCAACTAGACAGTATTCTCAATTCTTGGCAAAGTTCCAAATAAAAAAGTAGAAACAGAAAATCAATAAGGAAAACACTGGACCTGAACTACACTTTAGACAAAATGGACCTAAGAGATATAGCACATTCCTTCCAATAGCAGAATATACATTCTTCTCAAGTGCACACAGAACATTCTCCATAAGATCACATGTTAAGTCATAAAACAAGTCTTAACAAATTTAAGAAGTCTGAAATTATATCAAATATCTTTTTCAACAAATCAATTATAGGTAGAAAACTGAAAGACTAACAAACATATGGAGACTGTGCAACACATTCCCAACCAACCAATGGATCAAAGAAATAAGAAGGGAACTCAAAAACTATCTTGAGACATAAAAAAATAAAAACACAACATTCCAAAATATACGAAATGCAGCTAAAGCATTTCTAAGACAGAATTTATAGCACTGAATTCCTACATTAAAAAAATAGGAAGATCTCAACTATACAATCTAACTTTATACCTCAAGGAACTAGGAAAAAAAAAAACTTAAGCCCAAAGTTAATAGAAAAAGGAAATAAAGATCAGAGCAGAAAGAAATGAAATGGAGGTTAGAAAGAAAAAAATCAGTGAAACAAAATTTTTGAAATGATAAACAATATCAATAAACATTTAGTTTGACTAAGAATAAAGAGAAAACAATATCAGAAATGAAAGAGGAGACATTACAACTGACATCACAAAAATACAAAGGATCATAAGAGGTTACGATGAACAATTATATGCCCATAAATCAGATAACCTAGAAGAAATAGAATTCTTAGAAATAAAACAATCCACCAAGTCTGAATCATGAAAAGAAGAAAATCTGAAGAGACCAATAACAAGTAAGGAGATTGAGTAGTAATCAAAAATCTCTCAACAACAACAAAAAAAAGGCCAGGACAAAATGGCTTCATTGGTGAATTCTACCAAACATTTAATGACAAATTAATGCCAGTCCTTCTCAAATTCTTCCAAAAATAACTAAAGAGGAGGGAACACTTCCAAACTCGTTTAGGAGGCCACCATTACCCTGATCCCAAAGCCAGAGAAAGACACTACAAGAAAATTACAAGCCAGTATCCCTGATGAACATAAATACAAAAATCCTCAACAAAATACTAACAAACATTAAAAAGATTATACATCATGATTAAGTCAGGTATATATATGTATCTGGGATGTAAAGATGGTCCAACATATCAAATAAATAAATGTGATACCACATTAACAAAATGAAGAATAAAAGTCATATGGTCATCTCAATAGATTCAGAAAAAGCATCTGAAAAAATTCAACATCCTTTCATGACAAAAAGTTTACAAATTAGGTATAAAAGGAATGTACCTCAGCATAATAAAAATCATGTGACACGTCCATAGCTAACATATTCAATGGACAAAAGTTTTTCCTTTAAGATAAGGAACGAGAGTGTCTACTTTTATGCAACATAGTACTGGAAGGCCTAGCCAGAGCAATTAGGCAAGAAAAAGAAACAAAAGGCATTCAAACTGAAAAGGAAGAAACAAAATTATCTCTGTTGGCAGATGACATAATCCTATAGAAAATTCTGTAGTCCCCCCAAAACAGTTAAAATAAACAAATTCATCAAAACTGTAGGATAACAAAAATCAATATACAAAAAAAAAAAATCAGTTGCATTTTTAACCACTGACAATGAACTATCCAAAAAAGACAGTAAAAAATTCCATTTATAATAGCAACAAAAAGAATTTAAAAATCAGGAATAAATTTAATCAAGAAGTTAAAAGATTTGTCTGTACACTGAAAAATATAAAATACTAATAAAATAAATCAAAGAAGATAGAAATGAATAAAAAGATATCCTGTATTTATTTTTGGAACAATTAATACTAAAATATCCATTTTCCCAAAAGCAATCTACACATACAGTACAATTCTGATTATAACTGCAATGGCATTTTTCACAGAATTAAGAAAATACCATCCTAAAATTCAAAGAGAACCATAAAAATAGCCAATACAATCTTAAAAACAAAGCTGGAGATATCACATATTCTGACTTCAAACTTCATTACAAAGTATATTACATACTATAATCAAAACGGTATGGTACTAGTGCAAAAACAGACACATAAACAAATGATAACAGAATAGCATGCCCACAAATAAACCTGTGAATATACAATAAACTGTCAACAAAGATGCCAAGAATACATGTGAGTAAAAGATAGTCTGTTCAGCTAATGGTGCTGAAAAAAATGTATTTTCATATGCTGATATGGGACCCCTACCTTACACCATACACAAACATCACCTCTAAATGAATTTAAGACTTAAATTTTAAGACCTGAAACCATAAAACTCTTAGAAGAAAACCTAGCGGACAAGCTCTTTGACAATGGTCTTGGCTATAATATTCTGGATTTGAAATTAAAAACACAGGCAACAAAAGCAAAAATATACAAGTGAGACTACAGTAACTAAAAAGTTTCTGCACAGAAAAAGAAAAAATGAACAAAATAAAAAGGAAACCTACAAAATGGGAGAAAATATCTGCAAACCAGGTATCAGATATTTCCAAAATATGTAAGAAAACTCTTACAATTCAATGAAAATAGGCTAAAGACCTGAATAGACATTTCTCTAAAGAAGATATACAAATGGCCAATAGTTATCTGCTCAAGTCACTAATCAAGAAAATGCAAATCAAAACCACAGAGATGTCACTTTACATCTGTAAGGATGCCATACACATATATCTGATATATTTTTACACACACACACACACACACAAGTATTGGCAAATATATGGAAAAATTTGAACCCCTGTACACTGTGAGTGGAAATACAAAAATGTGCAGCCACTATGGAAAATGATATGGAAGTTTCTCTAAAATGAAAAATAGAACTACTGTATAACCGAGCAATCTCACATCTGGGTATTTAGCCAAAAGAAATGAAATCAGGATCTGGAAGAGACATGGTAGCTCCCTCTTAACCAGAGAGCATGTGTTCCAAGACATCCAGTGGATGCCTGGAACTACAGATAGTATAGAGAATCCTGTTTTTTCCTATATGTACCTATGATAAAGTTTAACACAAAACAGGCACAGTAAGAGATTAACAGTAACTAATAATAAAATAGAACTATAACAATATACTGTAATAAAGTTATATGAATGCGGTCTCCCTCAAAATGACCATACTATACTCCCCTTTTTCCTCTTGTGATGATGTGAGACAGTACAATGCCTATATGCTGAGATGAAGTGAGTGAATGACGTCGGCGTTATGATGTCACATTAGGCTACTATAAGGGTTACCTGAACACAAGCACTGCCAACACTGCAATAGTTGATCTGATAACCGAGATGGCTATTAACAGAGAGGTAGCTGTATACAGCATGGATATGGGGGACAAAGGCATGATACACATCCCAGGTAGGATGGCATGAGATTTCAGAAAGGCGTAAAATGGAAAACTTATGAACTGTTTATTTCTGAAATTTTCCATTTAATATTTTTAGAACCGGTTCACCACAAGTAACTGAAACTGTGGAAAGTAAAACCAGTAATAAGAAGAACTACTGTCCTAGTGTTCCAATGTTCATTACTGCACTATTCAAAGAGTCAAGATGTGGAAATAACCTAAATGCCTGCCAACAGATGAATGGACAAAGAAAATGTGGTACTTAAATGCAATGGAATATAATTCAGCCTTGGGGCGGGGGGAGGGAAATCCTGCAACATGTGGCAACATGAATGAAACCTGAGGACATAATAAGCCAGTCACAGAAAGACAAACACTGTATGATTTCCACTTATATGAAGTACCTAAAACAGTCAGTCACAGAATCATGGAATCAACAACGGTGGTTGCCAGGGACTAGGGGGAGGGGGAAATGAGTAGTTGCTAATGAATGGGAATAAAGTTACAGAGCTCCGCTGTATAACATTGTGGCTATAATACTATTGTACATTTAAAAATTAACAAGGCAGATGTATGTTATGTGTTCATACCGCAATAAAATTTTTAAAATAAGAAATAAAAATGAGAAATAACCATGTGGAGTGAACATTAAAATATTTCTGAGACCACTTTTTTTTTCAATTCTGCACATATAAACTTGATAATATACATTTAAAAAGAGGTGAAATATGTATATTGTATTTATAAAAACTTAAAATTTGAGGGATATATAAGATACTAATAATAGTTATTTTTCAGGTTTTCTTTAGCAGTGAATGGGTGAAAGATGCCTTGTCGATTGCAAGGCATGCACATTTCATACTTATTGCTCTGCATTATTAGTTATCTTTACATGACTCTTGTCCGTTATCAGTCTGTAAACTCCCAAGAAGGAAAACTGTAGAAGAAACTATGAGTCGGGCATTATTTTCAAACATTCTAATAATCCCATGAGGTTGGTACTATTCTGATTCCAGGCAAGATATTGTCTCTCAACACATACACATACACACACACAGCTGTTCTAAAGCTCTACAGTATACAGCATATTTTCCAAGTGTGTTCACTTATTTCATCTTTTTAGTAATCTTTAAAAGTTATGTATTAGTTATAGTTCCTACCACCTTTCTCCAAAAAGCATTGCTTTCCCTTCCTCTGGTTCTTTTGGGGAACTCTTTTCCTTCATACAGGCCTTGTAGAGATGTTAACCATGGTGTCCAATTTCACAGAGTGGCAAGAGACGCAGGTTGAGCAACCAGAACATCATATGCTGTCAGATACAGTGATTGTTTCTGTGGTAGGGCCATGATGTAAGTCAGGCCAACCAGAGTTCTTCAGGGGCCTAAGCCTCGTTCGTGATGTTATCTCTGAACAATTATTTCTGCCTCATCCAGCCAATGTTCACTTTTTCCAACTCAATACAACACAAATTTGAAAAAAGTTCAATAATCCAAAAAAATATATTTGGTGCAAGGGTGACAATCCAGAAATACAGTTGGTTCCTCATGTTTATTAACATGTATATTCAAAAAATAAAAGCGAATGAGCTGAATGCTTTCAGTTTCGAATATCTAGATCATAAAATACCATTCTCTATTTAATCCTAAAATTTGTTTAGCAAACAGCTATAGCAAGTGGAAAACTAAGAGCCTAAATTTCATTTACCACTTTACAAGGGTTACTGGCTTGGCCCAAAGAAGAAAGGGAAGATGAATTTACACATTATAAAAAACAGGGATGCAATCTGAAGTGTATGTTAAAGAACAGCAAAATTGAAATGCATTTAAGGTGTTGTTTCTTTGAAGACTTAGAGCAAATATGTGTACTTTGTCAGCCAACAAGCAGATTAAGAATAAATTTATAAATGTGATAATGTACCTCTGTACCATTATAATTACTTAGAAAACGATGAATTTACAGTATATTTCTAGATTCTCCTATAAGAATCTTATAAAACACAAATATTATAAAAGTGAAATAAATAAGCACTATCTCATGGCTTTGAAGTAATATTTGTAAAACTAGCCTTTGCAATAGCTTTTAAAAGCAAGCTACTTTGTAAAACTTGATTGTAAAACTTGCTTTTAAATTTTCAAATTTAGTACATATATCTGCAAAAGCTAGCAAATTGTTTCAATAAACAGAAATAAAATTTAAGTTAGTATTCAAATAGCTTCAACAAATTTTAAGGTAAGAACTAAAAAATGATTCTCAATGACAAATATTAAATCCTGTGGAAAAGTTAAAAAAACTAGGGTAAAGAATACAATGATACATCAGTATTTAACAAAATGAAACAGGCATTTAGATAGGTTTGGCAACTCCGAAAGCAACATAAACAGACACTTTTTGTAGTCATAACAGATTTTCTATTTTTTCAAAAAAAGGCCAGAAGAAATGCAAAAAAAAAAAAAAGTTTCACATTTCCTCTACCGTTATACATTTAAAAATAAAGGCATTTCGCACTCAAAGAAAAAAATACTTTAAGACTAAAGCAATTTTGGTAGCTTCTCTGGCTCCTTGTGTAAAATAACAGTTCATTTTCCAAAAGCAATCAGGTGGAATATACTAACTTGACTTCACCTGACACCAAACAATGCAGTTAATTTCTACCTGAAATTTCATCCAATGGCAATATACCCACACTGAAGCACTGCAGTGTCACATTCTCTCTTGGTTCAGATTACATGGACTCACTTTCTGTAAGTTAATAGTTTGATCAAGTATCTTCCTATAGTGTTAGGAGTAGCAAACTTAGAACAAAAATTGTAATTTAAAAAAAACTGTATCAATGAGTGATCTTGTTATCAAGTCTAATCTTTTTGTTCTATATTAATATTTGAAAAAAGCAAAATATATAAATTCAATATTTTTATAATGTAGAGTAAAAACTTATAATAATTCTATTCTCATAATTTTGAGATAAAACATAAGAAAAAAAGATGTCTGAATGAAAATGTGTGAATTTTTGCCAGGTAAGCTATTACTCAATTCCCTTTAAGAAAAAATTCGTTATTATGTAAAATGGAAAACAAAGTTAAAGAATCAAGCATTTACCCTATCTTTTCCTGTAGGTAACTAAATTGTTGAAGTTTTTCATTATAAAAAATTCCAGCAAATGAATGAGGAAAACGATAGATTCAAAACATCACCTCCTGGAACCCCTGATGAAAAAATGGATTTAAGCAATGGTTATAATGACTGTTAACAACATTTCAAGGAACAACAAAAGTTTAAAGGAACTTGAAAATACATGGATCAAGCTAATGCCTAAACCCACTGCATTAGTAATCTCACATTCATGGATCCTAACACCACAGAAAGAGACACACTAGACTTTATGTAAAGCTTCCTGATGAGATGCAACAGTAAATGCACTGCATGCCTATAAGGAATTATCATTAACAAAAAACCTGAAACTGAATCTAATTCAGCATTGATCAATTTACAGAAAATTCAGATTATGTAAAATTCTATAGAAAAAAAGTAGATGGCAAGAAAAAAGGGAGGTGAAAGGAACCTAGAGATTGAAAAATATTTGAGACACGTATACCAAACGAAATGCTTACACATTAATTGATTCAAATAACCCAACTGTATTTAAAACAATCAAAAAACTAATAGAACACAAGGGAATTCTGAATACTGAATATTGGATAAAATTTAAGAATTACTAGAATTGTTTTTTAAGAATCATAAAAGTATTATGGCTTAACTGATTTTTTAAAGAAGTCTTTATCTTTATATGGAACCACAAAAAAAACTAGAATAGCCAAAGCGATCCTAAGAAAAAAATAAAGCCAGGTGTGTCATACCCCCGACTTCAAATGATTCTACAAAGTGACAATAATCAAGAAGGCATGGTATTGGCAGCAAAACAGACACAAAGACCAATGGAACAGAACAGAAAGCCCAGAAATAAACCCACATACATATGGGCAAATAATTTTAGACAAAGGAGACAAAAACATACAATAGAGAAAAGAAAGCTTCTTCGATAAATGGTGCTGAGAAAATTGGAAAACCACATGCAAAAGAATGAAACTAGACAGTTATTTGTCACCATACACAAAAACTCAAAATAGATCAAAGACCTAAATTTAAGACCTGAAACAATAAAATACACAGAAGAAAACATAGGAACTAAACTTACAGACCTTGGTCTTAAAAGAGGATTTTAGGAATTTGACCTCTAAGAGAAGGAAAGTAAAAACAAAAATAAATGAATGAGACTTTATCAAACTAAAGAGGCACAGCAAAAGAAACCATCAACAAAACAAAGAGGCAACTAACTGAATGAGAGAAGATATTTAAAAACAACACCTCCGATAAGGGTTAATACCCAAAATATATAAAGAACTTATACAATTCAATATCCCTCCCTTCCTCCCTTCTTCCCTCCCTCTCTTCCTCTCTTCCTCTCTTCCTCTCTTCCTCTCTTCCTCTCTTCCTCTCTCCCTCTCTCCCTCTCTCCCTCTCTCTAATTAAAAGAGCAGAGGACCTGAACAGATACTTCTCCCAAGAAGACATATAAACAGCCAAAAGATATACGAAAAGATGTTCAACTTCACTAGTTATTAGGGAAATGCAATCAAAACCACAATGAGATATGATCTCACACTTGGTAGTATGGCTATTATCAAAAAGACAAGCAATAATAAGTGTTGGAGAGGTTGTAGGGGAAAAGGAGCTCTCATGCACTGCTGGTGAGACTGCAAACGGTACAGCCACTATGGAAAACAGTATGAAGGTTCCTCAAAAATTAAGAATAGAATTTCCATATGACCCAGCAATCCCTCTTCCAGGTATCCACCTGAAAAATTTGAAAACATTTACTCCTATAAGATACACATACCCTATGTTCATATATACAATGTACATATATACAATGGAATACTAATCAGTTACCAAAAAGATGACACTGCCATTGGCAACAAAATGGATGGATCTTGATAATATCATGCTAAGCAAAATTAAGTCAGATAGAAAAAGTTAGGAACCATATGATTTTACTCATATGTGGGATATAAAACTGAAACCAGCAAACAAAAAGGACAAATAAAAACAAAAACTCATAGACACAGACAACAGTATGGTGGTTGCTAGAGGTAAAAGGGGATTGGGGGAGTTGTAGAATAAGGTAAAAAGGGTCAAATATATAGTGACAGAAGATTTGACTTTAGGTGTTAAACACAATGCAATATACAGATGATATATTATAGACTTGTACACCGGAAACCTATATAATTTTATTAACTAATGTCATCCCCATTAAATTTAATAAAAAATTTTTTAAATAATGATAATATCCTGAAGTATTTACAAATTCAAAGATGGGAAAACTCCATTACTGAGTTAGATGTAGTTACACATGATATTAAACTGTATAAATACTAAAAGTTGACAATGAAATAAATTAAAGCTCTTATACATTTTACTATTTTTAACATAAAAAAGGATGTTTGAAAATATTAACACTGATGAAGTTTAAACTTACACATTATTTCATATAATAGTCCACAAGAGAATTTAAAACTTCATCATCCAAAATAAGAGCACTAACTACATTATCCTGCTCACATAGAAATTTCACAGCTTCAATCAATCTTTAATAGCTCTAAATTAAAAATTAACCAGAAATGCTTTTAAGTATCAGCAATGAAGAAAAGTTTAGAAGAGCAGAACGCAAATACCAGTGCAGTTGAATCGATCGACAAGCATTAATCAAGCAACAACTATGCACAAGACCAAATATGAGATGCACTCATTAATATGAGATAATATTCATGTTCCATGGGCAAAATTAACAATGATTTATATGCAAAGTACTACCAAAAAAACTAACAGAACCAAAAACATACTTTATTACTCACAGTAGCACAATGGCATAAATTTTAAGTGTATTGAGTAGCAACTTGAAGAAACTGAAGACAAACCATACCTTAACAATTGTGTGTTCTCTGCATCTATTTGAATGTAGTGATCAAAAAAGATATTTGGATAAATGCATAAATATACATATTTATGCAAAGGGACACTAAAACTGATAGGCCATCATGAGATTATGTAATAATAAAAGCCTTCTTGAATGAAAGGCAACTATAAAATCCTCAAAAACCTTAAGGAAAAATTCATACCATTTGATTCAACAACTGGACTTCCAGAAATCTATCCCAATAAATCAAAATAGTTAGAGACTTTATACACACTTTATACACACTTTGCGTTACAGTATTATTTGTAACAAATAGCAGCAAACAACTTAGATGTCTAACAAAGGTGGTACTGTAATGCGTCAACTTGGGTAGGATGAACTAGATTTCCCAGAACCCCTTTCCTGTACATATGTAGGTAAGTTAACCCACATAAGAGACTCTTGTGGGAAATATGGAGGTTAGAATTGAGGCAGCAACCATTTTTGTAGCTCACACGTTTTTCTGTACCTGATGGCTCACCTCACTGGTATGATACAATGGATGGGCCTACTATTACCTCACCTTCCCCTAAATTTTCTTTCAGCTTTATACTTCTGGGCCATGTGTGTATATTAAGCTTCATAACAAAGCAACCCGACTTCTGAAGGACATTCATACCATCGAGTTCAGAGGCAACAAGCAAGACCTCATACAGGTTTTAGTTTGTCCTTGTGGGCCTAACTTGTACTTGTAGGCTCCAACTTATTCTTGCTCTCCTCCAATTTATATCCATCTTCTCTTCCTGAATGCTTGCCTCAGGAACTTCAAACTCCATAATCAGACATGAAGACAAGAACCTTATAAAAACTGTTTAACATACAGTCAAATCTCTTTAACAAATCCACATTTAGAAGGTATCTGTGAGGCTTTTGTGTAATAATGTGAACCGCAAGAAGATTCACAGAAAACTCACAAAGTTCATAAATGAGGTACATACACAGGACAAAATGAGGAGAAACCCTTGGACGCCTAGAATTCTAGTGGCAGGAAGCAAGCTGAGCCTTCTGCTCAGCTGTAAAGATATGCTATATTTCTGAAAAAGAAAACATTCAGATGCCAGTAAAAGGAACCTAGAGAGCGATCAAGAGCCCTGGAAAATTATTCCCAGCTTGAATCCTAACCAAGGAAATTTTGACATTTGCCTGGCTCAATTTCAGAGCTACTATGGACTAATAGCTCCCTTGTGTATTCCCTCACTGTTTAAACAGAAATGTGTACAGCAGTTATTTAATGCTAGTCCACCATTATATGTTGGGGTGGGGGAGGAGGCAAATAAAATACCTCTAGTTTCACAGGTCTACAGAGCTAGAAAAAAACTGTCCATGAAAAGCTTATTTAATCAAGTACACCTAAGGAGTCTTAACCATTCTTAGACTTGAACTCATGATAAATATCTAGACTTTTCTGAGATACTGCAATGGTGTAAGATGAAATGTGTGTTTAAGCCTCTACATTTTGGGTTAATTTGTTATACAGCACAAATCTGTTTAATAAATTGTTATATTCAAAAATAAACGGTAACACTTCTTCCACCAGCCAAGACAGAGTAACTAATACTGGACTTGACTTGTCACTATAAACTAGATAACAAAATACATAAAGCAACTACTTTCAGACACTGGACAACAGGCAGAACTGGTCCGTGGTCCCTGAAAAGAGAGAAATAAATGAAGTCAGATTAACTACTCCTAACCTTGCATCTAGAGGCACTTTTTAAACTTCTATACAAGGATGGAGTCTCAAAGCTGAAAAGATGGCAGTCTCACTAAACTGAGGAGACAAAAATCCCATGAGTTGAGGCACAGATCAGAATTCAGGAGACTAAGGTGGCTAGAATTCAAGAAATAGAATACAAGAGAAGAATGTTATCTGAGAAACTGTTCCAGAAATCTAAATAGTAGCCCTGTTTAGTATCTGGATGAATAATAAAGCTGCACAGGCATAGGGTGAGATGAGACTCAGACCACCAAGAGAACTACTGGGGAGTTGTAGGCTAAAAAAATCTCACAGATCACACAGGAATGAGAGAAGTCTAAATTATGCCCAAAGTAGAAAAATTCTGAACATCCATGATTTTGAGGAGAGACTCCAAAAGGATCAAGCCTTAGCAATATGGCTAAACCAATTTTAAAGGCTATTTTATATCCACCAGAGTAATTTTTAAAAGCAAGCCTTGACTCTGAATTTCACAGCAGAACAATGAAAGCAGCAGCTAAAACACTGACAGAAACTCTGTCTTTTAAGCCAAACTGAAATAAGCTACAGAATCAGGAGTCATGGAGAAGAGAAAGCTCTCTATGGACCCACACAAGTCTCAGACTCATTCCTGAGCTATGCATATGACACTCAAACCAGCAAAGCAAAAGCTTTGATGACTGATCAAGTCTCAGACTAAGCCCTGAGTGGCACATGCATAGGACAGAAGCTAAAAAACAAGGCAAAGGACTTGAAAACTGAACTATATATTAAAACCACCGAACAAGGAAAGCAAAACAGAATTTGTGGTCTGACCCTAACCAAGCTGATCACCTGCTAAAACAAAAACAACTTTCTCCAAAAAAATAGAACAGGACTCGGGGTCTACCAACACACCATTTACAAACTCTAAGATAACAGTGCAAAAGTACTCGACTAAAGAGATAAGAGACTAGAAATACAAGAGTCAAAAATGTGATGAATTTCAAGAAAAATAATAATAAACAGATGTCTTCATCACGGTGACTAAAATGTTGGGATTATCCAAAATTTAAAGCAGCTTTTTATAATAAGCTTCTGAAGGTAATGAAACAGGTGAAGAAACATGAAATGAATGACATTCTAAGAAAAATTTCAGAAGTCAAAAATATATTTAAAAATATATTGAGCCTGGACAGGCTCATTAGTACAATGGAGATGACAGCAGAAACAATCAGTAAATAAAAAGATAAATCAATATAAATTATCTTAATCTGAAGAACAGAGAGAAGGAAAATTTTTTTAAAAAGAAATAATCTCAGGGATATATGAGACAACATCAAAAAAACCTAACATACATGTCACGGGAGAAGAGAGCAGAGATTGAGGCAGAAAAATATTTCACTGAGCTTAACAAATTTGGTGATACACAAATACTTTGAGTATGGTATCACAGTGTGCTCAAACTTCACACAAGTAACAGAATAGTGGCCCTCCAAGCAAAAGCACTTGATTAGTGATAGAGAGTTCAAATGTCTCCCCGGCAATAGCATACCGTAATCTGGATAATGATGTCCAAACCTCAGATAACACGTTCCTATCAGTAAAAAATTAAGTAGTCAGATCATAGACATATTAATTCATAAATTACATATGAAGTACTGAAGACTTACAGTTTATAAAAATTGAAAGATTAAGTGAGATAAAGAGAAGACACAGCAATTAAGACTAGTCTGAATTCACTTTTAATGTCAAAACAGATTAGAAAGAATACATAAATATATGTAAATCCAATTGTAAGATGGGATTCATTGGTTTTGCTGAAATTCAGTTATAATTTTCAAGATTTTCTTACAAATTTATTAAGTGTTTTGATTTTAAAATACAAGTTCAAAATTCACTGTTTAAGAAATGGATTCGAAAATTCTGTTCCTGTAGTTTTCCACTGGTTTTCAAAGTATAGCCATTTTTTAGAAGTGACACATATCCTTTTCAACAACAAAGTCCAAATATAATGTAAATATTTCCAAACATTCACAGAACAAATTTCATTCAAAAAGAAGTTATTTTCTCACTCGTAGTTAAAATACTACCTTTAAACACTCTAGGACAGATTGTGTTTATATTTATAAAAATACCACTGGCTGTTATTAAGAGAAAATAAAGATAAAATACATCTTTATAATTAAAAAAATGCCTAACTCATCTTTAATCTATCCTATTATAACTAGTAAACCTTTGGGTATAAAAAGGATTTTTAAAATCACTCATCTTATCAAAAATATTTTTTAAAGTTTATTTGAAATAGTATCTTTAAATCAACTTATCCAGTCACAAGTAAACACATCACAATAAAATAAAAGGAAACACACAGGTGAGGTTTCCACCAACATCCCCTCCAGGCTTCCTGAGGATGCCACAAGCTATAAATCTCATTTAACCATCTGACAAAACAATGAGAGGCACCAAACCTAGTTTTTTTTTCTTCTTTTTTCTTATTAATCATTAGGAAAATGGATAGGAATTCTAATACTTCCTTCACATACTGTCAAAGTCATCTTCAGCATCCCACTTTGGAGACTACGGATGCTACCACATTTTATTGGAAAGTGATTATTTCTAAGTTTGAAGTTACAACCAAGTTTCACCAAGTCTCAGTCTTCCAAGGGCAATATTCAGATGGCTTGGATATCTTTTTCAAAATGAAGAAAAAGCCTAAATTGTATCTGTTTTTATCTAAAAGTAGGATGAAATTTATATAAACTTTTTCAGAACAACTAATAGTGTATGCCTCTTCTGAGAGGACTTCATTTAATGTTAACAATTCTGAAAGGTAGACATTAATATCTACATTTTTTTCATTTTAGAGCCAGAAAAAAGTACCCTCCATACTTGTATTTGTCCTTTTTCAGTTCAGTTCAGTTCCCCATATACTTTCCAATAAGAAATGCATAATTCCCTGGCTCCTTAAAAAGATAATTAAATATAACTTTTTCTTAATTACACAAATGAATTCATTAGTCATATCATTACTATTTTTTGGATAATGAAGCACTGTAGGGTTTTTGTTGTGGTGGTGGTTCATTCCGGATCCTCCACTGTTACATTCTCAACTGTCACTTCTACTATCATTAAAACACTCTAAAGCATTCTCAAGACCCCTCCAATGTATTACTTCAAATGTACTAAGGAAAGAAAACTAGACAACCAGGTTTAAATATTAAAAGTTAAATATGAGTCGATAAAAGAGACAGAAAGCATATTGGTGGTTGCCCAGGGGCTGCAGGAAAGGAGGAACCATGAGTGACTGTTAATGGGTACAAATTAAAACTATGCTGAACTACCACTTCTCACTCACCAAACTGGCAAAAACTTCAAAAGCTTGACAAAACACACTGAGTTCAGGCACTTTCATATATTCCTGATGGGAATGCAAAATGGTTCAACCCACATGAAAATATGTTCTATTTTCTAACATATAACCAAACTACAAATGCATTTACACTTCTACTCAGCCATTCTACTTCAAGGAATATAACCTAGAGATATATCTCCAACCCTAGAAAAATATATTGGAACAGTTATTTATTACAGCTTTATTTAGAAATACTGGAAACTATCTAAATGTCCAAGTACAGGAGAGTAGTTGAATACATAATGGCACATACACACACAAGAAAAACAATCATGTAGCTTTAAAAAATAATGAGGAAGATCTCTAAGGAATGAGAGAGTGATTTCCATGAGAAAGTGTTATGTGAAAATAGTAAAGTTCAAAAGAGTATATGCTGGATGCCAAGACCATTCAGAGAGAAAAATACAGGCTTTTCAACAAACGGTGCTCTGAAAACTAGGTATCCACATGCAAAAGTTAAGAATGAGTGTAGGCCCTTACACCATGTGCAAAAATTAATTCAAAATGGATCAAAGATCTAAGTGTCAGACCTAAAACTGTAAAACTTTTAGAAGAAAACACAGGGCAAAAGCTTCACAACACTGGATTTGGCAATGCTTTCTGGGATACGATGGCAAAGGCAACAGAAGAAAAACTAGACAAACTAGACTTCATAAAAATGTTTAAATATTAAATGCATCAAAGGACACTATCAACAGAGGTACACCATTAAACAGAACCAAGAGAATGAAAGAAAATATTTGCAAATTATATAACTGATATGGGATTAATAGCTAGAATCTACAAAGAACTCCTAAAACTCAACAATCCAATTCAAAAATGTGCAAAAGACTTGAACATTTCTCCAGAGAATATACAAACAACCAACAAGTACATGATACATACTTAACGTGACTAATCATGTTACGTTAGGGAAATGCAAATCAAAAGCCTAATGATGTATCTCACCTCACACTTACGAGGATGGCTACTAATAACACAACAACAACAACAACAACAACAAAAAAACAGAAAAGTATTAGTGAGAATGTGGAGAAACCAGAACCTTGTGTACTGTTGGAGAGACTGGCAAATAGCACAGCCACTATGGAAACCATTACGGCAGTTCCTCAAAAAAATTAAAAATAGAATTACCAGATGATCTAGCAATTCCACTTCTGGATACATATCCAAAAGAATTAAAAGCAAGGTCTTGAAGAAATATCTGTACACCTATGTTCATAGCAGCATTATTCACAATAGTTAAAATGTAGAAACCATGCAAGTGTTGTATCAATGGATAAGCAAAATGTGGTATATACATACCATGACTATTATTCAGTTTTAAAAAGGAAATACTGTAATATATGACAACATGGATGAATCTTGAGGACATTATGCTAAGTGAAATAAGCCAGCCTCAAAAAGGCAAATGCTATGATTCCACTTAGAATAGTCGAAATTATAGAGACAAAAAGTAGCATGGTGGTTGCCAGGAGAAGGGGGAAATGTGGAGTTATTATTTAATAGGTGTACAGTTTTAGTTTTGCAAGACAAAGAGTTCTGGAGATGAACAGTGGGATTTTTGCACAATCTAAATGTACTTTACATCACTGAACGGTACACTTAATAGTTAAAGTAAATTTTTTTGTTATTTAATTATTTTTTCTTCCATCTGAGGTTTAGTGACAATTATCAACATTCAAATAGTCCTACAAAATACAACAATCACAATGAAACCCAATATATACAAACAATAAGTGTCAGAATTTTGGAAGAAAGTTCTCTATAGGATTTCACCTAGCACTTGAAATTTGGAGGCAGAAATGAAAATGCATATGCCAAATACAGTGAGTTGACAAACCAGGGCAAAGCCAATGATTTATAGAAAGCTAAGAGCTAAGAATTGGATATTCAGTACACCAGACAGTATAGATAGTTAAGGTAAATTTTACATCATATATTTTTACCACAATAAAAAAAGGGAAAAAGCTACCTTTCTTCGAAGAAAAATTAGAGAACATACATACACATACACATACATACACACACACACACACACACACACACACACACACACACACACACATCGGCTTTGCTTAACAAAAATAAATGAAAGGCAAATCAGAAAACAATGAAGCTGATTACCTATAAGTAAAAAGATGTTCCATGTATTCAATAAAAATTTTAATTAAATCGAGAAAGATGACAAGGAGGGAAAACTAAAACCACAACTAAAAATTCAATTGCAGTTCAAATGAACAGGGGAGAAAAAAGAGCTAATCTGAGTAATTTATGAACACTTGACTATATACAGTTGACCTTTGCACAACACAGGTTTAAACTGTGTGGGTCCACTTACATGCAGATTTCTTTCAATAAATATATTGGAAATTATTTTGGAGATTTGTGATAACCAGAAAGAACTCACAGATGAACCATGTAGCCCAGAAATATTTTAAAAGTTAATAAAAAGTTAGGTATGTCATAAATGCATAAAATGTATGTGGATACTGATCTATTTTATCATTTGCCAACATAAAATATACACAAATCTAGTATAAAACTTAAGTATTGAAACTTACACAAACACTTATAGACTATACATGGTGCCATTTGCAGTTATGAAATATAAAGATGAAGTATAAATCATAAGTGCCTAAAACTTACTGTAATACATACTGTAATAATTTCAGACATCTCCTGTTGATATTGCAATGAGCTCAAGTATTGTGAGCATTCACTTTAAACACCATGTGACACTAATCATTTTTGCGTGAGCAGTTCATAACTCCAATAAATTGTGTATCACAGTAAAAAATATCTCTCGCAATTCTCACATATTTTTCATCATATTTAGTACAATACTGTAAACCTTGAATAACACCATGAGACCTATACAAAGTGCCACTAGCGTTGCCGCAAGAGCTCCCAAGAAGCAAAGAAATGTAATGACATTATAAGAAAAAGCTGAATTGCTTGATATGTACCAAATATTGAGGTCTGCAGCTGTGGTTGCCTGCCATTTCAAAATAAATGAATGCAGCATAAGGACCATTGGGGAAAAAAAAGGAATTTCATGAAATTGTCGCTACAGCTACTCCAGCAGGAGAGAAAACCTTGCACTTTTCACAAAATACCTTTTTCTCATTCTGAAAATGACACTTTTATATGGGTGCAGGGTTACTATCTGAAAGGGATACCTACAGACTCTAAAATGACTTGAGAAAAAGCAAAGTCACTGTATGACAAGTTAAAGCAAAAGCAAAGTGAAGGATCTAAAGCTAGAAAATTTAATGCCAGCAAGGGATGGTTTGATCATTTTAGAAAGGTTTGGTTTAAAAATGTCAATAAGAGAACCAGCTTCTGCCGACCAAGAGGCAGCAGATGAATTCCCAGACAGCATTTAAAAAATCACTGAGGAGAAAGCATATCAGCCTGAAGAGGTTTTTAATTCAGACAAAAATGCCCTATTCTTAAAAAAAAAAAAAAAAAAAAAGCATCAGAATTTAGAGGGGGAAGGGAAGACTAACTGCACAGTTCTGTTCAAATACAGTCATGTTTATAGTCTGGAATGCCCTTATCTATAAAGCTGCTGACACGCAAGACTTTAAGGGAAAAGAAACACCAGCTGCCAGTCTTCTGGTGTACAAAAAGATATGGACAGTAAGAACACTTTTTATGAATTGGTTCCATCAATGCTTTGCCCCTGAAGTCAGGAAGTATCTCGCCAATAAGCGACTCCCTTTTAAAGTTCTTCTGATATTGGACAATTCCCCTGACCCCCCAAGGGTGAGTTCAACACCAAAGACATTAAAATGGTCTACTTGCCCCCAAACACATCTCTAATTCAGCCTCTACATCATGGGGTCGTAAGGATCTTTAAGACTCATTATGCATGATAGTCTATGGGAAGGACTGCCAATACTATGGAAGAGAACCCCAAAAGAGAAAAGATCATGAAAGTCTGGAAGGATTACGCCACTAAAGACACCATCATTGTCATAGAAAAAGCTGTGAATGCCATCAAGCCTAAAGCAATTAATACCTCCTGAAGAAAACTGAGTCCAGATGTTGTGCATGACCACACAAGATTTATGACAGAACCAATCAAGGAAATCATGAAAGAGATTGGCAAAAAGGGGGTGAAAGGCTTCCAGATATGAATTGTGGAGAAATTCACTAGCTAACAGACACCACACCAGAGTAATTAAAAGAAGACAACTTGATGGAGATGAGTGCTTCCAAACCAGTGCCGGATAATAAGGAACAAGACATTATTAGCAGCGCCAAAAAACAAATTCGTGTTCTGGCAGAAGTATTCTGATTATTCAAGATTGCTTCTGACTTCTTTTTCAATATAGACCCTTCTATGACGGGCACTGAAACTAAAGCGAACAGTTGAAGAATTGGTACCATATAAATCTGTTTTCAGAGAAATTAAAAAGCAAAAAAGTCACACAGAAATTACATTTTCATAAAGTTACACTGAATGTGCCTGCCTCCCCTTCCTACCCTTCCATCTTCTTCACCTCCTCCCCGTCAACCCTGAGACAGCAAGACCAAACACTCATCTTACTCCTCAGCTTACTGAAACATGAAGATAACAAGGATGAGACCTTTATGATAATCTACTTCTACCTAATAATAATCATGATGGTGTAGTTAAAAATCTGTTGTGTATATCTGAGTATCTGTGTGAAAATCTAATAACTGTACAGTAAGAACTCATTTTTGTGCAACCATCATCCTCACGTAAGTATTCATCTTGTAGAAAATTATGTGCAAGACCTGTATGAAAGTGGATAGCTTATCCTTACATAGGCATATGGAGAGTAATATTTAACATAAATTTAATAACGTTTTAATTTCCTTACTGTTTTATAACTTTGTTTTCAAAGAATTACATTATAATAGTGAATACCTCTTTCTCTCCTAATCAGAGAAACTGTATCAGCCTTTCATCCCAGATGATTTTTAATGTAACAGTGTTTACAATACTGTATTATAAATATGACTATTACTGTATGCCATAAATGTTTTATACTGATTCATTCATTAGTGTATAGGCTAGGCTACTGTGATGCAATCACACTGATTACACTAGACTACCATAAAGCAATCACAGTTTCATTGTTATCAATCCAGGAATTGTTATACTTGTAAATAATTTTTCACATTATCTTTTCATTTATGATGTCTAGTGTTAAGAACATCTATAGTGTTCTGTATAAGACAATACTGATGTAGATAATGACTGACAATCCATCTTGTAAACAAACAACATAAACTTATGGTATTGAGATACAGCACAATACTATAAATGTATTTTTTCTTCCTTATGATTTTCTTAACATTTTCTTTTATCTAGTTTACTTTATTGCAAGAATACATTATATAACACATATAACATACAAAATATGTATTGATCAACTGTTTATGTTATCAGTAAGGATTCCTGTGAACAGTAGGCTATTAGTTGTTAAGTTTTTAGAGAGTTAAAGTTTTATGTGGATTTTCGACTGCATGGGCAGTCAGCATCCCTAACCTCTATAAGCTCAAAATGAGATACATACTTTCGGAAACCAGAGTTCTCACTGTGGAGGAGAATACAAATAAGGAATGTGTGAGAAAATCAAGAATCTTGTAGGGATGGGCTGGATTTGCACTTGTAAATTCTAAAATATGTATATGCATATGTGCAAACATGTAAGCATATACAAAGTTAAACATGAATGTGTGCATATAAGTACACAGACATACATATTTGTTTTTACATATATGTGTGTGTGTGTGCGCACGCGCGCACACACACACACACACACACACACACGCATATGTATCTTTCTCTGTCAACTGAAAGAACCAAGAAGCAAAGATGCGTCCAGAATAATGAGAACACCTAGAGCAAAATCTTGCTAAGACCATTCCCTACAAAGGAACCTAAGTTCCTCAGAAAAGTGGCTCATTCCAGGACAGGTGTAACAGAGGTACATCAAAATAATTAAGGACAGTAATGAATTATAGACAACTATATAAAATAGGAATCTAAGCATTTATATCTATAATAAGTAGGTAGATAGATAGATGATAGACAAACAGATAGATGATTGATCGATAGATGATAGATAGATTAGATAGATAGATAGATAGATAGATAGATAGATAGATAGATAGATAAATGGGGAGAAGAGAGGATTCTTGCTTATGGTAGAATGCCAAGGGCTGACTAGTAAATGTGAATGGAATGCTGGAGTTTAAAAATCAACATTTTGCAACTATCAGTATAAAGATTTGTTTAGGCAAGAATCATCCATGGATGAGAAATCGACGGAGGAAATTTGCTGAGAAACAAGATAATTGCATGGTTTTAACGTATTTCCTCACAGATTATTTATTAATCACAAGGGTAAAAATAATAGCTATATAGTGGAGAAGTGAGACACAAAAATTATCACCACCAATGAAGATCAAATGAATATTGTAGGACTCCAGATTTGATACCCTGAGAAAAACACAATATCACTTAGGTAGAATCCTTATGAGAGATTCAAAACCTAAACCTAATCATGAGTAAATATAAGAAAAACCCAAATAAGAAACACTTAAAAAAAAAAACATTATTCAATTTATCAAAATCATAAAAGGCAAAGAAAGGCTGTGGAAATATTCCAGATTAAAAGAGACTAAATAGACACAAGTAAACTCAGTATCTGACCCTAGACTGAATCCAAATGGAAAAGCAGGAAAAAAGTATAGGATGTTATTAGACCAAGTGACAAAAACGAAGTATAGATGGTGTATTAAAAATACGATATCAAAGTTAAATTTGTTGAATAATTAAAGCTGACAATTGTATTTTGGTTATGTATAAGAGATACACTATGGCATTTAGGGGTATGTTCAATTTAATTTCAAATGTCAGAAAGAAACTGTAAATGGGGAGAAGGGAGGTAGGGAGAGAGAGAGAAGCAAGCAATGATGAAACAAATAAAACAGATTGTTAATAGATTAATCTAAAAAAGATAGGCAGATGTTCTTGAAACATAAGTTTCCAATTATTAACAAAAAGGTTTTTTTTAAGTTTAAGTGATAAGAAAGTATTGTTGCATAGTTTAATAGATAATGTTTTTCTCTTTTTTGGTGGTACATAAAACAACGATGCATCTTACAATTAATAGCATCTTAAAAGTCAAGGAAAAATGAATGGGCAAAAAAATAACAGTACATTTTCTTCATCCAGCCAACAAGCTTTTAGGGAAAAACACAGAAGACCCACAATATACATTAATTAAAACTACTTAGTGGTATAACAGACTTGGTTTGGTATTCAATATGGTCTTCAAGTAATCGGTAATTTATTAATTGTTCCTTAAGTAATATTCTATAATACATGTGCTTAATTATAAAAGTACCTACATACATTGCAAGGAAATCAAGGTACAACTATTTAAAATATGTAATATGCTTTAAATGGGCTTTATATGTTCAAAAAACAAAACGGTTCTTGAAAACTAGGCCTGGAACTGAAAATTGTGAGATTGGTTAATATGTGACCATCCAAAACTAAATGTTGATAATAGACAAACTAAAAACAAAGGAAAAATATAAGACTACAGTAAATCTGGGATTCAAATATGGTAAGTAGTAAAAGCATTATTCAACTGTCAGAGAAATCCTCATAAAAATATAATAAATGCTAGGATTAGATTTTTTTTGCTTTCATCTGCATGGTACAGTGTATTTGACAAAAGGAAAAGCCCACAGAATTAAAAATACCGTTTTCTTTTGTAATTTGCACGATTTTTACCACTGCATTTGTACTACTCAAAGGAGCTAAAGATGGGTCAAATAAACTACTACAGAGGACCAATAGTGAACAAAGAAGCCACAGAATGTAGGGCAATGCTTATCAGAATAACTAAGTGAATCGGGAGACTATAAATGTGATGGAAGAAATTCAAGCAATTCACTGAGCTGGGAAAACAACCTGAAAACCTGCATTGTGATCTGTGCATTTACACCAATGACAGGTGCACAATGGAAAGTGAGAAAAAAAAATGTGTACTAATTTCCTAGGAATTATCCAGTCTGATGATTTTACCATTTTCTTTAAAATTTTCCATTCCAGTTTGCAGCTACCAAATGAGAATTCAGTGAACATCTTTTAATGCATTTATGTTGAACTATCAAATGCAGAAAAAGAACTGAAAGAACACTGTCACACACGATATCAAGTCACAAATCATTCACCATAAGCATTGCTATATGTTCCCTCTAAATTTCTTCTCTAAGATGTCAAAAATTGAAATCTGAAGTAATGTAAAAATATTTTTCTCCACATTTTGTTTTTGCTAGTATAAAAAGTTATCTGATTAAAAGAAAATGATACAAAAAGACAACGTAAAACGGTGGCTGCCTGGGGCTAGAGGCAAGGGGAGGATGTGCGGTTACTGTTTAACAGCCATGGAGATTCAGTTTTGCAAAATGAAAACAGTTCTGGAGATGGACAATGATGATTGTAAAATAATATGAATGTAGTTGATACCACTGTATAACATACTGAAAAATGGTCGAGATGGTAAACTTTGTTACATATATTTTACCAGAATAAAAAAAAATTTCAAATGTCAGATAACTCAACATCAAGCAGTAAAAGAAATCCGATGGAAATCAAACTAAAGAACCCCAAACCTAATGATTTCCAGATATTAAGCAAAAGGCAAATTATACTACTTAATTCAATAGTTCTCAAGAGCATCATTTTGTTATCAAAACAGTATAACAAATAATTCAAGCTAATTAAGTTCTTTCAAATATGGTTAAATTATTTCTGTTTTTAAAGCTGGTGTTTAAAGAAGTACATTTAGGTCCCAGTCAGGCACTGAGACAGCGAGGGAAGGTGTAGGCGTTAGGTATCTTCTCTGCCCAGGGGCAGAGACCTGGCCACCTTTGGTGGTGAACTCTATACTGAACTTAGACTAACAGTGGGAATAACAGAGGGTGACCAGGAGTGAAGCTCTAGCATAGGGCACCCCTGCTCCCTGAAGTCTGGCTGAAGCACTTGCCCCTAAGGTGCTTCTGGCACACAAATCCTTCACCTCCTTGCTCAATTCTATACAGAAAGGTATTTCTTGTTACATTTCATACCGATGTTGGAAACTTGGGACTTTTAAAACTAATATTTCATGCAAAGAGCTCCTTTAAGACCTTCTGAGAAACATCTGTATACTCTGCCTTGAAAGATGGGATAAGTAAGGATGACCCTAGAGATGGAATTAAGGAATCAGTAAGGGAGAGGTAGTATGCTGCCAGGCTCCAAGATAGTTCCCAGTAATTCTCACCCTCTAGTATTCATGCTCTTGTATACATATCCTACCACTCCTACACATTGCTGGTGGAAAAAGAAAAAGGTACAACCAATTTGCAAACAGTCTGATAGATTCTTAAAATGTTAAACATATACCTACCATATGATACAGCCATCCCACTCCTAGAAATTCATTATAGTGTGTGCCCATACAAGACCTGTATATAAATGTTAATTGCAGCTTTATCTGTAATAGCCACAAACAAGAAACAATCCAGATGTCTCTCAAAAGGTGAATGGGTAAAAATTTGGTATATCCACACAATGAATACTACTCGGCAATAAGAAAATAATAAAATACTGATACAACATGTATGAATCTCAAAATAATTATGTTAAATGAAAAAAGACCAGAGAAACAGATACTGTATGATTCTACTGTATATATAGTTTATATAAAATTCTAGAAAATGCAAACTAACCTAATTATTCTGACATAAAAGTGGATAGCAACATATTCTTTCAAGCAAAAATCATATTCAACCATGCATCAGTTCCTCTACTTTATTGTTTTTCTCTCTAAATTTGCCCTTTTTACTCGCTTCCTATTTTCAGGAGCAGATATTTTTATATTTTTATTCTGTAATATATCCACAGCACTAATAAAGACCAGCACATAGCTGATGCTAAATAAATACACACTGAATTAGTTCCTCCCGCTAATCTTACTCTTTCGCCTGTTCCAATGTGTTCATATGCCTATCCATAGTCCTTCCCCTTAATGCTATCCTCAAACTCTTAATTACATACTCTCTCTTCAACATTTTGAACTGTGTCCTAAATTCTGCCTTTTAATGATTAAACAAATAGTAATAAGGGGAGCACAGTTAGTTCATTTAAAGATACAACCATATTTGATGAGCCTTACCCATTAGATAATAACTAACTAAAGTAGTTACTTTCTCTAAAACCAATCACATACTATACCAGTTTACATGTTATTGTATACATTATATATCATATATTAAATATATTTAGTATTTGTGTATAATTCTGTACCAGATTAGTACCCTGATACCAGACAACACACAAAAGCAATTAATTTTCCATGTATTAAGTTTTATATACTTAATGTAAATAACACTGAAAAATACTGTAACGAGTGATCATGTTATCTAATTTGGTAAACTCTTCCTTATGTAAACACAATGAATGGAAATAATTCAGGGAGGGAAGGAGGTAACCCTGAAAAGATGGGTTATGATACATGTAGTCAATTTAAAACAAATGAGAGCTGGGGATGGACATGTGCTCAGTACCAAAAATCATGCCTACGTTTAAATCATGGCACTGATGTTGGGTGTGTTTGGAATACATACCATGGGTCTAGCTGGAAAAACCATTTCATGGGGTTGTGAAGACTGAATACATACATATAAAGTGCTTAAAACTATGCCTGTCCAACAAGTGTTTAATAAATGTTAGCAATTATTAAATTTTATAACTATATTTACTATTTAACAAATGAATTTCATTTAAAATAATTTATCAATTACATAACTAGAAATAAAAACAAAAAAGACCTACATTAACTATCAGATTCCATCAAAAACATATGTAGAAAAGAATTATAAAAGAAGAATATTTATAACCTTAAACAAGAGATCAGAAAGTAAGGTTTTAATAATTCGGTGTATCTAAAAGAACTTTATATGTTATATTAGAATAATTTAATTTAAATACAGTTTTCTTATGACTAAAATCAAGGCTATATATTAGTGCCCTGAAAATCTAGTTATCTTCTAGCATGACACACTTTATATCACTTCAGCAAATTAAATTTGTCTTCTTATAATAAATTAGGTAATGATTACTCACTTTTGAAAAGAATACAATTTTGCTAGGATCAAAAGTAGTATGTATAAATGCTTTACGAAATTTATCACCATGATATCTGAAACAGAATCACTATTAACAAGTTCTAATGATTAAATATAGTCATCATTTAAGAAATAAACCTCATGAAAATGAAAAACAATTATTTCATAACATATGGACAGCTATATATTTGCATTAATTAGATGGGCTTTATCCAAACCCAGGGACTTTAGAAAACCCAAGGCCATTAAATCTAAATGGAGCAAGCAAAATAAGCAAATTGGTGCCAAACCAAGAATCCTCCAGCTTTTAACATCAAAGTATACATACAGTACACTGAATTACAAAAAGGCATCTCCTCTGGGCTGAGAAATTGCCAAAATACAACCCTTTTAGAAGGATAAAATACAATAAAAGAAATCTATTTAATAGACCATGGAGGGCTGGATTTCAGCCACCACCAGCAACCTTTGCCCAGGCAAACTATGCACAACTATTATTTCAAGGTCCTGAATAAAGGGGGTAGCTGCTATGACTGACTGTGTCCCACAAAATTCATATATATATATATATATATATATATATAGTGTGTGTGTGTAAATATATATAATGGCTACAGCATCTGGTATTCCTAGGTGGTCTCCCATCCCAGTACTAACTAGGCTCAACCCTGCTTCACTTCCGAGATCAGACAAGATTGGGAATGTTCAGGGTGGCATGGCTGTAGACTCAAAATTTTCTTATGTGAAGTTCTAATCTTCAACATGATGGTATCTGGAACTATGGCTTTTGGGAGGTAATTAGGGTTGGACTAGGTCATGAGGGTGGGGCCCCATGATGGGATTAGTGCCCTTACAAGAGAAAGCTTTCTCTAAGGAGTGAGCATACAGCAAGAGGGCTGTTTCATTCTTAAAGTAATTTAAGATTTTAAGAAGTGCTTTAACTACCTATATGATCTCATCTGACCCTCACACAATGGCATAGGTCAGCTGGGCAGGTTTGTCATTCCTATTTACTAATAAAGAGATTGAATAAGAGTGATTAAGTGATTAGGATAAGGTCACCATCCAGTTTGAAAGTGGCAGAATTAGATTTAAAGCCAATTCAAGTATCTGAAATTCTGCCACCTGGGTGATACAAAAGTATTCCACAAAGTAAAAGTCCCCAATTATTTTATAATGAAATGATGCAATGAGCAAAATGCAAGCACATGGAAATTTTTTCCCCAGGACTCTCACCCAGATGATGGTTCTTTTATTCTAAATTTGTAGCAGAGATTCTCAAATGCTACAAATAGCTGAGAGGCAAGAACTAGAAACCAGTTATCTGAATATTCAAGACACTTACTTGAAAAAGGCGTATGGTCGTGCCCATCTCTCTACCAAAAATACTCCTGAGATGTTTTCATTCATGCATGCATTAATTTATTTAACAAATATTTATTTAGTCCCTATTATCTTATGCTCTTTTCAAGCCCTAGAGAAAGTATCTTAATGCAAGCTACAAGCCTCACTTCCTTTGCTGCTCCTGACAAAGCTCACAGGCAGCTCAAACTTTCCTGAACCAAAAGGAGTGAACCACAGAGAACCACCTGAGCCTACCAATAAAACTAGCCAATTACATTCAACCTGTTAAAATCCAATGAGAGAAAAATAAGCCATACATAGGAAAATGTTTGCAATCTAAACTACTTGATAATTATAATTTGCTATTATATCTAATACTCCAAAACAAAATGCAATTCCTTAACTGGCATGCCACTTTCCACTAAAAAATTATGGTAATATGCTATAAACCTTCACTCTAAACACTAATCTTCTTTCCTTTATTTGCTAACATGCACATTTTCTACTTTATTGTGCCGTGACTTCCCTAAGACATTTGTGTGTGTGTGTATGTGAGTGAGGGAAGGAGGGAGAGAGGGAGGGAGAGAGAAACAGAAAGAGACTTTGGGTTTTTATATAGTCACACTTAAATGTGGAACGGAGAAGTAACAAAGAGAAGGAAAGTAATCATTCTTGGGAGTATCAAAATCTTTAACATTCATTTGTGTACCTAGCTATCTTATCCTTCAGTAAGTAAACTTATTTTTAATAAATCTAAAAAAAGCTTATGTCTTAAACTAAAGAATTTTTTAAACAAACTCATGTTTACTTCCTAAATAAATCCTGTGAGATAAGCCCCAAGGTAGAAATAATAAAATCAAAATAACTATTTTAAGTTAGTTGGGTCTATGTAAGTCCTATTTTAAAGTGTTTTTATTTAGCATTTTAGTCAAGACAAAATTTTAATGAATATATGTTGAAATGTAAAATTCCACATGATTTTGATGGACATATTTTTATATTCTCCTTTTGGGTTAGGAAATGAGACAGATGAAAGTCCAAATGACTTCACTGATCCAAGTCCTAAACCAACATCAAAACTTTCCATTATATTGAATGCATAAATTTTATAACTAAGTATATTTTAAATGTATAAAAGCAGACTTTTTACAATCACATTTTATAGTCACAGTCACACAAAAATATGCCTATATTTACCTATTTACAATGTGAAACTGAACACAGTCTGTTGCTAGTGCTTTCAGAAAGTCAGAATCTAAAAATTATACTTTAAAAATAACAACACCGGGTTAAAGATAAAACATATCAAGGGAAACGTTCCACTGTTTCAAATTTACTTCAGAAGTAATTATAAATGCAATGAGGAGAAAATCAAATCTGTTTTGTGGCTGTTTTGTTTTTTTATTAACTAGAAAAGAAGATGCAGCTCTAAAAAAGTTTTCAAAATCGCATGAGGTTGCTGGAAAAAAAACATCAAATAACATTTCATGCTTAAAGAATACCATCTCCATCTAGATTTAAACCCGAACTCTGAAAACTACAATTTGTTTTATATACTCGCAACCACACAAATCATATCAATTTTACCATCTTACAGTTGATTGCATTTTACTATAATTGCCCCAAAAGAACCAAGAGTAACAAACAGAAGAGTGTTACTTTTGCAATCTTTGACTCTTAGAGATAAATCTTTTCAGAAGTACAATACCTGGATTAGAAACCAGTAGTTCTCAAGCTTTAATTGAAGCTCTTTTTACATAAAAATTAACCTTTCACATCAACTTATTAGATATAAATTAAACTAGAGAAAAATTCTTTCCAAAGCAGTGTTTTCTGAGTAACTTGCATGCTATACACTATATGTATACAGAATTACAAATGCAATTTGTAATATTGATTTGTAATAATGTAATATGTAATAATAATCTGGTCCTTCATTTCTTAATCTATGACATTATTCATGACTCAGATCAAGCCTAATATGCATATAGACCTGAATTATTACACCCTTGGTCAATCTTCAGCCTCCTCCTTAACCAGCAGAGTATGGTAAAAGAAGTGAAATGGAATGCAGGCAGACCTGCTTATCAGTAAGACAGTTAAAATAAAGGGAAGGCATGGATGATAGGTAATTGTATCTGAACCAATCTCTAAAAGTCACCAGTCATCATGCTAATTTTTTTACTCCACCCAGGGTACCAAATATATTTTTTTAAAAAACAAAACAAAGAAAAAAAATCTACTCACCTTGTAGTGACTGCAAAGAAAGATTTTACAGGCTTTTTACTTAAGCTAGAATACCAAGAAAGCTTCCAATTTGAAAAAAGAGACAGCCCAAAGGACAGGGGTTAATAATGGTTCTGTTTGCCATAGGTAGAGGGAAAGAAGAGGTATCTTTGTGGAAATTTCCACCTTCCTCTAAAGGACAGAAAAAAATAATAGGATGTACTACCAATCAACTAACAATATACCCTGTGGGGCCAGATTGCTGAGAAGCTAGCTGAAAACATTCTCATTAGAGTCAAAATCTGACTTGCCTTAGGCAAAAATATTCTTAAAATTTTGTTCTACAGCAAGTTTTCATGTCTTCAGATTTATACAGGAAGAGTTTTCCTAATCCACACCAATGAACTGACATTTCCAGACAAGTTATGCAACGCTCCCAATGATTAGTTAGGGTCCCTTGGGACTATAATTTGGAATTAAGAATATTTTACCCCCTCTCCAAACATGACAGGAGCTCAAAAAAAAAAAAAATAATAACCGAGAAACTGTACCAACATTTAAGGTTACTATATATAAGGTACTTATAGGAGTATACACATAAATCTCTATCATATAGGGTAAAAGCCAACTCAACTGGTTCACTCCCCTTATTGAAAATGGTCCCTGTAGTTTCAAACCCTAATCAGTATGTTATCTTGAATTAGATTAGAATTCTATCTCAAACACTAAAGAAAAGAAATAGTCAAACCCTATATATAAACATATGGTGACCCTAGAAAATTTTAAATTCAAAATCATTTGACGAGACAAAAATGCAAAACGCCACTGCTTTCAAAACAGAACAGTAAAGCATACATCGGATCCTGTTATTGGGCATAAAATTATTTCATTCAACACACCATAGATATTATCTCACCTATTTCATACAAACTTTGACAGCAGACTTTAGGTTCCTAGAAAATTTGTCCCCAAAGTTAGTAATTTTAAAGTATTACAATTCCAAGAAACAAATTAGAGAGAGCTTAAAAAAACCAAACATAGAGAGGCCACATGTCCTTAGTTAAAATGACATATAAAGAATGAAAGAATGTTGATAACAATTGAAGCTGGCTGATGGATACATAAGAGTTCTCTTATGCTTTTGTGTATGTTTGAAATTTTCCATAATAATTTGTTTTTACTGACAATAGGTCAAATTTTAAACTCCAAAAAATTAAGTTTTTGATAGATGTTTATAAATTGTAGGAAGAAAAAACAAGGTAACTAACTAGCAATAAGTGTCTATTAGTGTTTTAATATACAGCAACCCCTATAAGATAGACAAACTCAGCCCTACTCTACATTTTAAAAAATTAAAAATCTGAAGGGTAAATTTTTTCAAGACTATAAGAGAGTTTAAGTGGATTCACAACCAAAGACATGAGAGAAAGAGAGAGAGGGGGAAGGAGAAAAGGAAAATAGAATGCTTAAAGAGTAAAAAAAAAAAAAAAAAAAAAAAAAAAAAAAAAAAAAAAAAAAAAAAAAAAAAAAAAAAAAAAAAAAAAAAAAAAAAAAAAAAAAAAAAAACCCACTCTACTATAACACAAAAGACAAAATTAGACAAATACAATTTCTAGAAAACTCCACAAGTTAAAAGATTCTTATAAAATTATCCAATTACAAGTATTCAAGGAAAAAAGAAAAATACAACTGTATTTAAAAACCTACAATTATTCTATATTTATAACTATTTGTGTATTTTACTCTAGTTCTAACATACCAAACACTAAAGAAATTCCATTTCTGCCATGCTGATAATCAACTAAATACACACACACACACACACACACACACACACACACACACACAATTATTCTAAACCCTTAGTCATCTAACCACAAGTTTGATTAAGAAAACACTGAAGTGTCATATTTACAGTGGTACTTAACAATTGAGCAGACTTCAGTATATGTTCATTATATTTCAAATTCACTGTATATTATCTCAACCTTGCAATATTACTATTAGTGTGAAAAATCCATTTAAAGGTAGATGGACCTCAGAAAATACTAGTTTCCTTCCTCATATCTTAATTGACAAAATTCGAGTTCCTCAATTTGTCTATATAAAGTCAGAGTTGGAAAACACTAATTCTACTATGGACCACTGATCTTCAGAAAAAATATAATCAACTGAAAACTACATACTAACATCTACTATATTCAGAAGTATTTTTATTCAGTAAATCCATCATGGAAGCAAATCAACTTCAAGGGAAGGTCATTTGAGTAGTAGAGGCCCATTTAACACATCTTGACAAATACTAAAGACAACATCTGATATTCTCTTCTGCAACTGAGTAATAAAAGTATTATCCTTTCCTATTAAAATGCTATATAGTACTACATAAAAGTGCCAGAAAGTAGTCGCTATATAAAACTAACACACACAAAAAAATCAAAATTCCACTTTTCTTATAGGATCAAAATATACAAGGTCATTTCAGTCTTGGAAGCTAAGCCAACCAAACCTTAAACATGAGTAAAGAAGCAAACTCCAGCACTTTGTATAATGATTAAGTCACTAATCCCACCCAATTTGAATATCATATTCATTCACAGCCTTTTCCCTAATATTTTAGGTTATGTAAAGTGGAAGACAAATTTTGACTATTGGGCACAGTGTAAAGATCTAGTTACCTTCCCAGAGTCACTATTCAATTACATACAAGACTTACAGATGTCTTAAGCCACTATAGCTGACCCTTGAACAACATGGGTTTGAACTGCCTTGGTCCACTCATATGTGGATTTTTTTCAGTAAATACCCTAAATATATCTTCTCTTCCTTGTGATTTTAACATTTTCTTTTCTCTAGCTTATGTTTTTGAAAGAATACAGTATGTAATACATATAACATAGTCTACAGCCATATTACCCTGAATGCTCCCAATCTCATCTGATCTCACCTGATCTCGGGAGCTAAGCAGGGTCGGGCCTGGTTAGTACTTAAATGGGAGACTGCCTAGGAATACAGGGTGCTGTATGCTTAAAAATAATAATTAACAATAATAATAATACACGTATCAGTAAGGCTTTTCGAGGACACCAGCAGAGTATCAGTAGTTAAGTTTTTGAGGAGTCAAGAGTTATATATGGATTGTCACCTGCTCTGCAGAGTTGGTCCCCCTAATCCCCTTGTTGTTTAAGGGCCAACTATATTTCACATTTGCAATTATAAACCATATATGCCTTAGTGGTTAATAACTCAGGCTACATATTCCCTGAGTTTAAACTCAGCAATATTACTTGCTCAGTGACTTGAGCAAGTTACTTATCCTCTCTAAGTCTCAGTTTCACCATTTATAAAGTGAATATAATAGTACAGTCTGTTCCACTATAACTTATGTCTTTGCCTTGAATTACCTCCTACAGAACTGTTAAAGAGGAGAATAGGTAGGAATGGTGTGGAAATCATGTTAGTTCATTTGTAATTTCTTCCAACAGAATTAGAGAAAAATCCTTGGCAATATATAAAGATCTTAAGAAAAATCTGAATATTTACAGAACAGCTTTCTTTTAATGCACACAGTGCCCGGTTTAATGACTGCAAGAACCACTCAGCTTTCTCCACCATGTTAAGTATCTGACAATTTGCAAGTACGGATAAAGAACCTGCAAAGATATTACAATGAAGTAATGAAATAAGCTTCACCTTGGATCAGATTTTTAGTACTGATATAAAAATATTCTCTATCAGAAGCTAAGGAAACCAGGCCTACATCTCAAAGAGTGCACATAAGCTTCAGAGTTAGTGCCACAAAGGTGACTATGAAAATATTAGTACAGATTTAACCTTGCTAGTATTTTCATTAGGGTTATTACTGGTTTTGTTAGTATTCTGGTTACAAGGTTCCACGGTTTTGAATGGCCCACCCCAAACCTATTCCTTACCTGCTCCAGCTGTTATTTTTAGCCCTGTTATTTTGTGCAGAACCAAAGGCATTTTGGCAAAAGCACCTCTACCTATTTAGTAATTACAAGAATCGTAAGAATTAAATTGGGTTAATATACACGTGAAATAGAACCTGGCACACAATAAATTTATTATTTTACGTATTGCTAGTATCTATTGTAACTCTAAATAATGGAATTAATTTCAACTCAAAAGCATACCAATTATCAATATATTTTCCCTACCTCAAAAGCCACAGATCATCTATCACTGAATATAAAAACTGACTCCCAGAAAAAAGCCTGAAAATCGATTAAGAACCGTAAGGCCACCAAATGTCTTAGTAAACTAACAACATAACCTACTCACACTTCTGGCCACAGGCACTGCCTCACCACTGACATTTACAATAAGTAAAATTATTCTGAAGTGCTTTAGATTTTCTGTCTGATGTCTACTGATTTCACAGCAATTTGATCTAAAAAAAATAAGATGATGATGTTAATCATTTCATAATATTTATATAATTTTCTTTAATAATATTTCCCCCATTTAGATACCATTGAGCTTCATTAAATTGGTGCATCTCTAGAAAAGATATGCTAACATTCCATTTGAAAGTAATTACCATATTACTATCAGATCATTTTTTTCATGTATTAACATTAAATCAAGTTTTTTTAAAAATGCTTTGTTAAAATTTTTATATGTGCATGTATTTATAAGCTCTGAAATGTAATGATCGTTTTTATTCAAAATACTGAAGCCCAAAAGATCATAAAGATTGGATTCAGCTAGGTACCACATGTAGGATTAAGACAATATAGCTGTATTACCTTAGGAGAAAAGTGCTTTCACTAGAAACAAGAAAATCTAAACCCCTAATCAGAGGCCTAATTATTTAAAACTCCCATTACTTTAAGAGATTTACAGTCATGCACCACTTAATGATGGGTGCATTTTGAGAAATGTGTCATTAGGGGATTTTGTCATTGTGCAAACATTATGAGTATATCTACACAAATCTAGATGGTAAAGACTACTACACACCCAGGGTATATGGTATAGTCTAATGCTATGTAGGGAAGAAAAAATAATTTTCCCTCTACCCTTCAGTGTTCTTGGGTGAGATATCCCTAATAATAAAAGACGGATTAACAGGAGAAAAACAAAAATTTAATAACATATATACCCGCTGTATACATGAGAGAGACCCAGGAAAACTGAGTAACTCGCCAAAATGGCTGAAGGCACCACCTTATATACCATTTTCACCTGAAGATAAAAAATGCCGGGAGGAGAGAATCAGTTATAGGAGGTGACCAGACAAAGAACAGTAAAGGTGATCCCCCTCTTTCTGGTACAGACACCCTTAAAAATGAAGATTTCCCTTACAAAAGTAAATATCTCAAAGGGTAACATCTACTTGGTTTTCAGAGTTTCTCCCATGTCTGCTATTTCTTAAAATTAACCTGCCTCAAAGAATTCTTATGCCAGAGAAATATTTTGGGTGACAAACCCTGTTTCCCTATAGCTCCTAGGCTAAAACCTGCACAGCATGTTACTGTACTGAACATGGCAGGCAACTATAACAATAGTATTTGTGTAATGAGTTGTGCTACAACTTTATGACAGCTATGACATCGCTGGGCCATAGGAATTTTATGGGACCGCCACCATATATGCAGTCTGTTATTGACCAAAATGTAATGTAGCACATGATTGTACTATAGTTTATAAATAAAAATTCCACAGCCATAAAGTCATTATTCATTGAAAAAATATCTTATTAGGCAAGGAAAAAATCTTTTTTCAGTTCTCAAGTAATAGATTTACCCCAAACAAGTCATAACTAATCGAGACCTCATTTGTTTTTCATCTTTCTGTAAGAATATAACGTAAATCCAGCCCCTCACCTATCTCTAAAACAAGTATTATAGAACATAAATTACTAAAAGATTGATGAGACAAGTCTAGTTAATAGAACTCTTGAGAATAAATGCAAAGATTCAGGTGAAATAGAGACAAAACTTAGAGCATGAACATCAGATAGTTATATAACCTTAGAAGTCATTTGGAGGAAAAGTCATTTGGTGTCCAATTTCCTCCTCACTCTACAATATCTCCAATATGCAACCTCCTAATACCTCCAGCAACAAAAAATTCTCTACTTCACAAAGCACATCAAATCCAATTAAATCTTTGAGGAAGCAAAAAAAGATACACAAATACATAAAAATGTCTTTAAAAATCTAAAACCAGGAGTTTTCTAGAAATTTAGCCAATCAGAAAGAATTCATGTACTCTTAACAGCTTTTGTTATACTGTGTTATTTTTGTGTTTTGCTTTTTACTTCATATTTTGTCCCAACAGCTTGTAAATCAAAGACTCACTAGAAATCTTCACACAAGTAGGTTTCCGAGTGTATATCCCATTACATGAGCTAATAAAATATATTTGAGTAAAAGGAAATAACTATTTTTAAATAGATACTTTAAGTCTTTTAAATTATAGAAGACTATTTTGAAAATAAATTGCTTATCTTAGGTGTAAACAGATACGGAGGTAACTGAAATTGTACAATGAGAAATGCAAACTGCCTAACAAGTATCTTCATAAGAAATAGTCAGAAAACAATTTTTAAAAAAATATGTACTAAGGTTTTAACAACGTATCTTTTGCAAAGAAGTTAAATAGCACCAGGCTTACTAATGATTGTAATTCATTTGATGAAAATATTAAGACATTTACATTTAAGAAATACTTTTGAAGTACCAAGCACTGTGAAAAGATCTAGAGGTACAAAGATAAATTTAAAAATTTATTATCTTAAGTAACTATTCAAAACAATTCCATTCTGAACATTTTTCTTTCAAGTACACAAAAACTATTGAAAATATTTTAAAGAATATATATGTGAAAAAGATACTTTATAATACAAAAATTAAATATACTAGATTAGTTTAGCTAGGTCAATATGAGGAAAAAAGCCTTAGTTTCCTTTTCTATTAATTAAACAAAAAAACTTCTGATTTTTCAACTCCCAACTGATTTTTCAGTTTAAAATGAACAAATTCAAATGGAAACAAGACTGTATACCTGAAGGAGCCTAAAGTGATCAATTCTATTACTTTTTTTTTATTCTATTACTTCTAAGAAACTATAAGGTTTTTTAAATTCACCAATTTACCCAAACTTCTTTAATTACCAACATTAATAAACAATCTAACAATATCTACTCATGATCTATACAAATGTTCATTTACTTTGAAACATTTATTCCTCTTCTACAAATTTCAATGGAGAAAGATAACAAAGAAGTATTTTAATAGCAAAACAAACAAAAAAAATACATTGAAAACTATAAAACATTAATGAAAGACATTAAGGAAGACTTGAATAAATGGAAAGACATTCCACCATATTCATAGACTGAATAACTCAATATTCCCCCATTGTGATCTACAGTTTCAACACCTCCCCATCAACATCCCAGCCTGTTTTACAGAAAATAAGCTGATCCTACAACTCATATGGAAATACAAAAGACCAAGAAGAGCCAAAACAATCTTGAAAAAGAACAAAGAGGATATATATTCCTATTTCAACACTACAAAGCTACAGTAATCAAGACAGTTTGATAGTGGTATAAGAATAGACACGCAGATAAACAGAAGAGAATTAAGAGTCCAGATAAATCGCTTATGGTCAAGTGATTTTTGACAATGGTGCCAAGGCAATATATTGAAAAAGAATATCCTTTTGAGCAAACAGTGAGACAACTAGATATCCACATACAGAATAATGAATTTAGACCCCTAACTTACCATTCTCTCACAGCATACAAAGATTAACTTAAAATGGATCATAGGCCTAAATTTAAGATGTAAAACTAAAACATCTTGAACACAAGATGTAAATTCTAAAATTAGATTGTGGTAAAGCTTTCAGAACTCTGTAAACTTATTAAAAATCACTGAATTGTACATTTAAAACAAATAAATATCATGGTCATAAATTGCACATCAATAAAGGTGTTTTAAAAAGTCTTTTGTAAACATGACAATGGAAGTTAAATATATTCCAAGAAATACATAGCATATTGCAGAACCTATACTAATAATAGCTATATAGAAATTTTTAAAAAATGTTTAATGTTGTATACAATGACTATCTAAAATTACAAATAGAAAATAGTTATAATAGCAATTAATGTGTCACACATTATTTTATGTGCTTTACAATTATTTATTCATTTAATCCTCACTACAATGTACTTTCCCCCACTATACAGATGGGAAAACTAAGACACTGAGAAGTTAAAAAAACCTGTTCAGGATCACGACAGAATGTTGAGATAGTATGTTTTTCCTCTTTACACAAGCATCTTTAACAAAATAATGGACATCACTGGTTGCCTACCCAGCATCCATCCAATCTTTCAAGGTCCTACTCAGATTTTTTTGGGTGTCCACCTCTCTCCATACAGCTCATGTACTTTGGAGAAAACCAGCTCAGGTTTAGCAGTTGGCCCTGGTTTGCTTAAGACAATCAGCACATTTCAATGGCAGTCATTGGTTCAGCAGTCCAGTCAGAACTCTTGTTTGGAATATTGGAAGAGGCTCTCTCTCCAAGAGATATAAACAAAAATACATATGGCCCCAACTGCCACTGGCAGCCGTCCTACAACCATGAGAGGAACAGCAACAGATTAAAGTTGACATCATAAAATGCAGAACAGAAAGAGAAAGTGGCCTTTACTATTACTGTTACTGTAAGTCTTGTCTTATCTTTGGACTTCCATATACTTTTTTCTGTGTTTAAAACCAGTTCAAGTATTTTACTGCTTGTAACATGAAATACAAATTGGCATGTGGGGAATTCCATTAACAAATATATTTCTAGAACGGATTACTCTTAATCGTTAAACTTATGACAGTAGGTATTAAGGAGTAATAATTCTAGATACACACATCACAATAAAAACATGTTCAATGGTTATCTTTTTAATTAAGCTTCACATAAAATCTGGAAAAGTAACTACCTGTGATTTTATGTCCCATAAAATACTTTTTAATATTTTGACATTTTAAAATGTAATTTTTTAAGATCTAGAGTTCCTGAGAAATCAAAAGCTATTACACCATTGAGCCCACGTTACTGTAGACAATAATCAGCTAGAATAGAATAACTGCTGTTCCTTTAAGTCTACTAGTACACACACTCTCTGCACAGTCAATACAAACAGAGCGTTTGTGTCATGTGTTCAACTCCTACAGGTATCAAGGTATTGCATCATTAATATTTAGCAGCATCTACAGCAAATCTCATATAATGAGTACAGCAGTTCCTGCCTATCTATGGAGAATATGTCCCAAGACCTCCAATGGATGATTGAAACAAGGACAGTACCAAACCCTGCATATGCTATTTTTTCCCTATACTACTTTTTTAAACTACTTTTGCGCTCTGAGGTCATTAAGTAAAATAGGATACACGAGTATTGCAATACTGTGACTAATAACTGAAACACCTACTAAGTGACTAACAGTGGGAGAGGAGGTTAAAACATGTATCGTTTATTTCTAGAACTTTCCATCCTTTTCTGACTATGACTGCAGATAACTGAAATTGCAGAAAGTCAGACTGTGGATAAGGGATGACTACTGTAATGAAAAAATTATAGTCCATCTTTTAAATTTTAACATTTTAATTAAAATCTTATAAACAAAAAATTTTTTCATGAAAACATGTATTTGCCACCAGACCATGAGAAACAGTATTCTTGAATTAAATTGCATTGAGTATCTTTAAATGCCTGATGGAAGCCTTAAACTCAGAATCATGTTCCATTTCAATACATTAATTATTCAGGGTCCGAAGGTTTGATAAATAATTTCAGCATAGAGATGAAGACAAAATAAAATGGATTTAAACTACTACTAGAAAAATATAAAAGTGGACCAAAAGTTTGAAACTCTTGAAGACACAGGTGTACTATTATTCAAAACTTATCTATAAAATAGACTTACAAAAGACATTGCAAGGGTGGTCAATTTCAATGGAATTTATAACAGTAGGGTCAAGCTATATTAGCAAAGTTGGTAGGCAGAACTTTGTAAAAAACGGCCTCTGGAGTTATATAGCTTTACCACTAATTTGGACAATTCTGGACAATGGGAGGTTATTTAACAGTACAGACTTTATTGTTTCAAGTAGCTAACATGAAATTAGCAAAATATAATCTATTTTAATAAAATGCCTGAAAAATGGGGAAAAGTTGTGATAGCTATAACACTTTGAATTTACTAATGAAAAATCCAGTAAAGACAGGATAAAAGAGGAGCACATATAAGAAATTCAGCAATATCTGTAACATAGCAGTTAAGTGACATAAAAGGTTCAAAGGGCTTAAACTGTCACATTTCATTAGTCATGTTACATATTCATTTGTCTGTATTCTATTTTTCACAATTTTAGAAATTTTAATCCAATGTACTTACTAAAAAAGTTAATGATCAACTTTCTGCAACCACATCTGAGTGAAAAGACTGAAGGACCATTTTTTTTCATTTTTAAGGTCTTTTTAAAGCAGTTTTTTCAAAGCTATTTGAATGGTAAATAAGAAATAAAATGTACTGCTGGAGGTTTCACAATTAATATTTAACAGGACCAATGATTTTTGTGTCCTTACATTGGAGAAAGCTATACATAAACTATAAATATCTGCTTAGGGGAGCAAACAATTCTATACCAACTCAAGTGGCAGATATAGTCCTGGAAAGTTTGCCACTCTCAGAATCATCAAAGTGTAGACAATCTATTTACCTATCAGTGTCACAGTTCCCTTATCTATAAAATGAGATACAAGTATACCAAGGAGACTTGTGAGTTCCAGACTACCACAATAAAGCAAGTATCACAACAAAGTGGGTCGTAATCTATTTGCAGGTAGAGGATCTTGCCTTCGATTTGTTAAAAGGCAACACCTGTGAAGCACAGTAAAGCAAAGTAGAATAACATGAGGTATGCCTGTATACGAATTAAAGAGTTGAAAGACTTTTAAAATTTATGTAAAACCCTACGTAGCAGTAACTTTTTAAAAATCATTTATTACTTAATGCATTTCCTTGAGTAGATTAAAGTCTAGGGCGGACAACTATCAATCAGGAAACATTTAGGTGCAATTGTACTAACATTGACATGGACTAGCTTACCAGATTCCCAATATTTCAGCTCCCAAAAGACTGGCCAAGACTCTAGATACCATGAAAAAATGTCAAAAGTATCCTAAGGGAGAATGAAAAGAGAGGAATATAACCCTCTCAGCAACTTCCTGTGCTCTACATGAGAAGAGAAGGATGGTGATAAGGAGGTGTAAGTGAGCAGATTATTCCCCTCCTTCTTCCTGAACTATTATCCTGCAAACAAACATGTATCAATGAAGGACTTATCTAATAACCTTAAAACCTCTATCAGAACTACAGTTCAGGGCAGCACACAAGCAAACAATTACTAAAGAATTTGGATTTCCCCTAATGATAAAATGCAAATGAAACTGCCACACAGGACATTCTAAAGAACAGAGTTCGAATCCTCCTGCCAAAGGAATGTTGTATTTCACACACAAGGAACTAATTGCAGACTCCATCACTACTGCAGATTTGTTTAACATCCAAGGTACATAAGGTTTAGAAAAAGAAAATCAAAAATAAAAGTTTTCTAGTCTATTTTGAGATAAAAAGATACATCAACTTACCATTTACTTCCTTGAGGTTCACAAATTTTTAAAGTTCCCAGACACACAAGATCCCCAAAATGTTGATAATTGTTGAAGCTGGATGATGGATAGTGGGGTTCTTTTTACTATTCTATTTTTCCGTATGTTTGAACATTTCCATAATGTATGGTTTAAAAATATACATGTGTACGTGTCTGTAGATATTCATAAATAAGCTCCTAATACAACAAACTGGTAGAGAAATACAATATTCAAAGTTTTCATATTCCAAAAGAAAGTGAATTACTCATCTAGCCACTTTCTCATTCTAGAAGTTGTATCGCAGGTGACCAGACTATTAGTAAAGGTGTAGTGAAGGAAATAATTAACTGTCTGGAATAAAATGAGCCTAACCATGAAAACATAGAGGTAACAGGGAAAGATAGTAAATAATTATTACTACTACACTCCAGATTTGTTCCATTGTGTTATCTGCTAACACAGATGAGTAGGTGAAAGAGGGAAAAGTATTTTTAAGGCCAAATTTACTTTTTAAAAGTTGATGGGCAAGTGAGGTTGGAATAAAGAAATCTATAGAGTTCCCATTAGGAATGATAACCATTCATAAGAATGGAATAGGGGAAAAGGAAAGTATTGAATATCCATCTTTTAAAAATAACATTCAAACAAAAAAAAATAAAACAAATAAAAATAATATTCACAGCTCATAGTAGTATAACCGGTAACTTCCAATGACCAAATATGCATTACTGCTAGACATGAATTTACAGAAGAAATCAAGATTGTATATGCCACAATCCTCTTTTCAAATTGTCATTCAATTTTCACAAGCTATAACCCTAAATTCATTTCAAAATTTAACATATGCTAGTTATGCATAAAAATAAAACTAGTCAAAATTTAAAATAAATACTAACTTAATTAATCTTTCAATAGTCCTATGAACAAAACTTTTGTGTTCAAAACTTATAACAAACTATAACTTAGGCAGCCTCAAGAGAGTGGGTAAGGCCCCCACTTACATTATTTCTCAAGTCCCAAAAAAGTTCACAGAAACTTATTTAAAATGTGAAAAAGAAATAAAAACGTATACATTCCAAGGAAAAAAATTACAGGAAACTCCTCCACTGAATTCAACATATTTCCATAGCGGCAATTATTTTCTTAGCACAAAAGTCATCTGTTCACTTTCACAAAAGCTAGAGCATCTTAGTTTACATAATTCTCCACTGAAAAAATACAAAAAAAAAAAAAACTGTTCACTTAGGTCAGTAGAATTTTGTGTTTCTACCCATGGAAAAAGACATGGCCAGACTGAGTAAACCACATGCTTCCCCTTTAAGGTCTTGTTCCTCAACCCATTAAGAATAGATGCTTATAAAATAGATATCTACTTACCAGGTTAAAGACAGTTTCTACAATATCCCTATTGGATACTTCTCCAACTTCAACCAACCCCGTCAACACGGCAAATTTCATTCTGATGCCCCTGATGGGGAGTCCTGGTTTCAGTGACAATGCACCCTCTTCAACAGAGATTTCCTCTCCTTTCCCTTCACCTCCCCCGTCATCACCTGTTGGTGGCGGGGAAAGGACATTATTGTCTTCACTAGCCATTGCTAGTTCACGGGAAACTGTAAGTCACTGTGGGACAGCAATCGCTTCACTAGTATTAAGCACACGCAATGCAAAACGAAAAAGGTCACTCTCTCAAGTTGTGGAGAACCCCCAAAAGCAGTTGAAGTGGAAAGTCCTTGGCGTCGCCCTCTTCCTCTTGAATATTTGTCCAATCTCTCTCCCCGAGGCTGACAACAACGCCAAACCCTATTGGAAGATTAGGTAAATGTTAAATAAGCTAGGTTTTGTTTTAGGGTGTTCTGGGGGGAGAGGGGAATAGTTAATGTCCAACAAGTTACTAATAAGACCGACCCCACTACCAGCCAAGCCACCCGCTTCTCCCTGGCTCGAGGAGCTCGGTTCTGAGTGAAGGTGGGTTCAAGAGGCCCCAGAGCAGGTTCACTCCTCCCCCACTCTCGCAGGTTCTAGGCGCAGGGTAACCTCTCCTCACAGGTGCACGGAAAGAGAAACTGTAGCTGGGAAAGGAAGGGTAGGAGAAAAGGAGGGGGTTCTCGAGCTACCTTATAGAGGTAGAAAGTTACTCCTCACCCAGATATTCCGGACTCGTCCTCACCCCTCGCCAGGGAGCAGCTAGAAGGAGGTGGCGGCGGAGATCCAGGGCAGGAAAAGGAGGGGGAAGTGGGCGGTGATTATTCTCAAGCTAGGGTCAGGGGGAGGAGTGGAGCACCTCTCAGGCACCTGAGGCTCAACAAGGAGCAGGCAGGTGTGTTGTGGTCACAAGGGAAGGTATACCCGGCGGAGACAGCGAGGAGAGGAGGAAGGAGAGAGAGGTTAGTGCACCTGGTCGCAGCCTCCAAGTTTCCCTAGTCCGCTCCCCGGGAGTCCGCGGCTGCACAGAACTCCATGGCTTCCTAGTCCGCCCCACCCCTACGCTCAGCCTTTGCAAAAACAGCTCCCGCTGGCGCTACGGACGCCGCGGCTAAGTCTGCGGGAAGTGGTGAGGATGCTACTGGCACGGCTCGCGCGGCTGCCCCTGTACCCACTGAAGCTGCTCCCCGCCGCCATGACAGCGCCGAGGACTGCCGGGCGCGGCGTGCGCGTGCGCGAGCGAAGGCGGAGGCAACAACGCAGTGGGGTGGGGGCGCGCGGGCGGCCTAGGGGGTCTGGGGGTGGGGGCGCTGGGCGCCGACTTGCAAGCAGAACCGTGGATGAGGGCGGGGACCCAAGTGAGCGCGCTGCTCAAGTAGCACCAGGTGTGGCCGTGGCCCGACAAGGAAAGATCTTTCCTTGCTGGAGCCAACTGTTCCCCTGCCTCCCACCCCTCGACCTGGGAAGGTGCTTTGGCAAGTGATGAGTTACTGATTCTGACTCCTGTTGTTACTGTAGGGTCTCCGGGCGCCAAGGGAATCCACCCCACATTACCAAGGTGTTTTCTTGCACTTGGAGGACACCTGAGGGACCGCTACGAGCTAGAGAGGTGGCAACGCTGGAGCCAGCGAGGCTGCTGTCCTTGCCTAAGGGGAGCAGAGCCCTCACCGACGACTGCTGTCAGCTGCTGCCCGCCCGCCGCGTTGGGCGGACTTGGGAAGCGATTTCCACTGGGATGCCTTCCTTGGCAGCTGCTACCATTTAAAAGGGGGTGGGCAGGGGATTGTGTCCACGAGGAATGGGAAAGATTCCTTGCTTTGCAGCTGCCGCCCCACCAAACCTCTCCCACATTCTAAGGAAGGGAGGATTCCTGAGACAGCTGCTTCAAACTGCGTGGAGGCGAGATTAATTTTGCCTGGAGATCTCTGAAGGGTTTTTTCCCTCTCATGATTTCCCATTGTGAAAGTTAGGTTCGCCTCATTCTCAGATTAATTTAAAAGGTAAATTAGTATTTAAACCAGTACATATCATCATAATCTAAGTCCTTCCCCTCCACCCCCACAATTAACCATAAAACATTCTTCCTGATGCATTAGTAAAAACCAAATCGAGAGGGAAGTGATTTTTCATCCTTATGGTACTATTGTAAGTTATAAACCTTAAAAAAAAAAGGCTTGTTTCATTTTAGTTAAATGGGACATTGGACAAGTCACTTAAACTCATATTTTTTTATCTGTAAAAGCACTTTGTAAACTGGAAAAAAATTAAAATAATATTTAAAGTACTCAGTTCCCTGAAATGAAAGTGAAACAAAAAATGGGATCAAACAAGTTAAGTACTGTGAAGAAGTTAAAAGAAAAAAACTTTTGTGTACTGCATTGAGAGATGGAATAGTTTCCTAGAGGTTATTTGAGATGGACTTGAAAAGCAAACTGAATTTTAACTATCACATGGAAATTTGAGAGGAGGGAGGCAACCTGAAAAAAGACAAATACAAGAATGCCTTATGTAGAAAGTGTTACCTCTTTAAAATACTAAAATGAATTCAGCTGCACCAAATACCTTCAACACATCTATAGGGAGGGAGGGATGGAGGCATTAAACAATGAAAGGATTCCAGTAGCATTTTTGCTTCTTCAGATTTGAACAAATGTGACCTTGAGTATGTTACTATATCTAGCTCATAACTACTAGTAAAGTGTTTGTTAAATAAATAAATGTCTTATATTACAAAGGAGCTGATGATGATAGTGAAAATGACCTAAACACAGTGTGGTCACAATTATTCAGTGTAAACAATCTAGGGCTAAGGTTTTTGTCCTGGTTTTGCAAACTTACTGTTAACACTGTTCTGGTTAAACACAAGGGACATAAGACAATTATACAAATACTTCCCAAATATTGTCAACTACATTTTATAATTTTTTCAGAATTATTCGACATTCTGCTTTACTTTGCCCCTGAGTACAGTAAAATCGTTGGCAAAAATTGGAGATTCACTGCAGAAGGAAACAAGGAAGGTAGAAGGGAAATTTTACTTCTAGACAAGCCACAGATAAAATATAATAGCTGTGTTATTGTTTAGATGTAAAGAATAGAACTGTGAAAATGCTTCAGGGTGCACTATCAACTATCAAGCTCCTTCATGGCACAATACTTTGAACATTGTAGGTTCTCAAAACATAACATTTGAATTGTATTAAAACTCTATAAAGTTAATTTCAATTTTTCTGACCTGAAAACCCTTGCTTGAGTCTACCATCAGGGGAAAGAAGTTCTTGGTATATATAATGATCTTAAAATGGAAAGCAATTGTATCATTTGTTAAAATTTGTTGATATTTCCTGGTACTATAATGGAAGTTTTCTAATAAAAAGTCTTCATATGAACTATCAGCAGGTGCGCTTATAGGACTGCCTTACTTGTATCGCTCTATCATACACTCAACTACTATACAGAAAGGGGGGGAAAAAGAAGAAAAGGAAGCCTCCTGTAAAGCCACGCTCAAGTTTTCTATGATTCTAATTTGTATCTCTCTGACATCACCATCTTGACAAAATTAAGGACTAAAAGGCTTTGATAATTTTACTTGTCTTTAGCATACATTAGGGGAAAAAAAAAACAAAATGCTGGATTCTGAACAGGAAAACTTGTGCATAACTCAGAGGAACTCAAGCAAAGTGAATGTACTTTCATGGTGAAATTGAGATTATTCATCTACAAACCTTTATCTATAACAAAGAAAAGAACATTTTGATAACAAAGGTAAAATGGGATTTTCTTTCTACTAGAAAGATCACCTAATTCACCCAATCATAATTTCTTAACATTTTGCTAGGGTATGGATTAAATGATTAAATTTACATGATATGCTATGCACCTCAATGTATATTCCTGAATATGGAGTTTTTTTCAAATTGTTATTTAGCATAATTTATAGGCTAGAATTCATGGCCCTGGCTTGCAGCACCCTCCTTGTTAGAAAGTCAAACATTGTTTTTACTATTCATTAAATTGAATGTTGAATAAAAAGTCAAAGGTTAGTAACCTTTATGAATAACATTTTTATTGAAAATAATTAGAATTTAAGAGGAAAATACATTGCCTACTCTTACAGTTGGAAACGCAAAAGTTTAAAAGTTCATGTGACTGTTCAACATGTATAAGTTAAAAATAATCCTTATCAGATTATTATATTTTGGGCACTTTTAAATTCTTTTTGTCATGTTTATGTCACACAAAGGGTAGAGACTTTGAAAAAGGTAACTTTACTTTCACCAAGTATGTTAGCCAAGACATAAAATATTAATGCAGTATTTCATGTAGTTGACTTGGACAGAGTAGATTGGTTCATTTGTCTTTTCTGTTTTCCCATCTATTTTGTTCTTTAGTGTGTGAACAGCCTATTTGCAGTGTTCTCTTATGATGGTAATTGTTCATGAGACTTTAATGAAATGTACCATCACCCCATCCCACCTTTGCAATCTATATAAGTGCATATCCCTAGAATGACTATTGGCATTGTCAGCTAAATTGTGAATTGCTTATCCATGTGCAGTCTCTGAGAAGTCAGTGTGTCTCTGAAAGTGGTAAGTTATCATTTCAGTCATCAAGATAGAAGTGGGAGTTCACATAAGAAATGAAACACCAGGAAATTGACTTGAAACAGACAGAAGAAACTACATTTTCTAGCCCTCACTTTCTGAGTTTCGAACTTTGAATTGCTTATTAGCACTCTAAGTTGACAGAGGAAGATGATTTCTATAATGTAGAAGCTAGGGGACGGGGTGGAAGAATTGGAGAGATGTTTATGAGTATAAACTTGCAACTCGTAGATAAATAAGACCTGGAGATCTAACATACAGCATAGTAATGCAGTCAACAGTACTGTATTATAAACTTCAAAATTGCTAAGAGACTAGATATTAATTGTTCGCACTACAAAAAAAAATGATAATTATGTGACATGGTACAGGCATTAGCTAAATGCTACAATCATATTGTAATATATGAATATATCAAATCAATGGTTTGTATACCTTAAAGTTATACAAAGTTATATGTCAATTACATCTCAATTAAAAGAAAAGGAAAAAGAAGTTTCCTGGAGAAGAGGATGCCTTGAGTCTTGAATAATAAAAAAAAAAATAGTATGACTCAAGAAAAGGAGAAAAAGGTGTTCAAACCAAGACAGCAAAGTGCAAAGACTTAAATGGTGAGAAACAGCATGGGTTCCGGGGCCTGTGGGACATCAAAAGGGAAATGTTCAATGAATAGTCACAGCTGGAGTTGGAGATAGAAATGTGGTGTCATCCACTAGAAAGATCATCAGGAAAGTGTGTAACATTGAAAGAGGAAAACGACTACACACTAGGGAGCTTGTGGTATGCAGCAGAATACCCCCCTCCCCGGCCCCAAAGATACCCACATTCCAATCCCTGAAACCTGTAAATAAATTATTTCACATAGAAAAAGGACTTTGCAGATAATTAAGTCAATATCTTAACATGGAAGATTAACCTGGATTACATAGGTGGGTCCAGTGTAATCACAAGGGTCCTTATAAGTGAAAGAGAGGCAGAAAGGTTAGTCAGTGAGAGAACTGAATGTGCTACACTGATGGCTTTGAAGATACACGAAGAGGCCACAGGCCAGGGAGTTCAGAAAGCATCTAGAAGCTGGAATAGGTAACAAAACAGATTCTCACCTCATCTCCAGAATAAATACAACCCTGCCAATACTTTGAGGTTAACCTAGTGAAACCCATTGTGGATTTCTGACCTCTAAAACTGTAAGATAATAAATCTGTATTATTTTAAATCACACGCGTGTGTGTGCACACACACACAAACACAAAAGAAAATAGGAAAATATAGTGCCACCTTTTCATACATGCAGCTAGCCTCAAATATAGAAAATGACATCTTGGAGCTGTAATTCTCTAATTCTCTGGGTCTTAACCTTGGCCATGCTTTAGAATCACTTGGAAGCTTTTATAAATCCCAATGCCCAGGCCAATTAAATCAGAATCTTTAGTAGGACCCAGGCATCAGTATTTTTTACAGCTCCCAGGTGGTCCTAGGTCTGGAGCCAAGGTTTATAACCACTGAACTAATTTATTTTTACATGATTTCATAATACTTCTTTGATGGCATATATATAATAACAAGGTTAATGTTAATTAAAGTAACTTGTATAAAGATTTTAGTATCATTCATTGAGATAATTGGAAACAATCTAGAGTGTTCCTAAACCTAAACAATCTGCACTATATATTTCTATTCCAAAAGCTGTCTTTTAAATTAGATGAGAGAAGAATTGAGAGTTCTGTATAATGAAAAGTAAACAAGACAGTTGCTAGATTTCATGTTATAGGCAACACAGAAATCGTGTCAACTCAAAATGATTTATTTCTAAAGTAAAATGTGGTAAACAAGAAATTACCATTTAGGAAAATGTACTCTAATTTCCAGGATCTACATGAGATTACTGGAAGTTCTGTGATCAGCAACTATGAAAGAAATAGCTGGGGAAAATCATTTTATGTTGTATAGTATAATTAGAAAGTCTTTATTCCTCTGCTAAATCCAATTTATTTTAATGGAAGACTGTTAAACAGTTTAACTTTGTGTTTAAGCTTCTTTCAGACCAGGACCAGACCAATGTTTACAGGTCTCTGGAGAAAAGATATATGAAACACTCACACTCATCTGGACATTCAGAAATGCAAAGGACACTTTATACTCACATGCTGGTTTGCACTCACACTTTAGCAAGGACACCAAATACTCACATCTTTAAACACCTGAAAACAACCAGATGCTCAAAAATTTTTTACATATGCACACACATGCAGATATTCACGCATTTCCACCTGCCTGGATATCCACACGCCTGCATCTCTCTCTCTCTCTCTCTCTCTCTCTCTCTCTCTCTCTCTCTCTCTCTCTCACTCACATACAAACACACATGCACACACACACACACACACACACACACACACACAAACACATACACACACACAGAGAGAGAAAAGAAAAAAATGTATTTTGCTTATGTCATTTTAACCGCTTGAGAAAAATCTAATATAGAAAGTAACACATGGCAGTACTGTTCTAGTTCTGTGAGTCATAGTTGTAGACGCTTAGAAGGCAAAAAAAAAAAAAAAGAAAGAAAGAAAGAAAGAAAAAGAGAAAAACACTATTGAATTGACATCCTGGAAAAATTAGGTAAGACTAACTTAAATGGAAACAAGTTTGGTAAGCCACCTCCAGACTATAATACATATTTATTTCAGTCTTTCTGTTTTATTATTCACAGATGGATGAGAATTAAGAATAAAATATAATTTATCTTTTTTTCCACTCTCCCTCAACCATTTTTAACCAGGTGGTGATATACAAAGTGAGCAGAAAAGTAAGCAAATAAATTTGCTGTTTTTTTCTTCTTGAGGTTCCCAAATATTTGACCACTATGAAATCAAAGCAAATTCACTTTTTCTTAGTATTAATAATTCTAAATTGTAGTAATTTAGACAAGCTAGGTAAATTTTACCTTTTCAATAAGATGAAAGAAGACCAGAGCCATATCTTCTGAGTTTTTGCTTCCAAATCCAAAGATTAGTAAAACCGGCTGTGCATGAAGAATAGATGGTGGCCAGGCAAAAATGACAGCAGAGAGACCATTAAAAAGAACACCTAGCTTACAGAAGATGGAGGCTGAAAGGGAAAGAAAAAGATTCAAGAGATATTTTGAAAATAGAACCAACAGGATTTGCTAATGTATTGGATGTGAAAAGGTAAAGACAAAGAGGAGAGAAGAATGAAAGATGGCTTCTAGATTTTTGACTTGAGCAGTTGGTGGATATTCTATTTATGAAGATGAAGATGAATGGAGTTGGGCTGGGGGAATTGTGAAATCAAGAAGGAGATGCCTTGCTTCCTTGTTACTGACTTGGCTCCTGAATTTATTTTAATTTTGTTTTTCCTCTGTGGTAGATAATAAAGAGGAGACTTGAGGCTCAATGTGGGGCTCTTTGAAATGTAAAGGGAGGTGAGGAGAAAAGGAAGAACTAGCAAAGGAGACTGAGAAAGTGGAGACCAATGACATAGATGGAAAATAGAAGTGGGGCGTTACAGTAGCCAAAGGAGAAAAGTGACTCAAGAAGGAGGAAAATGATCAGGATGTGACTGTGCTTACTCATGATGCTGGTTAATAAGATATCGGCTAATGGAAAATTATGAGACATATCTGTACTGGTGGCTGTACCTGTCAAAGAAACTGCACTTGTTTTATAGCTGCATTCATATGTTCAATTCTTCCCACCTTTCCTTCCTCACAAAATTTCTATTAACTGTCAAAAAAACTAATGATGATGTATTTGTTATTGATCTTATTATATATTTCTTTTCTACTTTAAATAACATCGAAAGGTCTTAGATAATTAGAAAAATAATAAATGTTAATTGTATAAAGTTTGGAAAATGTAGAAAAGTTCAAAAATGAAAAAATATATACACCCATAATTGTAATACCCAGAGATTCCATCTCTAATATTTGGTGTATATACATTTTCCCACTAAATAAATGTGCATTACAAAATGGAGATTATGCTTTTTTTCATTTAGAAATATATCATTAACATTTCCCATGTCACTCTAAATACTCTTTGAAACATGACTTTAATAACTTTATTTATTATATTATTGACTAGACCATAATTTAACAAATCTTTTATGGTTTAAATTCAAGTTATTTCCAATGTTTTGCTATTATAAACGTCTTAAAATTGTGTACTAGTTAAGAGCATAGGCTTTGACACCTAACACATCTGGCTTAGATTCTATGTGCTTTTGAGAAATTATTGAACAAATTATTGAAATTTCAGTTTCTTCATCTATAAAATGACTATAATAATAGTATCCTTGTTAAGGAGTGTAGATAAAATACTTAGCATGGCACTCAAAACAATTAGTGCTTAATAAATCTAAGACAGTACTATAATAATTAAAGTACATGTTATTAAATGACTGTATTTTTAATTTTTAAAAAAATATAAAAGCTTTTCTGATCAATTAAGCTATTTACTGTTCTATTTGCCAGCTAGTCTGGTGTTTGGGACATCCATATAATCTTTGATTTGGTCACAAATTCCATTAGCTTCTTGGACTAAAAGGAGTAATTCTTGACAATGGTTTCTTCTTTGCTCATTCAGACTATTAAGAATCCATGAATCAAAACAATTTATTTTCTCAGAATCAGAATTTCAGAAACAATTTTTCCAGATCACATAAAAGTACTAGTATTTGTTAAAATATATCAAAAAGAATCTTGGAATAAAACAACAAACTGATATAAACTCTTGCTTTGCCTGCTCAGTTCCCACTGCTGCCTACTTCCCCTCTGCCCCCCCCCTTTTTTTTTTGGTAGGTAGTGAAAAGAGAGAAGGCTAAGCAAAGTTCACATGGCTTCTAGGAAGACTAGGGAATTCCATCCTGCCTAATACAACACACCCATCATCCTACATATTCCTCTAGCACACACCAGCCCCTGCCCCCCACCCCGGATGCTCATAAGCTGCACTAGGTTTTCAACCTCCTGTGTCAGAGAATTATTCTGAATTGCTTTGTAAGAAAATGAGTTCTCACTTACATCTTGGTCACCTTTTTATCACTGAAAATCCTTCAGGGTTCCCACATGTGAGCTATTAGAATCAAAACTTTTGGCCAGAAGATTTTTTTGGACAAAAGCATAAGCAGCCAGATACCCTCTCCACTCCACTTCTACTCCCCTGCAAAAACCTCTATTTTGTGGATTGTGGGTAGTCTACTGTGATATCTTTCTGTCGGATTCCTAGTGTGCCATGGAAAGTAGAGAAAGTAGAGTTATGATGTTTACACAGCCTTTAATTCTATTTGCAAAATCTCTCTCTGGAGTTTCTTTTTCTTTCTTTTTTTTCTTCTCACTGCCGCACCTGTTGGTCCAGCTCTAACCATCAACCAAAGAGCACTAAAGTCTGAAGTCAGTTTCTGATGGGGGAAAAAGGGAGGGGTAGCCATCAAACTGGTTTGACTGCCTTAAGATGACTGATTACCCTAGTTTTAGGGGAAAAAAAATGGTACATACAAAATAACATCAGTGTTTGGATTTCCCAACACTGAAATGGAATTTGAGGGCTGCAAACAACTACAAATATACTTTTCACTTTTTAGCCATTTCAGGGCTGCCATGTAGATACACTTTAGAGTGCTTCATTGTTCTCACCAGCATTACAGAATCTATTGTACCCTCTTGGATTGAAAGAATTAGTATGTCTCCAAGCACCTAAACCAATTGCTGGGTCACTTTGACAAAAAAGAAAATGAGTCTCCTGGGTTAAATATAAGGTACTGAATCCGGGAGCCTGTGAGTCCATTCAAATTAAGTGCCAGCATTTCATTTCTCAATAAAAACCAAAAGAAGGTGTATACTTAAATAACTTCCTGCCTGGAGTTCCCTAAAGAATTCATTTCAAATGAGGAAAAGGGAGTTTAATTCTATTTGAGGCCAGTTTCCTTCATTCTTATTTAATGCCTCTGAGTTTCAATTTCATTTGGAAAACAGGTCTAATAATACCTACCAAATACGATTGTTTAAGGATCAAGTGACAAAAGGATTATCACTAGATATTGTAATAATTTTTAAAAGGAAGTTTTATTATCTATAATGATCCAACAGCATAGGAGAAAAAAACAATTTTTTTAAAATCACACAAACTTTACAACTTAGTTTTCTTATTAAGTAATGGGGTATTGGTAATAAATGTTCTCATACTTGGAAAGATATGAATAATTCTTATATTCATGGTAATTTTTAATTGTCCCTTGTTTTCACATCCAAATGCCTATCAACTCTACATTTTTTGCTTTGAGTTTTAATTACTTGTCTACCAATCTCTTTCCTCCCCAAGAGAGGGCATTCCATAATTCTTACATCTAGTATGTTTTTTTTGGATATAGCATATTTCCCATAAAAGTTTGTGTTGAAATGAAGGAAATTAAATGTAGAACTTTCTGTAGGATCTCACTCTTTCCCATTGGCTACTACACCCGGATTGGAGCCGATTTTTCTCCTCTGTAAATGGAAAAGAGAACAGAGGAAGGAGTATAGGTATCATTAAAATGAGTTGAAAAGAAAAGGATTCCATAAAAGATTAAATTGCTGAATGCCACAGATAGGTAGAAAGGATGAGGACTGATCAAAGCCTATTGGTTCTTCCAGTGGTTAGGGGTGACCTTCAATAGAACTGTCACAGTTAAGTGATAAGGAAAAGTCAGATTACTGTAGACTTGAAAATGAGTGGGTGGTGACAAATGGCTAGAAGAGAGTGTGAATCTTATTTCTGAGAAATAACAGTCCTTCAGGGTTGACCTCTAGTCCAGCATGACACATCAGTGTCCTCCACAATTCTATGCTCCAGTTAAGCCAGCCATATCACAGCTTCCTCTTTACACACAGTGATTTACCATCTGCAGGATTTTGATCTTGGTCTTCTCATCTGACCTGAGTGTCTGTTGTCAACTACTCAGAAATCCTAAGGTCTCTTCCCAATTGCTCCAGCCTAACATGTTCTATGTTGCCCCAAAGCCAATAACATGTAAGCTGTAACATTCTGATGGCACTTCACACATCCAGCCTAGTATTACAGTTAGGTAAATATATGATTTCCCTTATTAATCTGTAAGGAATAAGCTAACTTTAACAAATACTAAAACTACTTTTCATATTAAGATACTACCTAGTCAAATGGGTAATAGTTGTGTAGAATCAGATAAGGAACCTTAAGTCAGAAAATTACATTACGAAATTTTAGAGTTTCAATTTAATCCATCAAACACTGTGGATGAAAAAGGATTCTATAAAAAGTAACTTCACAGAGTGATCTGATCATAAATTCCTAAGTAGAGTGGTGGGTATATACGCCCCTGCATATAACTGATTTAGTAAAGGCTTATCTTTGCCTTAAGCAAGCGTTGTCCATTGTCTCTGTGCATATAGGTTCACACACCTTTAAAATTTTCCCTTTAATATCCCTCCTGAAGACTACCCTCAAGAGAACACATAATCTTAACTATGATGCAATCCATGTTTTGTTTTGTCTCACCTTCATGTAATTTTCCTTACATTCCCTCCTTAATTTCAAACACATAAAAGAAACTGAAAAACTGTTATTCTGTGGAATATTTGAGATCTTGCTACCTAGCATATATCATTAGTTGGTTCAAATAAACTCATAAAAATTCTCTATAGGTTTGGACGGTTCTTATGTCAACATGTATTGAATACCTTCTATGTGCAAAACACTGCACCCTCAAGGAGTTTAAAATCTAATGCAGGGGTTAGCAAACATTTTCTATAAATAATCAAATAGTAAATATTTTTGGATTGCATGTTTTTTGTCAAAACTACTCAACTATAGTAGTAGGAAAGCAGCCATGGACACTACCATTAGGGTGATTGTGTTCCAATAAAACTTTATTTATGAACACTAAAATATAAATTTCATATAATTTTCACATGTCATGTTATACTATCCTTCTTTTGATTTTTCAATAATCTAAAAATGTAAAAACCATTTTAAGCTTGAGAGCCATACATAAACAAGTGGCCGACTAGATCTTGCCTGAGTGCCAAATATTCACATGTTCTCAAAATACCAATATTGACTGTCAAGGGGAAAGGCACTTTTACAACCCGACAGACCCCATCTTAAGCAAGTGATCAAACTTAGCATCACCAAAACAGCACAAATATTAGGTGCCTCTTGATCTGATGTAATGAGTATATCACTTTGTTAATACTGTTGCCAAAAATAGGTTGTAGAAGACTCTGTAAGACAAGGGGAGTCTTAAAAAATATCAGTGTTATGAAAGATGAAAAAAACTTAAAAGGTAAGGGACACTGCTGTAGATTAAAGGAGGCTTTAAAAGATTTAAGAAATGCAATGGATGATTAAATCATGGGCTAGGCAAAAAAAAAAAAAAAAAAAAAAAAAAAAAAAAAAAAAAAAAAAAAAAAAAAAAAAAAAAAAAAAAAAAAAAAAAAAAAAAAAAAAAAAAAAAAAAAAAAAAAAAAAAAAAAAAAAAAAAAAAAAAAAAAAAAAAGCCATAAGGAAAAGCTGGGAAGAAATGAATATGGACTATATATTAAATAATAGTATTATAGCAACATTAAATATTTTAGAGCAATAATGGTATTTTGGTTATGCAGGGATGATTACTTGTTCTTAGGAGATTCAACTTGAAGCATTTAGGGGTGAAGTGTGATATCTGCAACTTCCAAAAAGTATGCAACTTCCAAAAGTATACAGAAAAGTATACATACATCTTCAATCCTCTGTATTTGAGGGTTTTGCATCCACAGATTTAACAACTTTGGATCAAAAATAGTCAAAAATTATTTTACATTGTTGCTGACATACACTATATGTTAGGCCTATAATGGTTGTGTCTGTAGTTAATATGTACAGAGTTTTTTTTTCTTGTCATTACTCTCTAAATAATACAGTATAACAACTATTTACATAGAATTTACATTGTACTAGGTATTATAAGTAATCTTATAATCTATAAGAGATTATTTAAATTATGTAGGAGGCTATAAATAGGTTATATGCAAATATTATCCCATTTTATAAAAGGGACTTGAACATCCTCAGATTTTAATATTTGAGGGGTCTTGGAATAAATTCCCATGGATACAGAGAAATGACTACATAAAGAAAGAAGTAAAACAAATATAATAGAATATTAACAATTGAAAACTAGGTGAAGAGTATATGGGTGCTTATTATAATATTTTTTTAACTGTTCTGTAGGTTAGAAATTTTTCCAAAATAAAAAGTTAAGAAATTTTAAAAATAAAAGCTAAAACAAATGAAAAACCCAGTCCCATGAAATTTATATACCAGTTGGAAGGCCTGGCAATATACTAGTAACAAATAATATAAAACCATTTACAGATTATAAATTTAGTGAAGAAAATAAATAGAATGACATGATAGAGAGTAGTCAGGTAGATGAGAAGGCTATTTTGGATACCATGTTCAGGAAAAAAAATCTCTGTGGACGTCTCATTTCAGTTGAAACCCTCAAGATGAGCCAGCCATGTTAAATGCCAGCAGAAAAAGTATTCCAGAATTCTAGGTTAAGAAAATAGCCATTGCAAGGACAAATGTGTCATGGAATAAATTGGAGAGGTACAGACAGGAGCCAGATTACAGAAGCTATAAGCCATTGTTAAGAGTTTGGATTTTATCCAATATTCAATGAGAAGTGCTTATACAACTTTGTGAATTATTCATCTTAAAAAGTGAATTTTATATGTATATTATATTAAATAAAATTATTTAATAAAAATAGTAAAAAAATTTAATGAGAATTCACTGAAGATTTTAAGCAGGAACATGACATGACTAAATCTACCTTTAAAAAGTTCACTGATTGCAACTTTCTTAAGTCACATATTCTTACTTCCTTGTATAAAGGTCCCAAATATATCTGATATCCCCAGCAATCCATAAGTACCTTAGTCATATGACTGGTGTCCAATATGTCTTTATATCCTTTAGAGAATCAAGCCCAGTGCCTTAATCATGTTTTATTTTAAGAAAATATTGGCTAAATGAAATAATTAACAAAGAAAAAAGCATGTCTCAGTGATTACTATATATTCTGTAAGTTTTAGATGTTTACATTTTTGGAGGCAACAAATCAGTGTCCCCATATATACTCAATAAAGTTTATAATCAAGTTCAAATATCATTGATCTAAAATAGTCCAAGATAGTTCCATCCAGTCATGGAATTGTTTATGAGTAATTTTAATTTTATTTTGGTATATTTTGCCATATTTTTTAACTTTCTTATAAATTAACTTTAATACTTTTATAATCAAAACAAGTGGCTCTTTTAAGCCCTTGAAGTGTTCATTTAGTCTAAACCATAAGTAAAAATGAAAAAAAAAGTTCATTAATTTTAAAAACTGAGTACACATAACCCAAGAATGATTCCTACCCAAATTTCATTCTCTGCAGCACTCTTCTTCACCCAATTGAGGCCACTCCTTCATTTGTCTATTCATCAATAAAATACTACCATGCCAGAGCTGATAGTTACACAACTCCAGAGGTGGCATTCACACAATATCCATAGAGAATGGTTGTCCCTGGAGCTGTGTGACACTCAGGCACTAAGCAGGTATTGGTCCAGGCACTTTGTAGGCACTGGAGATAAAAAAGGGAAAACAAGGAAGTTCTTACATTGCATTAGAATTACATGTTTAACTATGTGTCTCCCTCAGCATGATGTAAACTCTGTAAGGCCAGCAACCATGTAGATGGTAAGTCAGATTTCTGAAGGAGGTGATAACTAAGGAGTTTATCAAGCAGTAGAGGCATAGAGTCAGGAAGAGGATTTTTGTCAGGGAAGAAAAAAAAGAAAAACAGTAAGTGGGAAGAAGCAAGAGAGGACTGTATTTTAGAAGGCGAACAGGAGCAAGGGTATGGAGAGAGACCCATTCTGGAGGGATTTGTAAGTCACAATAAAGAATTCAGTCTAAATCCTAAAGGTCAGGAGAACCAATGAAAAGTTTTAAGGGGAAAAGTGGCTTGATCAGATTTGTGCATTCCTAAACCAGACACTGGATTAAAGACAGGATCTAACTGAAGACTGAGAACTTCACTTAGAAGCTACAGCCTAATGCCAGGAGTACATAACTTGGGTCTATAGTAGACTGACCTTGGATAGAAAAGAAAAATCTTTATTTTTTTTTCATCTCTAACTGAAATGTAAGAATTTCTCCATTTATGAATATAGGCAATAAACCACTATTAACAAGTACTATTAACAATATCTGTGACTTTACAACCAATAGAAATCAGATATTTTCATAATATACTCAAGTTATTATAGACATTGCAAATATTGTTTATCTTCATTGCTACTCTGAAATCATAATAGTTATAATACACACTGCAAAATCTTATTAATGGATAAATAAATACATAAATTGCACTTGTATTTTATTCTGATAACTGCACTACAATTACTATTTCCTACTTTATCGGATTTAAAAACATTCATCTGAGAAGGGTTCATTGGCTTTTACAAGTGGACAAAGGGGACTATGGCACAAAAAAGGCTCAAATCACTGCTTAGGCTCGAGTTCTACTGAAATGCCTGTCACTCCTATAAAGCCTCAGGCTCCCCTCTCTGAGGTCTACCTATTTATCCAATTTCTCATGCTTCAAATTCCAGTTCTTTTCTCCACCCCCAGACTAATAGCTTCAGACCTCACCTCAGGATTCCCTGCAGGCCCCCATACCCACTCACATGTCCTTTCTGTGTACTCTCATGACAACCTGTTTTTACCCCAAACGTAGTACTTACCACACGGGATGCGGCATCCCACAATTTAACATCTGAAGTTTTAAATACCACAAGTGGCCCTGAAACTCCAGGACATGTATTGTTTCCTCAATCTGGTGAGGCATGAAATAGAATTGTTACTGCCAAGTTAGAGTCACTGACCAGTCAGAAGACTGAACACCCAGAGTCCACATTGCTGCATGATGCCATTTACTGTAAAAAACAAAGCTATAAATAGTCATATTATCCACATTGTACAGATGAAGAACGTGATGAAATCACAAATTACTATAGAATTAGAGGATCTGGAAATTGTTAAAGGTCTTCAGTCACATTTCTTTAGACAACTATATTGTTTCTGACTCAACCATAAGGAAGTGAGCTCCCTGAATATAAGAACTATGCCTTTAATCTTAGCACCCTTGGATACATAGTGGGCCTGACAATTAGTATGTGATCAATAAATGGCTTCCTGATTAATAAAGAGAGCCCTAAGAATTCTGCCTTTTCTCACTGAAAGGAAACTTCCTGGAGGTCATGGCCTCTAACTTGATCCCATTGAATTCCCAGCTCCTAGAAAAGTATTTGGCTCATAAAAAGCAAAAGAATTTATTAATTCACTATTTGTCAAACTCTAATTTGTATCTGACACCTGACATACATTTTCTTTTATTGACGGTTGTCTATAAATGTTTTAGAACAGTAAAATAATGCATAAAAATGCATTACTATACTCAAAAGTTACTTGTCCTTTTCTCTCATTAGCTTTAGTTGAACTGAGCTTGCTCTGATAGTCACTAATAACTATATGCTTCCATATATATTTAGAAGCCACCTTGCAGAGGCATTTGTCTTTGCTACTAAGTATAGAGTTTTAATAATATTTCAGTTAGTTTCTGACATATCACAAAAGCTCCAGCTTTGTAAAATTAATCACTTTCACTATTTTTAAAATAATGACTTTTCATGTGGTAAGAGATGATAAAAGCATTTGGTACTATTTCTTCATAGTTTATGAAATGAAAGTAAATTTCCTAATGATTTTTAAGACAATTTATATAAATGTATGGATGAAATTATAACAAAGGAAAAACATCTTCAGTTATTCTTTGTAAAACTGGGGGATATGTTGACAAATGGGAACATTTTATTGAACCCATTCATATCCTGAGCCTACATTTATGTGGTATCATATAATAGGATCAAAATCATCTCCCCTTCAGTGTTCCACCACGCCTAAAAAAGTTAACAATGGGATTAGTCATTAAAGATTTTCTTAGCATGCAAACATTTGAACTGTGTTAAGGCACTCTGTTGATTTTATCCAAGAATTCACTACTGTTCCTGTCATCTAGAGGGAACCTTGCCTTTCAAGAAATGACACACATAATAGGTAAGTTTTAATGAAGAAAAAGTTCTGCTAGAGAAAAAGGCCCACCTCTTGAAGAACCAAAGTAGGGACCCAGCATAGCCAAGAATGAATGCTTCACCATCTTTCTCTACAGCTAATTCTGATCTCAAGAAATAGTGACTTTAGGTTGGGAAAGAGGTAAAGAAATTTAGCAAGTAGTGTTGGTCAAACCTCATACATATGTCTTACTAAGTGATAATTCTAAAAGACAAATTCCAAAAGTTCCCACCCATAGCACAAAAGAAGCAAAGACTTAGTTCAATCTAAAATACATAAAAATCTTATAACTAAGCAACATTAAGTAAATTAAGAAAGCATTTCCTAAATATCTAAGTTAGGATGGAGATTAAGCAGAGATATTCATTTCACTCTCCTTCCCAATACTACCAAAACTAAAGAAGTACAGGGAAACAGACAGCAGTATCAAATGTTTGCAAGCTGAAAACAAAACAGACCAATGGTAAATGACTCAGATCCAAAAAACGTGAATCCTATGACATCAGTAGGAAAACTGAAAACCACCTTATTTATTCTACAGGACCTTCGAAAGATGTGGGAAGTGGCAGCAACAGGAACTTCTGACATTTGCAATTAGAAAAACTAGGGTAAAAGCAGTTTGACCTTCTCTCTCCAAATGGGAAGCAATTATTCTTCTTCAGGGTTGGTGGTAGATCAGATATTTATTCTCTAAAGAAAGTAAAACTTAAGGTCTCTAGACAAAAAAAGTACCTGAACAGTTAAGGGGATGTCTTATACTGCAAGCAGTGGATTTATCAACTTTATGCATATAGAATGCCTCTTACAGAGACCTCCATCTCTCTTTCCTCACTCAATACCTAGAATTCTAGCAACCAGGCACTTAACCACCTGGCAGGAGGTCGGGCATCACTTTCTCGATGAATCTAACTCAATAGTTAAACTTACCCACTCAAGTTACCCTATAGTGAAGTATATATAAGTCACTAAGCCCCATATTCAGCACATTCAATGAGTTTTTTAGTCCTTCATGCATAATCATAGTGGTAACTCCCCATGCTTAATTATAGGGTTACAGAATCAAGGATTAGCAGTTGTTGAGGAACTATTCTAGTGTGAAAGATACAGACAAATACAAACAAAAAAAAAAGCAATCTTTAAGAATCAAAGACTATTCAGAGAGAAAAAAAAATTTAGAAAAGAAGTATCAGTATCTTTAGAGTTAATTAAAATATGTATATATACACACATACATATATACATATACCTATAACTGTGTGCATACATATATGTATATATACAAAAAATTTACTCTCCATGTGTTTTTCCTTAAGGAGCAACTGGAGAATGAGCTTCACCAATATGGGAGATAAACCAAGAAAGAGAAAGATATGTCTTATATATTGTCTTATATATTAGTTAGAGATCTAACAGAAGGGAAAGGGAATCCCAGATGACAGCGGTGCCCCACACATGAGGGTCACCAGTCCAAGCAGGGCAGCATGACTCAAGAAATCAGACATGGTCTTCACTGTCGTCACCAGGATCCCCTCTGCTATTATACCCTCGTTCAGCCTGAGGATAAGGTACCTGTGTGCGCCTGACCCTAGTAATTATCTGTGTTTGGCTTGTCTTGACCATGTACTGATAAAGTTTTGCTCTCCTCTTCATCTGAGGACAGTAATTTTACCCCAAAAGGATTCTGGCTTGTCTTAATTCTAAAACCTAGAGGTAGGCCACAGGAGTTAAAAGTAGAAACTAAAGAGTAACCCTCTTTGTCTGACCAGTTTCCGCTGTGTGACAGTATCTAGTCCACACTACATCCATGTCAGATGGGTGGATTCTAATAAGCTTTCTGTTTCCCAGAAGTTACTACAGAGGAAATCTCTTGTAAACTCTCAGAGGAGCTGAAGTCAGCATGTAACCCAGAGGCACTGTTCAGCATATTTTCTCCTGATAGCTTTTAACAAGTGATGACAATATTGCCTTTCCCTTACATAACTAGGGTTGTGATTGCTACTCTAGTTTTCAAAACTAAATATATTCTTTAGGAGTACAGATACAGATGGTGGGGCTTTGGGAAAAGCAAATGAATGGAAGACACAAAGTAAAAATAATAGTTGCTTCTTGGGAGAAAAAGGGAGATGTGAGGGGATGGGGCACTCAGAGCACGGGTACTGGTAATGCTAGTTCTTCACCCAAATGGTGGGTACACAAATTTATCATGATATTTTTAAACTATGCAAATGTAGTTTACACACTATTTCATATAAAAAAGGCATTTATTAAAATTATTGATTGCATTTTATTAAAAGATGCTTTTATTTTATAACTTACTTTGATTTTAGACCTTAATCAAATCTGAAGTGTTTATAAAACTTCATCTCTCCTGGTGCAACTATGTGTTTCAAATAAAAATATTTAAACAACAATAAAAATAGACAAACATCTTTTTTCCTATACTAATGAAACTTTCCATTCAAAAGGAAATCAGATGATATATTATTGCTGCTATATAGAAAACAGAAAGTAATTTCCTCTTAAATAAGCAAAATGAAACATGCTTGGCACTATAAGTTTTCTTTTGTCTTGACTGGCAATATACTTAGTCATACTATAAATATAAAAAATTGAAATATTTGCTCAATATTTGTGATAATTCTATAAGGAGCTGTACAAACTATTTAAATAAATATCAAATGATTAATAATAACATTTAATTAGGTAATTTATTTAAAATATATTAAAATTAGATTTAATGTTGCCACTAATTTACCAATCTCAAGTACTACTTATACTTTTTTAAACACTGAATTATACATTCAGGTTTATTTATTAAATCAATTGTGGCAATCCTAAGTGAATCTGCTTACATTTGGTTGTGAGACTATCTGATAAAATATAGTGTAATATTTTGATGTTCCTGTTTCGGATTTTGATTTATCTTTAATCCCTGAATCATAGCTGAGGTCAGGTAAAGGAACTTTAAAACGGTTCAAAAACATGCAAATATTTCCCTAGCTTGACTAAATATAAGCTACAGTTAAGAAAATTCTCATTTTCCTCTAGACACATTGTTTCAGGCAAATATCTACCTTTACCTATGCCCACGAGTTGTCTGATTCACCACTCATTGAAACTGCGATTTGTCTTCTACCTGAAAAATGCTAATTATATCTACCTTTTCTAATATGTAGAAATTTCTAATATGTAGCAATTGCAAAATAAGTATTAATTGAAAACTAAAAAATAAGTCAATTACTCTAGTTATCAATAGCCAAAGTACTTTCTATATAAAAGTCCTTACTGTAAAAAGTGAGGTCTTGTTAATTAATTTTAAAAATTTTTGAATACCAACTATGTGCCAACCACTTGTACGAGGTGCTTGTGATACATCAGTATAGAAAACAAACAAAATCTCTGACCTCATAGAGCTTAATTCTAATGGGGAGACAGACAATAAAAAATATAGGTACATTATGTATCATGTAAGATGGTAAAAAAAATGTGAAGGAATATATAATAGGCAAGGAATGTATATGTCATGCAAATTGCAATTTAAAATAGAATGGTTGAGGAAGTCCTTGCTGAGAAGTACTTGAGCTGAGTTAGGTTTAAGAAAGAGAGGCCTAAGGGTATCTGAGAAAGAACATTTTAGGCCAAGGGATCAACAGCAAATACAAAGGTCCTGAGATGAAAGTATGCCTGGCATGTTTGTGAAGAAGGCCAGTGTGACTAGAGTGGAATGAGTGAAGATAACATGTTGTAGACAAGATCAGACAAATAAAGGCCAGATCATGAATGGCCTTGCAGGCCACTGTGAGGAGTGCAATGGATAGTTACTGGAGGGTCTTGAGCAGAGAGGATGGACATGGTAGGCATAAATTTTTAAAGAGTCGCTTTGGCTGCTGGATTAAAAATGGGCTGAAGGCAGAGCAAAAGCCAAAATATAAAGACCAGTTAGAAGAATCCCGGCAAGAGATGATGAAGGCAATGGAAGTGCTAAGAAATGGTCGGATTCCGAATATAGTGTATTTTGAAGATTGAGCCGATAGGTTTTAGATGTGGAATATGAAAAAAAAGAGGAGTTGAGGATAATTCTAAAGTGAGCTACTGAAGAATTCAGTCGCCAACACTGAGATGGGGAAGGCCCCACTCTATCATGAATATGAACCTTTGAGTTTACAAATGATATGAATTTATTTCTAAATAATGTTTCATTATTTAATAAAGTATTTTAAAGTGAGAGAATTATTTATAACTGAAAAGAAACTTGAATCAGAGTGTGACTTTTTTATTCCATAGGATCTGATAAATGAAAAAACATTCATGATTGTCCTTTTAAAAAACATTTCTTAAAAAATTGTTAAGTGAGACTTGCAATCTTTGCTCTAATTATGCTGCTTAAGTCCTTGTTGTCTTATTGTGGGTGTTAAAGTACTAGTGATACATACTGGCACTGTCTATATAGCATTTTAATTGTAGGAATTAGCTCTTAGCCTTTCTATTTTCTGATTTTTAATTATCTTTAGAGAGTATTATTCACAGAATTTCCACAATAATTACCCACTGTTCTACACTAGTAACTTCTAAACCTATTCATTATGATGTAAATAGGACAAGACTATGTTCTCTATTTCATAGGGTATATTTCACTGTAGCATCCCTTTCCATTTCACAAATAATCCAAATCTAACAATATATGCTCTTCTTTTCCTTTTTTGTTTCCTAAAAAGTAAAATTCTTTGTTTGCAGAGATTTAGTCTTATTTGACAATGATTACCATGTCTGCATTTTATTCTGGTATTCTTTAATGGAAATGTACTATTTAGTTCTATAAAGGAGGTTTCGTTTTGTTTTTAAGATTCTGAAATTCAGTTTTTACTGCCACAGTAAGTAAGTAATGGTCTGTTTATATTCTTTTAAACCTAAAAATTAATATGGGGTCACATGTTAGAGTTGGTTGAAAGCTTGGAAGTAAATCTTATTTGACTTAATGTCTAAATAAGCAGGTACCCAGACTGTTTATTTCAACCATTTCCAGTATCAGGGAGCCTACTACACCATAAGCTGTCCATTGCATTTTTAAAGAACTCTAATTGCTAGAAAGTTCTTTCTCACAACTAATTAGAGTTGGCCTTCCTATAATTCTATCCCTGGAGCTACAAAAACCACAACTGCCTTTGATTCAGACATCCAGAGTAATATTCTTAGGTCAGCCAGTAACTAGCCATGTGATGTTAGGTCAGAATCATAACCACTATGAGCCTCACTTTTCTGATCTATAATGTGAGGGGTTAGACCATTGAATACCTCTTCTAGCTCTTAAGTCCTAGGTTTCTTGCAGCTCTTCCATAGTGGCTTATAATACCTGAGAGTAGCTATCAGTTTCCTCCCCAAATTTACTTTTTCCACCCTAATACCCTGAGTTCGATAAAAAAAATCAACCGTTTCTAGCTCCCTCACAATCCTTATCACCCTTCCCTGGATACACTCCAGATTGTCAATATACTTAAAGACAGCACCCAGAACTGAAGAAAACAAATGTTCTAGATATGGTCTGGGTACTGAGTTCCGTGGCACTAGCACTCCACTGTACTTGTATTAGTTATCTATTCCTGCCTAACAAATTACCCTCAAATTAAAGTTTAAAACAGCAAGAAATATTTATTAACTCACAGTCCTATGGGTAAGAAATTCAGAAAGGGTTTAGCTGAGTGATTCTGGCTCAGGGTCCCATGAAGTTACAATAAAGTCATTGACCAGGGATGTAGTTATCTCAAGACTCAAATGGGGCTGAAGGAGCTCTTTTTAAATTTATGCGGTTTTTGGCAGGCTTAACTTTCCCATGGCATACTGACTTTAGGGACTCAATTCCTCATCACACCATTGTGGGCCTCGCCATAGGACTGCTCCCATCATAATGCATCCTGACAACTTGCTTACTCCATAGCAAGTGATTTCAGGGAGGAAATCACAGAGCAGAGGGGGAAAGGAGAGAGGAATGACAGTTTTTTAATAATATAATCTCAGAAGGAGTATCCCATCACTTCTACCATATTCTATTTGTTAGAACTGAGTCACTAGGTCCAGTCCACAGGATTACACATATACATTGAACATTAGGAGGCACAAGGCTTAAAAGACAGAGACTAAATTCTTTGAATGACGTCTTAGAGGCTGCCTACTTCAACTGTCAACACACCTTTCTGTAAATGCAGCCTAAGGTTGCATGACGGTTTTGTGCCAATGGTTCATGTTGAGTTTCTTTATTTTACAAAATCGTTGATTTTGCACTTAATTCTTTGAACCTTGAAAAAGGAATTATTTCTGACATTTTATTTCATTTATCTCTAATACATTTTTAAAATTATCTCCTTTATTTTATAATATAAACCCCTACTGAAACAATAGGGAGTCTCCTAAAACATAATTTCAGATATTGACCAATTTACTTTCAGTAATTCCTGCAGTATCTCCTGAGGGCTAGGGTGTTTAAAGTAGCATCATGAATAAATACAATACCTTGATAAGCCTTAGTGGTCTCCTATAAGACTTGATTCTTTATTAAATTAATTGATAATAACTACAAACTATTATATCTATATTAATCTCTAAGGGTCCTTTCAATCTGAGTACCCAAGCCTTGCAGGAATTGAAAACTTGTTAAAGTCTATTCTTCATTCTACTTTGAGTTACTTAAAGTCTCTGTTATTTGTAACAACAAAAAAAATCTTATTTTTCTAATCCAGCTGAAATAAAATTATTAGATATAATCTCCACTTGGAGATTTATCCTCTACTCTTGTGCTTTCTAATTAAAGTGTTAGTATACAAAGAGAATATACAAATTTAAAAATGACACAATTAATCATTTTTAGACTAAAGAGATAGCACAATTCATTATATTTTTAAAATCAACAATATAAAAATGTATTTAGTGTTATAAATCTTGTCTGCTTCTGTTTCTAAATAATTTATTTTCCTTTAACAGTGAAAAGGAAACCTAAAAAAAATATAAATAAAATGACATCTTTAAATGTAATAGCTGTGCCATACTGGTTTTGTAAAATATGAAACAAATATCTTTTGAATGGCTATTTTTAGTAGCATTGTACAATTGTATACTATAAATTAATGCAGTGCATTTTAAGAATCACTGATTTGACTCAGAAATCCAATCAAAATAAAATTGCATAGGTTTTTGATAAGTGGAAGAAAAAGAGGTTTCAAAAATGTTTTCCCTTTTCAACAGGAAAAATCATTTTATTAGGAGTCAGAAGACTGGGCTTTGGACATGGCACTGACTCTGTGGTATGACCTTAGACCAGTCATCAATTCCTCTATATTTTGGCTACTAGTCTGAAAAAAAAGTAGTTGGACCAAAGCATCCTTCAGATTTAAAAGTTTCTGATTTTGTGAATTGCCTATATCTCTCACTCTCTTCCAAGGTAATTTCAATCAAAAATTGTAAGGAATTGGAGAGAAGAGAAGCATTGGCATAATTAAATGTGCATATGGATCTTAGTCCATCACTATGCTTGGAAATTTTGTTCCTGTTTTCTTTTAAAGATTTAATTTTTTAAAGAACAGTTTTAGGTTTATAATAAAATTAAGAGGAAGGTACAGAGATTTCCATATAAGCCCCTGCTCTCACATATGCATAGCCTCCTTCATTATCAATATCACTCACCAGAACGGTATATATTTCCACCAAGGATGAACCTGCATTAACACATCATAATAACTCAAAGTCCATCGATTATCTTAGACTTGGAATTGTATATTCTATGTGTTTGGAGAAAAATATAATGACATATATCCATCATTATATTATATAATTTACACTGCTCTAAAATCTTTAATCTTTTAAAAAAGAAGAAATATTATTTTTGGATTATGAAACACAAATCTTTACAAGAAATTCAAATATTTCAGAAATGTGTAATTTAGAAAATAAATATCTACTATATTCACTCCTAGAAGTAATCCCTGATCATTTTTTCCCCTCTTTTATTCTCCCCCTCCTTCCCCACTTCCACCCCTGACCTATGAATGTTACCATTTCCCCTTAAGAACTGGATCTCTGAAGGCGGGTGTCCCCTCCCACATGCTTGCAGAGTGCACCTGTGGCCTGGCACCCTCGGGGCCTGGTGAACCAGGGGTATGGTCCTTGGATCCACCTGGGGCACGAACTCAGAGCCTTTGGTGTGTAAAGTGGACGTGCTAACCACTACACTATGGAGCAACCCCTAATCCCTGATAATTTTTTGCATAAACCTCCAGATTTTAAATGCACATTTTAACCTGTATATATTAATGAATATATAATAGCCTATATAAATAATGAATATTTAATGAGTACCTATTATGTACTTGGATTATATAAAATCACATATTGATTTTTTAAAATGCAATATTATTCATCCAATACATCCTATTCAAATCACTTCCTTTTTTCAATTATGAGGAATTGGAATACTGCATGGTATTCTGTTTTTTTGGGTTGTTTCCGAATTTCATTATTATGAATAAACTTTCAGTAACTATTCTTGCGCTTTTATCTTTGAATAGTTGTGAAAATATTTCTCTAAAATAGATCCTTTGAAATTAATTTAATGAGTCAAAGACTATACACACTTAGAATTATAGTCAACATTGCAAACTACTATCCAAACCAACGCTATCTTTTTATTCTCCCAGTTAGATGTGAATGCTTATTCAAACACTCTTCCACTCTGGATATTATCGATCTTATAAATCTTTCCAATCTGGAAGGAGTAAAATTATTTCTTGTTATATTAATGTACACTTCCTTAATTTCCAGTGAGGTTAAAAGCATCTTTTCATAGTTGCTTGTATTTCTTCCACGATTCATCATCTATGGAATTCGCATCTACACTTACTAAGGAATGGTGACAAATTTAATAAATGGCAAATTTAATTGGAACCTAAAGCTCCTAAAATGTCTTTTTAAAAGTCTTACTGAAGATACAGAGACTGTATTATTTGAATGATAAGTTATACTTGGTTACTTTTTGAAAAATATTTAAGGTTTTGGAAACAAATTAATTGTAGCAGATAAAGATGAGTCCTACTTTTGACTCTACCCCCAGTCAGTGGCAATATATGGGCTATCACTTTAATTGCATACTTCACCTCCTCAAGGACATTTAGGGAGGTCTCTAGAGATAGGTAAGATGTTATTTCAATGCAGAGAACAGTACTCCTGGGGAAACAAATGTCTATAAGTCAGAGGAAAATATTTAAGAGTGTAAAATGTGAACTGAGATATGATTCATCATTGTTGACTATTGATATTTTTCTATGTACTTCTTACCTTGATTCTGAATATATTTCTAGATTTAAGAGTTTTTTTAAATAACAGAATCTAAATGGAAAATTGAATTGTTTTTACAGAGATACTGTAATTTACATATCATTCAATTGAATTTTAGTATATTCAGTTATGAACTATTATCTAATTTTAGATATCTTAATTCCCCTATAAAGAAATTCCATCTACAGTCACTTCTTTGTCTTCGCCCAAGCCCTGACAAGACCAAAGTGTTGGCAGATTTAGTTCTGGGTGAGGGCCCTCTACTTGGTCTATAGACATCCACCTTCTCATTGTATCCTCACATGACAGAAAGGAAGCTCTAGTGTCTCTTAAATTTTACTTAAAAGGGCACCAAAACCAACCCCATCATGGGTCTCCAGTCTAATGACCTCACCTAAACCTACTTTCTTATCAAATGCCCCATCTCCTAATTTCCTCACATTAGAAGGGCTTCAATATATAAACTTGGGGGGAACACAAACATTTAGTCCATAGCAGAAACCAATATTAACATTCCACTGTATGGATACACCACAATTTGTGTGGATAATTCATTAGTAGACAGGTAATTGGGCTGTTTCCATTTTTTTGGCTATTAAGAACGATGTTACTGTGAACACTTGTATGCGAGTTTTGTGCAGACATGTTTGCAGTTCCTTTGGGTTTTTACTTAGGAGTGGAATTGCGAGTTCATATGTTAATTCTATAACTATTGGAGGAACTGCCAATCTGATTTTCCAAATTACTGCAGCATTTTCTAATCCTACCAGCAACATATGAGGGTTCCAATTTCTCCAAATTCTTACCAATATTTATTTTCTGTCTTTTTAATTATAACCATCCTAGTAGGTGTGAAATAGTATCTCACTGTGGTTTTGATTTGTATTTCCTTAATGACTAATGATGTTCAGCATTTTTTCATGTACTTATTGGTCATTTGTCTGTCTTCTTTGGAGAAATGTCCATTTGAATCCTTTGCCCATTTTTAATTGAGTTGTTTGTCTTTTTGTTATTGAGTGTAAGAGCTTTTCACACATTATGGATGTAAGTTCCTTATCAGATATATGATTTACACATATTTTCTCCCATTCTTTGTGTTGTCTTTTTACTTTCTTGATGGTGTCCTTTGAAGTATAAAAGTTTTAAAATTTTGATGACAAACTCCTTTTTAAACAAGCCATTGGAGATATGGATCAAGAATAATGTTTTCCTAACATGTAATGCATAGTTTCATAGAATTTTATAACAGATAGAAAAGTAATTCAGGAGTATATTATAAGAAGAAAAAGAAGAACTAATTGATACTTAAATGGAAAAATATTTAATGAGTAGGAAATTAAATTTCACATGGTTTATAAAAATAAAGACTATGTAATACATTTTGACTTCTTTCCATATGTGTAAATGCACATAAAGCAGAGTCCAAGAAGTCATTTTACAAACACAAACCACAGAAAAATCAGTGGTTACCCCTAAAACTGACTAAATGGAACTGAAGGGAAAACAGAGCTGATTACTCAGGTTAATGGGGTGGTGTCTATAAATGACAAATGGCTGTATTAGAGAAGTTATTAACTTTAAATACTGAACTATTGTTAATAATATTTTAATTAAATAAAAGTTACTCTTGAAATAAATCTTTCTGGTTAATTTATCTATGTAATCTATGGTAGTTAAACAAAAAAAATTCAATATATATCTGAAGCTTTTACAACAGTTCATGCAGAGCATATAAAATTAACAGCTTATAAATTCCCTTTACCTCAAGAGAAAAAACAGGCATAAGAAAGTATGAATCACTATTGTGGTCACTCCTGCTAAAATATTTTTCCTAAGTACTTTGGGCTAGTCAATTTCTTCTTGCAAATGTCTTTTATCATGCTATAAATAAACATGAAGACACAGAAAGTCAGAGAAGGAATGGATCAGGAATTCAGGTATGCAGGTGAGGCTTCAGCAATGATGGTGCTTTTGAAAGTAAGCTTGGAAATAGTCTCTTAAATCTGTGTCAGTCACCCAGGCAAGGAGAGCAATGTGGAGTCAGAAACCTACTCAGGCAGTCTAGCCAAAGGAACTCAGAACTTAAGCAGAGTTTAAGTAACAGATATAGGCACCAGCAGTAAGCAGGATGTTGACACCTGGGAATTTTTATGCTTCCTGTTAAGGAAAAAATTAAATTCTCAAACCTGGCCTGTATCTGCAATGAAGGTCAATGGCTAAAAGGAAGAGAATAGCAGCTTCTGACATAAACCAATCCTGACAATATATTGAGGGCTGGGTACCTGGGAGAGTTACTAAAACTTTTGGAGCCACGTATATTCTCCAGAGAGTTCTCTAACAACACTGGAATATACAGGAGGAGTTGAAGAAAGCATTTTAGCAGCATCTAGGGAAAATCAGCGTTCTTAAGTGGTACTAACATTCAGTAGATCAGTTAGAATGCTTTGGCTGTAAATAATTAATAAAACCCAATGATACTCAAGCAGTAAAGAAATCTATTATGTCATATAACAATGAAGTTCAGAGGTAGGGTAGGATTGATAGATGCAGCTGCACCTAAATGTCATAAAGGATCCAGGGTTCTTCCATCCCTTTACTCTGTCATCTTTCAGACAGAGCTTTGTCAGGTAACAGTTTCATCCTCAGGCAATAAAGAGATTATAGTAGAATTTCTTGGCTTCATAACTCAGACGTGTCAACATCCAGAGAAAGAAGACCACATTTACGAGGAAGTATTTCTAAGAACCCTAGCACAATTGGTCACATGCTTAATGTGGAACCAATTACTGGCAAGGGAAAAGAATAATTAGACTAGTCATCTGGGGTATACTAAATGTGAACCAACTATTTATACTCAGCAAGATTTTGTTTTTGTTGGGCTTTTCTTAGTTTTCCCTTAAATTTTTATGTTATAATTATTGACTAGTATCACTAAATAGATATCAGTTAATCTTTTTGCTCTTCTGTTTAGGTAAAAAACTTCGCCGCCCACCTACCCTCATTCACGAAGTCATATAACTGAGGTGCTACTGTCCTTTTGTGATTAATGGATATATCTGAGTACTTGGCTTGTAAACCAAACTTACAAAGTGATAAGAAATAACTGAGAGATAAAATGAATTCACATTAATTATGGCATATATGTATGAAACAGTTTAATCACATGTAATTCAGTATGATTAACATTCAGGATTAATGTTATAAATACTACTGAACTCAAGGGAGCAGGGAATATGAGCGGGGGCATTGTGAACTATCTTGATCCCAAAAAGACACTTAAGCTACAATGACACTGGAGCTTATCTTGCATCTCAATGAAGGCAACAAGTGGAACAGAATTGAGAGTCCAGAAATAAACCCATGTTTATATGGGCAAATAATTTTCAATAAAAAAGCCCAAAACATACAATGGATAAAAGAAAGCCTCTTCAATAAATGGTGCTGGGAAAACAGGAAAGCCACCTGCAAAAGAATGAAACTAGACAGTTGTCTATCACCACACACCAAAATTAACTCAAGATAGATTAAGGATCTGAATCTAAGACCCGAAGCAATAAATTGCATATAAGTAGACATAGAGACTAAACTCAGGGACCTTGGACTTAAAGAGGATTTTATAAATTTGACCTCAAAGGCAAGGGAAGTAAAAGCTAAATGAATGAGATTATATCAAACTAAAAAGATTCTGTACAGCAAAAGAAATTGTCAACAAGGTAAAGAGACAACTATCTGAATGGGAAAATATATTTGCAAGCAACGCTTCAATAAGGGCCTAATATTCAAAATATACCAAGAACTCATACAACTCAATAACAACAAAACAACAAACAATCCAGTCAAAAAATGGGCAGAGGAACTGAACAGACACTTCTCTCAAGAAGACATACAAATGACCAACAAACATATGAAAATATGCTCATCATTGCTAGCTATTAGAGAAATGCAAATCAAACCACAATGAGATACCATCTCACACCTGTTAGAATAGCTGTTATCAAAAGAGCAAGTAATAACAAATGTTAGAGAGGATGTGGAGAAAAGGAACCCTCATACTCTGCTGGTAGGACTGCAAATTAGTATAGCCACTATGGAAAACAGTATGGAGGTTCCTCAAAAAACTAAGAATCGATCTACCATATGATCCAGCAATCTCTCTACTGGGTATTTACCCCAAAGACTTGAAAATCTATATCTGAAAAGAAATTTGCACATCAATGTTCATAGTTGCATTATTCACAGTGGCCAGGACATGGATGCAACCAAAGTGTCCTATAAAAGATGATCGGCTAAAGAAGCTGTGGTAAATATATACAATGAAATATTACTCAGCTATAAAAAAAGATGAAATATTGCCATTTGTGACAACATAAATGGACCTCGAGATAATCATGCTAAGCAAAATAAACCAGACAGAAAAAGTTGAAAACCACATGATATCACTTATATGAGGGATATAAACCTAAAAGCTACAAATAAACAGGACAAACAAACAGAAACTTGTGGACATGGAGAATAGACTAGTGGTTACCAAAGTGTGGCAGGGGGAGGGAGGAGGACGGAGTAGATGGGGTAAAAGGGGTCAAATATGTGGTGACAGAAATCTAACTATGAGAGGCGAACACAAAAATGCAATATATATGTGCCTTACTCGTTAAATTGTACACCTGAAACTAACTGGATTTCATTAACCAATGTCACCATAAAGAAAAAAAAAAAAAAGGACCAAGCAATTAAGGGGTAATGAGTAGTGGTAGTTCATTGTCTCTAGATTACAACTGGCATTCTTTCAGGTGAAGAATCAGTGTCCCCATCCATCAGGAGACATGGGTGAATCCTGCCACAGATGTGACAGGGGAATGCCTAAACCTTTCACTCTTGAAAGAAGTAAAGAGGTTAAAGAAGTTCAAATCTCACCAAAGATCACTATTTCTAGGCACCTAATCTAACCAGCAGATTTGTCTTCATTTCTGGAAGGCCAAATAAAGGTGCTGACAGAGCTATGAACTAATAAATAGTGCAAAATTCCTGAATGAAAGCACCCAAAAGAATTTTTTTTAAGGGAGGTTATTTTTCACATGTGTTAAAGGGAGGAATTTCTTGTGTACAAATTTTAAATTTTTAAAAAAGGGAATTTTTTTTACCCCCTTGATAACCCTAACTCATTTCATTAGATATATTCTTATAGCAGTTGTTTTCAAAATTTTCTGATCATAACTCACAGTAAGAAATACATTTCAAATGGTGACCACACACATATATAATTTTTAAAAACTGAAACAAAAGTTCATAAAACAGTCAAGTCTCTAAATACATGATAATTCCTATTCTATGCCACTTAGAAACAAGTGCTGAGTGACACTCAATAAATTGATTTCATAACCTACTTACTAATATGTCTGAGCTGCAGATTGCAAAACATTGTTCTGAGGTGAATGGATAAAGAACTCCTCCTGCCTCCCTTATTACAAATCACATCTCCTTAACAAGCAGTGGGCTTCCCTTTGGGAGCCCATAATTAATGCTGTCACTACCAAACAGGTCTCAAGGGGCCCTACTTCCATCTTTTAGCCTCTGATTGAAGTTGGACATAGCTCTTATTTAAAATTCCTGCAGTCTATGGCAATGCCACCCTGAATAAGCCCGATCCCATCTGATCTTGGAAGCTAAGTATGTGGTTGGGCCTGGTTAGTACTTTGATGGGAGATCATCTAGGAAGACCAGGTGCTATAGGCATAAAAAAATAAAAAATAAAAAAATAAGGGATTGTAAGTGGACAAGGTCCTTGAAATCTGTGAGATCAACCAAGGGTCACCTCACCTAAAAATAAATAAATAAATAAATAATAAGATAAAATCTCTGTGGCCTAGTTAAATCAGGCTGAAACATTTAAATCAAATTTTAACCAAAGGCTGAGAAATAACAAGAGGGAAATGAAGATAGAAAAGGAAAAAAAGAGTAACACAAACCTAGATAATCTTTTGTTAAGATAAGGCTCATTCATCTTCAGCTTTGCGCCCAGGCCTGTCTACCTCTGGGCTGCAGAGGTCATTTCTTCTTTTTCCTCCAGGAGGGCCTTGAAATGAATTCTCAAGGAAACAACAGAATGATTCCCAGTCAAAAACCTGCAGTTCCTCCTCATGACCCTTTAGTTTCTGGTTTCCTGTTTCAGTTCCCACTCTTTGGTGGAGGCCCTCCTCACTCCCTACCTCAGGTGCCTGACTTTGCTCTGTGGTTTCATCCTTCTCAGACTATAATAGAATAGCTTAACATTCTTAAAAAAAAAAAAAAGAAAGATGTACATAAAGAAGTCTTTTTGTGAGTCGCTAAGTAACTGATTAAAATAAATATGTTCAAACTTCCAGAAAGCAGTAAGTTTACCCTGACCCTTCAGAAAGAAAACTATAGAGACATATTTAAAGCACCAAAAACACCATGCTTCTTGATTTTTAACTTTTTTTCCCCCTTTTTTCCTTCTTAAGAGCACAGGCTTTGGAGTCAGGTATGAAGTCCAACTTTCCTTACCTTCTTTAAAGGGCAAGTTTCTTCAATCTGAACTCCAGTTTAGTGATCCATAGATGTACCTAAGTAGTACTCACTCTACAGGGTTCTAAAAAAGAATTAAGTGAGCTAATCTATTCTGCAAATGACCAGTAAATGATAGCTGCTGCTTATTTTAGGCCAGTTGGAGAAAGACTAAGAAAGCAAATATTGTAAACTCCTTGCTTAGCAAAAAGAAATGTTTTAGGCTGCCCAATATTTCCTGGTTTGATATTTTTCTTGGGAAGGTCTAGATATGCCTGTATCCAGAAGGACACTGCTATATATATCTTCTGTCTACTAATGCCAGCTACAATAGAAATCTGATTGTAGGTACAGTGAATACAAAAAGACAAAAGGGCAAATATAGTCTTTAATGTTTCCATTCCTACCATGCTTATTTAAGGTCTCAAGGAGCTTAGGTCATTACAAGAGGTCTTAGTTCTTCTAGTTCATCTCCTTCCATTTAAACTTATGGTGCCAGATAGATTTCCAAAAGCAGAGTTCTGCTTTTGTCACTTCACTGTTCAATAAATTGCCATTGCTCCTCACAACTTACCAAAGGACTTCAAACTGTATATTTTGGTGTCTGGCATACCATATGAAGTAAAAGATTCTAACTTGCTTAAAAAAAAATTAAAAATCAATTTTTATTGTTGAAGTCAGTTTATTTTTTGCATTTGGAAAGGTTTATTACTTAAACTAGGTGGTGGATACATGGGTTTTATTATTATTATTTATTGTGGTAAAATACAAATAAAACTTACCATTGTGTCATTTAGTATATTCCCAATGCTATGATATCATCACTACTAATTCCTGAACATTTTCATCATCTCAAAAGAAAATCCTGACATTAAAGAGTTACTCCTAATTTCTCATTCCCCGTAACCTTGGGGAACCACCAATCTGCTTTCCATCTTTAAGGATTTGGCAACTCTGGTTATTTCAATAAATGAAATCATTCAATATGTGGCCTTTTGTGTCTGGATTCCTTCACTTAGCATATTTACAAGGTGTATCTACTCTGTAACATGTGTCATTCTTTTTTACGACTGAATAATATTCCACTGCATGGTTATACCACCTTTTGTTTATCCATTTATCTATTATTGGACTATTTGGGTTATTTCTGCCTTCGGGCTATCGTGAATAGTGTTCTCTGAGTATTTGTAAGCAAGTTTTTGTTTGAAAACATGTTTTCAATTCTCTAGGTTATATACCCAAGAGTGGAATTGCCAGGTCATATAGAAACTCTAACACTTTGAAAAACTGCCAATCTGTTTTGTGTCACTGCACTATTTTTACATTCCTACCAGCAGTGTATAAATGTTCTGATTTCTCAACATCCTCACCAACATTTGTGATTAGCTGACTTTTTTATAGCCATCTTAGTGGGCATAAAGTTATACCACATTGTGATTTTTATTTGCATTTCCCTAATGACTATTGACATTAACTTTACATATGCTTGTTGGCCATTTGTATATCTCTTCTGAGAAATGTCTGCTCAGATCTTTTACCCCTTTAAATTGGATTATGTCTTTATTGAGTTGACTGAGTTCTTTGTTCTAGATACAAACCCTGATTAAATATATTATTTGCAAATAATTTCTTCCACTCTGTAAATTTTCTTTTTATTGATAGTGTCATCTGAAGTAAAAGTTTTAAATTTTGATGAAGCACAATTTATCAATTTTTGTCTTGTGTTTTTTGTTGTCACATCTAAGAATCAATGAATAAATTTAGAGTCACAACAATTTAACTTTTTTTCTAAATGTTTTATAGATTTAGCTGTAAAATTTAGGTCTTTGATCCATTTTAATTTATTTTATATGGTATAAGAATCCAACTTCATTCTTTCACATATGCTATCCAACTGTCCCAGCATCATCTGTTGAAAAGACTATTCTTTCCTCCCATTGAATGGTCTTGGCAATCTTGTTGACAGTCAGTTGATAATAGACACATGGGTTTATTTCTATTTATATATTTATTTTGTACTTCTTTTATTAAATTTATCCCTATTTTCTTTTTAATGTTATTGCAAATAGAATTTTCTTAATTTCATTTTGTTTATTGCTAGTATATAAAAATATAACTAATTTTTATGTACTGATCTTATACCTTACAACCTTACTGTACTAGTTTATGAATTCTAATAATTTTGGGTGGATTTCTCTTGATTTCCTATATACAAGATCATAACATGTTAATATTTTCTTTTCTACTTTGGATGACTTTTATCTTTTCTTTCCTGCTTAATTTCCCTGCTAGAACATCCATATAATGTTGAATGAAGTAGTCAGTGTGTACATCCTTGTCTTATTTCTGATCTTGAGGAGAAATCACTCAGTCTTTTACCATTAAGTATACTGTTAGCTGTGGGGTTGTTATAGATGCTCTTTATCAGGTTGAGGAAGTTCCCTTCAATTCTTAGTTTGTTGTGTTTTTATCATGAAAGTATTTTGGATTTTGTCAATGTTTTCTTCTGCATTTATTGAGATGAGCATTTGGTTTTGCTTTTGTGTTGATGTGTTGTAATATATTTATTGATTTTCAGATATTAAACCAATTTCACTTTCTTGAAATATATACCATTTGGTCATGGTGTGAATTTTATTATTGAACTTGATATGCTAGCATTTTGTTGACAATTTGCTTCATAGTCATAAAAGATACTATATTTTAGTTTTCTTTTTTTGTGATATTTGTCTACTTTTGTTGTCAGGGTAATACTAGCCTCATAGAATGAACTGGGATGTGTTTCTTCATCTTCTGTTTTTTGCAAGAGTTTGTGATTAATTGATATTAATTTTTCTTTTAAATGACTGATAGAATTCACCAGTAAAACTATCTGGGCCTTGGATTTTCTTGTGTGAGGTAGATTTTTTATTACCAATATATATTTTTATGGGTCTATTGAGATCCTGTCTTTTTGAGTCAGTTTTGGTAGTGTCTTTAAAGGAACCTGTCCATTTCACGTTATCTAATTTACTGGCATAGAACTACTCTTAGTATTCCTTTATAATCCTTTTTATTTCTATAAAGTCAGTAATAATGTTCCCTATTTTATTTGATTCTAAAATTTTTTTTCTTGGTCATTCTAGCTAAAGTTTTGTCAGTTTTGTTGATCTTGTCAAAGGACTAGCATTTGTCTTTACTTATTTTCTCTATTGTATTTCTATTCTTTATTTCATTAATTTCCTCTGCAATCTTTATTATTTCCTTCCTTCTGCTTGTTTAATATTTAGTTTGATCTTTTTCCAGTATCTTAAGGTGAAAGGTTAAGTAACTGATTAAAGAACTTTCTTCTTTTTTAACATAGCCATTTTCAGTTATAAATTACCTTATAAGCACTGCTTTAGTTGCATCTCATAAGTTTTAGTGTGTTGTACCTGCATTTTAATTAATCTCACACTATTTTCTAACTTCCCATTTGCTTTTTTCTATGACCCTTTGGATATTTAGGAATGTACTTAATTTCAACACACTTCTGAGTTTCTTCAAATTCTTCCTGTTATTTTTAATTTCATTCCACTCTGGCTGGAGAACACACTTTATAGTATTTCTATCCTCTTAAGTATACTGAGGTTTGTTTTATGGCTTTAGCATATGGTCTATCCTGGAGAAATCTTCCCTATGCACTTGAGAAGATTGTGTGATTATAAATTCTGCCATTGTTGGGTAGAATGCTTTTAGATGCCTATTAGTTCTAGTTGTTTATAGCATTGTTCAAGTCTTCTATTTCCTTGCGGTCTTGTATCTAGTAGTTGCATCCATTTTTCAAAGTAGAATGTTAAAGTCTAATACTATTATTTTAGAACTATTTCTCCCTTCATTTCTGTTTTTTCTTGATACATTTTGATGACTTGTTGTAAGATGCCATGTGTTTACAATTGTTATAGGTCATAAAAATGAAATATCCTTTTCCTCTAATAGCATTTTTTATCATTGTGAAATATCCCTTTTTACCTCTACAAGCATTTTTGTTAATAGATTTTAAGTATTTTGTCTGATACTAGTACAGTCACTGTAGCTTTCTTTTGTTGTTTGCATAATATACCTTTTTCCATTCTTTTACTTTATATTTGTATCTTTTCATCTAAAGTGTAAATAGTATACAGTTGGATTTTTTCCTAATCCTAACAATGTCTACCTTTTGATTGGATTACTTAACCCATTCATACACGTTATTAAATTGGATTTACACTTGTCATTTTAATTTTTTTTTATATGTCTCATGTGTTTTTTGTTTCTCTGACTTATTTTTTTAGTGCACAAAAAAAGAGTGTATGTGTCTCAAGAGTGGTTCCCTAGCCCGTATATCCTGGGTTTCCAACCCAATATTTAATGCAGTTTTACAGATACTAGATGATAAATATGGCAGAGTCTTGCCCAGTGGTTCTTAAAACACAAACCCCAGACCAGCAAATCAACATTGCCTGAAATTTTAGGAAAAAATAGTTAATCTCTGTGATCAAACTTGAGTTTGAGTCCCAGGTCCACACTTAAAGATGTTATTTGGGGCAAATCTTTAAACCACTAAGTCTTGTTTCCTCATTTAATAATCCTACCCCACAGCATTGTTGTGAGGACTAAAAGAGATTGAGATGAGAATAATTCGATTAGGCCAGAACTTCCATGATATTAATTTTCTTTCCTATTGCCATAATATAATAATAAAAGCTTCCAGTACTTTTTATCTTTTTTGTTTTGTTTTATTTTGTTTAGTATTTTCGGTGTAACTAGTAGGGACTTAAATATCTAAACTACTTCTCATTTTAACAATTATTAAAAGGAAAAATGTAGAAACAGGAATAGAAATAGAAAATATGAGGTTATTTGGTAGCTTAGCAGAGAAAAAAAGAAATGCAGTCTAAGCTCATCTTTCAAGGTGCTCAGAAAAATTAGGCGACACTTTAAATATTACCCTGGGCGCTGGTATATGCTCAAGGTCTGAAATTATAGCAATTTTTTTTAAAGTCAATGTTCTATGTATTTTCCATTTTTACTGAGAGCATGGCAATAATCCTGTGAGGTAGAAAAGCCAGCATTATCTTTATTTTACAGAGACCTATAGCTCAGAGGGATTAAGTGGTTTGCCAGTGATTACAGGACTAGCTGGTGGGGAAGCTGGGACTGAAGCCATGTCAATTAATTGCAAATTGTATAGTATCAGTTTCCGAGAAGGTTTCAAAATAAAGGACTTACTGAGGGGATAAAGATCCTTATGCATCTAGATAATACTACTGAATAAATATAAATATTTGATTGACAAGTAAACATCTGTTACACTGAATACCATTGCTGAGATTCTATTTAAGAGGCTCTCCATGCTATTTAAGAAGAGACTCTATACTATCTGCAATATAGACTTCGGAAGCAAAGAGTATGAAGTGTGTATGTGGATATTTATTCTGACCAAAAGTTTAAACAACATGCATAATGTTTTCGAAGGCTCTGTAATTTGATGGCTGTGCAAGGACTTTATGGTAGTACACAGAATGCTGTTTTTCTGTAACATTTGAAGGTGTCACTGAGTAGAATCCATATGTAGATTAGGCAATGTGTAAGTATACAGGCTTACATTACTCAATTTCTTTAGCATACTAAGATTCTTGAAGGTATAGCCTGTTTTTTACCCCCCCATTTCACAGTGCCTATCACTAACAAATGAATACATAAATGAGTAAATAAATGCATTTTTCTTTAAAATCATCCTGATTACTCCCCATCTTGTCAAAAATACTTTTCTCTATCTCTGACCCTTGAGGTTGCTATTCTCATCTGTTAATCAAAAATATTTCTGCCCAAGCACACACTAAATTTCTCCCAGAATCAAAATTCTTTCTCCTCCAGACTACTAATTTATCCCCTAAGTGACAGACCAAAGTGACTCTCATAAACATTTGGACCCCAACTTTTGGGGTCCCCTGAACTGCTCACATAAATTTGCTTATAACCATTTCCATTATCTTACTCAGTTCTTATAAACCAAGCTTCTGATCAAAATCAGCACATTCACAGTTCTTTCTGATGCTTCACCTTTCCAAGCTTTTTATTTCTGCATCACCTTCCATGCATTCATTATAATGGTACAGGTTTTTTTTGTTTGTTTTGTTTTTTTTGTTTTTGTTTTTGTTTTTAAGAAAGGCAGACTGCTACATGCAGCACCTCATTTGGATGTGTCTGGAGTCTTAGAAGTTTAACTATGCTATGTTCCCCTACAAATGGACCTTAAGAGTTTGTTTGGAGGTTCTAGCATGGGAGCACAGCTACTTATATACCTTTGGTGGTCCTCTTCTCTCCTAGAGTAAGTCATTCTCTTTGATCAAGCATACAGCTTTGGGAGGGATGCACATGGAGTGATGAGTGAGCCAGATCCGCCAAATCAACTCGGTATTACCCTGCCTCTCAAAGTCTGACTATTCCAATCCTTCACATGTTCCTCCTATCTCTACCTCAGCCCTATCCTGTCATGTTTAGAAAATGACCCTGTTGACTACTTCAAATAATGTGAGGCTTCAAATAATGGCAGGCTACCATAAGGACTCTGGATATTTTTCTGTATGGCATGAGAAGCCATTGGAGGATTTTAAACAGCAGAAGGACACTAGCTGCTATGTGGTAAATATAATGTAGTAAAGCAAGTGTATCAAAAGTTTAAAGAGATGGTGGTAGCTTAGTCTAGGGAGGTAGAGAAAGAAGTGTAGAGGGTAGAGAATGGTGAAAACAGGACACTATTCATGGAGACTAAAATGCAAATGACATTCTCTGAAGTTCTGAAGTGAATTTACCCTGGGTAGAGGGATACAGCGAAAACTGGTTATACTTTGAACATAAGAGCCAAAAGAATTTGCTGATGAATTGTTGTGTGAGAAGAAAAAGAGAATCAAAGACAATGGTATTATATTTTAACAATTATTTTCTAATTGGTGCTCACCTACCCTACCCCCTCTGGATGCAAGGCAGACTTTCTGGGGTTGCCCAGGAAGCCTAAAGCCAAAACCTCAATTAAACAACTGTAGGACTCTTGCTGGATATTCATATTCTTTCTGGAAGAGAGTATCTTCATCACAGGCACCAAATGCGATGACCAGTACACAGATATAACTAGGAACTCAAGGAAACTAGACTTTTGTGGGGGAGAACCAGCACAAAAATAGAAAATAGAAACAGACTGGCAGAGACTTTAGATACTTTAACTATCATACAGTGACTGTAAAGCAATTATGCTTACTGGATTTAAATCTATATATTGAGGATGTCTGCAAAAAAATAAGAAACTACAAAGTGATACAAATGGAAAAAGAACTAAATTGAACTTTTAGAAATAAAAAACATAGTAATCAAAATTCCAAAATCATTGGATGAATTTAATGGGTCACAGATAAAAAGAAAATGAAATACTGACACCTTATGAGGTTTTTTATACTCTGACATTTTTCTATTCCATTTTATTCTAATTTTGAAATTCTCAAATGGTTGAGAGCCAATAAACTGATTTAAAGCCCTCATGCTTAAATTCAAACTGATTGTTCATTTAATGTAACAGTATCAGGGGAATATAATTTAAAAAAAAAAAGTTTTTATTAGGAAACAAAGTTGAGGATTGAAATATGGACCTCTAACAAATCCCTTAGGTGCTGGTGTTGCTAGAATAAACTAGATGCAGCTGACTTCATTAATACCTCTCTGCGGGATTTCATGCTTAGGCAGAAAGAAGAAACACTATGAAGAGGCAAGTTTGGGTTTTATTCTGGAATAGGTAGCCTGGGAATCTATCACATTTTCCATTGGAAAAGTTTTAAACTAGTAAACTGCTACTTACGAAGTAAACTTAGTTAAGGTTACCAGTATAGAACTGACAGTTTAACAGACTTGATATATTTGGAAGGACATATTAGTTCCCCAGTCACCGGTTTTTACCAGTTTGCAATCAGACAAGGAAAATAATGTCTATAATTTTCTATAAAGCTGATTTATTTATTTAAAAGAACCAAACTCTTAGAGGATTATGTCCTTTATTTTTATCTTAAGGGTCAAAATAATAATTTTCAAATGAAACGATGCTGATAGTAAATGGTAATTGGTTTTTGCTTTTGTTTTAAAACTTTGTGAAATTTAAAAACTGCAGTCCTGTTGGTTTCCAAAATTATTTTGAAAATCTGGACTGATCTATAAAGTTCAAAAACTAGGAACACCACCAATATCATACATCTCTTATTTGATCATCCAACAAATTTTCTGAGGGCCTACTATGTGCTAAGAGATGGGCACAAATACAAAAATGACTATACTAGTGCCCTCCACTCACAGAAAGGGACACATTTAATCAATGGTTACTAAGAAGTAGTTCTAGTTCTCCTGGGAGCAGGTCTGAGGGAAATCCTATTGGAGGAATTGATCTCTTACTGAAAGAAGAAATGAAGCTGAGTTGTCTTGAAAATGCACAGGTATGTGCCTGCTAATGAGGAAAATGAAGGCAAGGGAAAATGTTTTGTTCAGGAAAATTTTAGTTCTAGATGACTGGAGTTGGGGTACTTGGTAAAGGTACCATCCTAACCATTTTTAAGTGCACAGTTCAGTAATGTCAAGTATTTTCACATTGTTGTGAAATAAAGACTTTGAATTTATCCTATAAGCAACTCAGATTAACAGAAAAACTATTGAAAGATTTGAGGATAGGATTGGAGGTGTAGGTACTAGGAGGTAGGGGATGAAGGCTAAAACTGGAAAGGATTGTAAGATTTAAAGGCTTGTTGGATGTTATTAAGTGGGAGTTTCTGGTTTGGCCACAGGGGTTTTTTTTTTTTTTTTTACTAGAGAGCAAGTTAGAGAAAGGAACTGCAACATACCACTGGCTGAGTACCAAGCTTCTACCGGCCAGCTTCCAAAGGCTGCAGTTGAAGCTAGCAGACCACATCTAGCCAGAATGTATTTTGTTAAACCCCTACAATAAAAAAAAAAAAAAAGGGGAGGGTATTAGTTGCAAAAATTGGAAAAATAGAGATTTCACATACAAAAAATTTCCAGTTTTTTGAAAAAAACAAAATGTCTGGAAACACTGAAATCAGTTTCTCGCGGAAACAATCATTAGAGTTTACTTTTTTCGTTTTAAGCTATGTATCAATCTATCAGAAAAACAGAAAAGTATACAAATGAGTGTTTGGCTTGATGTATGTTCACAAAACCAATATAACCCATACTAACCAACACCGTTATCAACAAGGAGAACATTATTAGTATCTCCGAAGTTATACTTATTTAACAATCTTATGAGGTAATTATATTGCTATCTCCATTTTAAATACAAGGAAATTGAGCATAGATAGGTCACAAGGTTAAATACTGTTGAAAGTAGCATTTGAACCTGGATTCCAAACCCCATGCTTTCGAGAAGAAACAAGTTTAGAAGTGAGAAGGTGAGCTCAGCTTGGAAAGATGTGGAATGGGTGTCTCCTTTCAACGAAACTTACTTCCGGGCGTCACAGCCACGGAAACCAGCGGTAGCCTGAAGCCTGCACCTCAGGCCGTCAGCATTCGCGCTTGTAGAGCGGAGCCTCGGTGGGGCAGTCTCCTCACACTTGAGGGCGCTGTCGCAGCTACAGTCGGGGAGTGACTTTTTCTGTTATCGCGATCTTCTTCATGCCGGAAATACGCGTAAGGTCAAAGGTCACGTAAAGGGCGCTTCCCCGCTCCTTACGCCTAAGTTCTCGCGCGAGTTGCACTTCCGCCCTTTTGGCTCTCTGAGCGGTACCATGGCGGTCGGCAAGAATAAGCGCCTTACGAAAGGCGGCAAAAAAGGAGCCAAGAAGAAAGTGTAAGTGGCGACTGCCGTGGCTCTTTGTCTTTTGGGGGTTCTGCTGGAGTCGGTGGGCGGGTTCTGGATTACCGCTCAGGCCTGATGGCGAAGATGCCAGTCGGATTGCGCTGGCAGTGCTGGGTTGGTAAACTCCGCACCGCGGTCAGGTAGATAGGAGTGCTGCGTCGCGGCGGCCGACAGATTTCCCCCTGTGCTCTCTGGGCCCTGGGCGCGACCCTTTTCAGATGAATTGCTGTCGCGACTGGGGGCCAGCATGTACTGTGTTCTGGACTCATGGACCTCAAGTTCTGTGGGTAATCAATGCTAAGAGCTGGAGTGGAGAAAGGCATTCTTTTTCATCCAGGACCCCGCACCGCTCCCCTGCTTGGGCATGGCGGAACCTGGGAGCTTCAAGTAAGCTCATGAGGTGGTCTGAAAAGCCTGGATAACCAGTACGTGTCCTCATGTACCAGTGAAGTTCGAGAGACATGCATGCTATTTGGAGACTAGTTGATGGCCCATTGGGGATGGGGAGAGTGTGTACATTTGTGGCTTAACTACTTTTTGAAGTTTCTGGTTTATACAGTGAAACAACTGGTTTTACATATGCGCTGATACTTCACTGAGCGGAATAGTTTTAATGCATTGTTTGTATGCGAGTAGCCCTTTAAAATCCTTAGAATGAGGCAAGTAAAAAAGAATTATGTTATTTGCGATAAAACTTAAGTATATTTTTTAAAATCTAGGGTTGACCCATTTTCTAAGAAAGATTGGTATGATGTGAAAGCACCGGCTATGTTCAATATAAGAAATATTGGAAAAACACTAGTCACAAGAACTCAAGGAACCAGTGAGTATCTTATTCTTAATTTATATTTTTCTTAAAATATATATGTATCTTGGTCTACTGAAGGCCCTGTGGTGGGAGACTAAGAAATATCAACTCTTGGGTGCAGCTTTGGCCCCTTAATGCTTGTTTTTGGTAGGACATTTGTAGAAGCAAGGTGGTGGTTGGTACTTTCAGAATTAAAATGTATGAGTAGTTTTGAGTTTCTAATGGGCACTGTCAATAAGACATTTGTGTCCACATGGATTTGGTTACAAAAGTGAAGGTCTTTTTTATAATTCACCATTGACTCGAGTAAGCTCAACTTCGTGAACATTTTGTTGGCTTAATTTTACTTATGTGGTTCCTAATGTTAATAAGACAATCGATTCTTTTATAGAAATTGCATCTGATGGTCTCAAGGGTCGTGTTTTTGAAGTGAGCCTAGCTGATCTGCAGAATGATGAAGTTGCATTTAGAAAATTCAAGCTTATTACTGAGGATGTTCAGGGCAAAAACTGCCTGACTAATTTTCATGGCATGGATCTTACCCGTGACAAAATGTGCTCCATGGTCAAAAAATGGCAGGTGAGAACAAAATTCTTGAGTGCATGGTGCTTGTGTCATGCTTGACCAAGGTATGATAACATCATGGTGTAATGACAGCAAGGAGCATATTATGCAGCTAATATTTGGATTTAATTTTAAATCTTTGATTTTTATTTTTAATTTTTTAATTTTTTTGCTATTATCAAGGGCTGATTCTGGGTTTGGCACTCTGAACTTGAGCAAGAGCAGAGAGCAAGTCACGATCCTATTTAAAGTGTTCAAGATTTAATATTGGGTTATCAGCTTTTTGTTTATATTAGTAGCTGAATGTTTGGATTAAGGTTTGCAGTTTTGTCTGCAAAATATTTGGACCTCAATCTGGTGAATTTTAAAGTGGAAGGGTAGTTTGAGCTAGTCGATTACCTCTTATATCTGGCAATAGAGCATAATGGTATAGAGCATAATAGAGCATAATAGCAGAGCTGGTATTAAGTTGATATCTTGGCTCCCTCTATTTCCCAGTTGTATTCTCTTCGACAAGTATCTTAAAGCTTGCTAAGTCCTGATTTCTCTCTCTAAAATGTAGGTAAGAGTATCATCTCATTGAGTCATGAAGTTAAAATTAAAGATTTATGTAAACATGCTTAGCACAGAGTTGACACAGCTTTTAGTAAACATTGTTACAGGAAATAAATGCATTGGTTCAGATGTCTGGCTAACCATCAGTTTTGAGATATTTGGTATATGGGAATGAATGATGACAAAATGTTTCGGTCCCATATGATATAATAATATATTGATTATATCATTTATTTCTGATATTCCCATAAGTTTTTATGGTTGCATTTCTGGGATATATTAAGGTTCTTTTGCAATAATCGTATTCATTTTTAACTAAGGTATAAAATTTGTAAAATGAAAAAGGCAGTTCAGCTTTTCTAAGATTTTTTTAAATTTAGTCATTAATATGACTAATCGGTTTTTCATTATATTTTAGCTGTGAAATTGAATATTTAATCCTCAGCACAGCTTTAGTTTGGAACATTAAACATTTAAAAGTATGTGCATTTAGTGTTATGTTTCACCTATTAAAACTTTTTTTTTTAAGTTGTAATAAGTATAGATGTCCATATTGTAGAATCTCAAACTATTTTCCTCTTGTTTTGCAGAGTTGTACAGTTTGACTGGGGGAAAGGGCAGCATGTTAAAGCTGGCATGTATATGTAAAAGGTGCTGTTGCCATAGTGATTAGGAGGAGGGAGGATTTATTTATTTGGATATGAAAGATAGTAACAGTTTGGGGTAACTGTTATTGGTAAGTTCACTTCAAGGAAGTGAATTCTGTAAATGAGATATGTAACTTATACTCTATTGTGTAGTGATACTTGACTATCCAGTTTTCTTTTTTATTACTAGAATTTGAGAGATAAAATAATAGCATTAAGACTTGAAATATCTGACAGTGTCCCTTTTTCTCCAGACCATGATTGAAGCTCATGTTGATGTCAAGACTACTGATGGTTATTTGCTTCGTCTGTTCTGTGTTGGTTTTACTAAAAAACGCAACAATCAGATTCGGAAGACTTCTTATGCTCAGCATCAACAGGTCCGCCAAATCCGGAAGAAGATGATGGAAATCATGACCCGAGAGGTGCAGACAAATGACTTGAAAGAAGTGGTCAATAAACTGTAAGTGTTTATTTTTCTTCACATAACACAACCCCAAATCTTTTGATTATCCTTCAAATTAGGGAAAGGATACAAGACAAGGTGGAGTCAGACCTATGTTTAAATCCTGTCTTTGAAACAATCTAGCTACATCCCTTGAAATGAAAGCTTGCCCTCAGTAAATGTTATTTGGTTTCTTTATCCTGTTCTGGAGGAAGCTTTCATGGCAGTTAGACTTGAAACACAGGAAATGAAATGCTTTTGCCTTAATTAGACAATTCACTGAATAGGTAAAACCCTCCACAATCAATAATGTATGGGAATAAGTGATGACAAAATGTTTCGGTCCCACATGATGTCCAGTGATAAAACTGTTAACATTTTTCTGATGTTCCCATGCAGTTGGCTAAGGGGGTGTAATGGAAAAGGCATATAAAAGTTGGACTCAGAAGGCCCAAATGCTAACTTTGCTACTAAATTGCTCTGTAGTTCAGATCATTTTACCTTTACCTGTAAAGAGGTTATAGTAAGCTCTCATGTGAAGATTTATGTGGCTTAACTGAGGGGGTTTTATATGTGTAGATTTACTTTATCTATTATTACTGGTTTGCAGGATTCCAGATAGCATTGGAAAAGACATAGAAAAGGCCTGCCAATCAATATATCCTCTCCATGATGTCTTTGTTAGAAAAGTCAAAATGCTGAAGAAGCCCAAGTTTGAGTGTAAGTGAAAAATCACAGGATTCCTGAAAGAAAAAATTATGTGGCCAAGTACATGGTTTGCTGTGTGTTTGGGGTTTAGCGGTGGGGAAGAGAAGTGATTGATTTTTTTTTTTTCTGTCATGCCTACATAGTATTGAAGACCATTGTTTGAAGATATAGTATGCCATAACAGTATTTTCTTCCTTTTAGTGGGAAAACTCATGGAGCTCCATGGTGAAGGTAGCAGTTCTGGAAAAGCTACTGGGGACGAGACAGGTGCTAAAGTTGAACGAGCTGATGGATACGAGCCCCCAGTCCAAGAATCTGTTTAAAATTCAGACTTTTCATGGTGACAAATAAAAGCTATTTGTGATGTTTTATTTCTGATCATTCTTTTAAAATAATATGACATCTTGGTGAGTCTGATGTTCTGAATTGATAGTAATGTGAACTGTAATGATTTCTTTAGATTTTATCCATTGCTCTAAGTAGCTGAGATAGGGTAGTGATTGAGACATAGTGGTCTGGAGGTGTCATATGTGGCTAATAAATGGAAACGCTTAGATGGTTCTTAGACCATCTGGAAGCCTTGTTAAAAAACATTGCTGGGCCCTATCTCCAAAATTTCTCTTCAGTAGTTTTAGGGCAAGATCTGAAAGTTTGCATTTTAAACATTTTCAGGTGGTACTCATGGCCAGGGTCCATACTTTGAGAAACACTATGGTAGATTGATGAAATAATGGAAAGAGCTTTTTTGTTTTTAAATCTAAATGCTATCTCTTGTAGCTGTAAAATGCCCGCTATGCAATTGTGCTGTGAAGCTGAACTTTTTCCACTCAGTTCTATACCTTTTCTCTCCTCAAACCTCTGTTATTCTCACTTAGCTGATGACCTTGCTTATAATCATTAAGAAAGTTTAAAGTAGAAAAGATCCTCACGAATTCCCATTACTTGAACCTGCCATGTGTGTATATGCTCACATTTTCTGCCTGCCTTGTCACTGGATGAGTTGTGCTAGGACAGCATAACCATTTGAGTGTTGGGTCTTCCCTCCTGCCTAGTCAAGCTCATGGCTCCAGCAGTTACCTTTATCAATCAATACTCCTTTTACTCCTACAGCAAAGCCAAAGAATTAATCATACTTTTTGTATCTAATTTTACTTAAATGCTGCAATTGGGCTACTACCATTACCACTCTAAGGAATCTGTTAAGGTTACCAGTGCCTGTGTTAAGTCTAATGGTCCACTCTTGGCCTCCATTTTACTGGACATCTTAGTGACATTTAAAGGCGATTTCTTCAAGTTTTTTGTAACTGTCCTCAAATGTCACCTCAAAGTTTTCCTCCCACATCACTGGCTACTCTTGCTAGTTCATCCTCAGACTTTAGTGTTGGAGAGCCTTAGGGCTGTCCTTGGACACTTAAACCAGTATTCGCCTAAGGTGACCTGTGCCTCTGCATCACATTTTTGTATGTGGGAAGAGGGAAAGTAGGTCATGAGAGATGTCTCCAATTTAGAGGGGTTGCTTTTTAGCCCATCTGTTCCCCTTCTAGTCATTGACAAGTGACACCAAGGTTTAACAGATCAAACTCAAAGGTTTTAATAGGCTTTAGACTGCATAGGGGCTGTGCTAAGACCCCCCTACCACACCCCACTTAGTGGCTGAGGATGGGAATTTGGAGAAGAGCGTGAAGTCCTACCATAGCTTGGCTTCATCTGCTGCTTTGAGTCTTACGGATAATATCCTTAAATGTATGAGGTTCTTATTTCTGTTAGCTGATGCAGGAGCACAGTCATGTTGAAAATTTTAGTTGGGCTAAGAATGTGTCAGGCCAAGAAGTGGATTGTGAGAGGCAATGCTGTAGAACCTGTGTGTCACTGCACACTTTTTGGGTAAGCTAAGAATTTAGTTCTTTGCTCTTTATCTGGGCCATTTCTCAGGGTTGTATTTGCATCCTCTTCAGAAACTTGGAGGGTTAATATGTCTCCCTGGAAAAAGAGTGGTCTTGTTCCCACTTAACCATAATAGTTAAGTCTTGGTGTTCCTCATCTATGCGTTCCCCAGTGCAAGATGGGCCTTTTGCATCACATTTGTGGGATTTGGGTGGCATGGGAAACTGACACAAAAAACACCAGGAGTCCATAATGTCTTGCCAGCATCGATAAAACTGGAAGGCTAACTTTTTAAGGTAAGTTGGGTAAAATATCCAACATGGCATATTTCCTGATACTTTCCAATTACTTTGCAACTTATTTCAGATGAGATCTCTCAAATGATTCCTTAGGTAACAACCACAATCCTATTAAACATACATCTAAATTTCTATAATTGCTTAATATTAAACATCCAGGCACCAACTTAATGGGTAATAATACTCTGTTCGGTAAAATGAGATAGGCAGTGCAAGTGTTAAATCTAAGAAGGGTAGTGATCTTCTATTTGCAAAGATCAGGATGTCAGGGTCAAGAAATTATTTCAGGTGTCATTAGCTCTTAGAAATCTGCAGTACAGGCTTCTGTAATTGTGTCAAAACACCATAGTGGCTGAAACTGACATTACTGATAAAACCAAATGCTGTTGATAGGAAGTAGCTGGAACTCTTAAAACGTCAAATGTGGAGTATTAAATGATACAACCACTTTGGAAGACAGGTTTTGTAAAATTAAACATTTCTATTTTACAACGTAAGTTTACTCCTAGGTGTAATTATCCAAGAGAATTGAAACCCTATGTGCACAAAAAGACTTGCTTAAGAATGTTCATACTGGCTTTATTCCCAATAGCTAAAAACTGGATAATACCCAATAGAATGGATAAACTGAGGGGAACGAACAGTTAAAACAACATGCAGAAATCTCAAAAATATGTTAAGCAAAGGAAGCCAGAAGAAAAAAGTAGATACTATTTTTATGAAGTTCCAGAACAGCCAAAATGCATCTATGGCAATAGAAATCAAAACAGTAGTTGCCTCTGTAGGGTATTGAGGAAGAGAACAGGATATAACCAACTGGGGAGGTACGAGGAACTATAGGGTGATGAAAATATCCTATGTATTTGTTGGCAGTTATATATATATAACTGTCAAAAATCAGAATTGTAGACTTAGTATCTGCACAAAAAAAATGTGGGTCAAGCCAGCTAGATCACAGGCTTGCTGTATTTTTATGTCTGTCCAAATATGGGATATGTCTTTCACACAATGAATTCAGCCCTTCATACCAATTCGAGTCTGGAACTAAACTCATGTACACTTTCCGTCATGGGCTTCTTGGCTGCCATGTATTCAGGACCTTGGCTCATTGTATGGTTCTGCATGGTGGTCTGGGCATCACTTCCGGAAATCACATGGCCAGATCTGATCATGGTATCTGGCATTCTAGTGGTCAGGGCAAGTATTAACATCCACCTATGGCCTGATGGTAGCAATCCTTATTGCCAAATCCTAAAGAACATGTTACTCTCTGCAGCTGGGGACCAGCTTAAGTGATTTGTCTGCTGCCTTTGTTGGGGGGCATCAGTGTGTAAGGTCTGTTCAGCAGCCCTACTGGTGAATGTGATCTCATCTTCACTGAGGTACTCAGCATCTATGTCTCATCACTACCCTTATTCTTACAAAGTAGTCCCTCCTTGTGTCTATCCAACAGAATACAGAGGCCATACATTCCCATCCAGCAGGACTAGCCCAACACATCTACATGCATAGGGGCAATCATCTCATCTGGTAGTTTTATATATGCAGTGTCTCAGTGCCCCATTTATTATCTTTTGCTCTCTGACTCTGCCCTAACTCCCTCATTGCAGTGGATAACTAGGCCTTCTCAGAGCCCAACTAGCCCCTCTGACCAGCAAAGATACAGGCCTCCCCCACATTCACCTTCACCTAGAGTGCTTATATCTATAGATGAATTGGATAATTTTTTTCAACACTACATATTTATTTTTTAATAACGTTGACATTTCACATGTCTAAAGAGAAGACACTACTGTCTCCCTAGTGTAATCTTAGGTACAGTACTGCACTAAAGTGTTAGCACATATTCAAAAGCTCTTTGGAAATAACAATTCAGGGGCCTGGGGAACACTGTGGTGGGCCTCAGTGATCCTCAGTGAACCTTTGGGTCAGGGCTTCATCCAATAAAAACCTTGGCTCTGGAGAAATAAATGTAGTTGTTCCTTTTATTGTAAAGAAGAACTAAATATAGGCCAATATTTTGGTCTTAAGATTGTCAATATCTATTAAAACAAGATAGACAGCTGACATAATTTTCCTTTCTGAATTACAAATTTAAATCATTACTTCTGAAAAATAGGAAAATACTTCATTGAGTTATTGCCTAATTTGTAGTATTTGAAAATACATAATCTATGGCACACATACAATTAAGATTCCTTTTATTAAAAAATCTAGAATGTGTTCCAGACTCTGAAATAAAAAGTTATTAGCTTAACAGTGCTCCAGTGTGTGTGTGTGTCTTTGGCAAGGCAACCCTTGGCTGACTTCATAGACTGCAAAGAGCTTGTAAGCTTACAATCCCTTATCTTTAAAATTTTTTTATGCCTACAGTACCTGGTCTTCCTAGGTGGTCTCCCATCCAAGTACTAACCAGGCATGACCCTGCTTAGCTTCCGAGATCAGACGGGATCGGGTGTGTTCAGGATAGCATGGCCACAGACTAGACTCCAAAATATTAAACAGTATTTTGTGCTACATGTATATGAAAAGCTACATTTAGGATTGCTCTGCTGTTAGCAAGAGCACAGACCTACAGAGATAACTTTTTAAGATCTGATGTTCTAAGCATTCAAATGTTCCCTTATTAAACAGAAAAAGAAATCCCTATGGATCAGTTCATGTTTGAGTTTCTGGGTAACATCAATATAAATTGTCTACATAAAACTGAAAAGTTGAGCAGAAATTTTCTTCATGGAAGAAATAAATTCCAGGCTTTAATTTATTCTCTGCAACTTGTTTCTAATACTAAGTATTATACCTGAGAAGATACAAGTTTTATAGGCCAATAAAACAGATCAATTCTACTTTAACTGCTAAAGAGGAATGTATCACCTTAGCACAACAAATATAAAAAGTATAGAACTGGGGATAAGTAGAGCTAAATTTTGCTTTAGGCTCTGCCATACCTGTATGGCCTTAGGCAAATCATTTAATCTCTGCAGGTCAAGCACTGGTCTGCACACTTCTGTGGTTTAAGATGAACTTGTCATTAGATGAGAGGCCCCTAGATGGTGCTGTTGTTCTGAGACAGGCTTTGTATTTTTTTCCCTCTATAATTTCACTGAAGTAAAAAGGCATATTAGAAAATGATTTCCTATTAGTCCAGAAAAAATTCACTGTTAACAGTTCATTCAATGGCATTGAATTATGAATCATATAGCCCATGTGCATTTAGCATTAAAAGGAATAAACTATTTATGATTGTACCAAATATCCTCTTATAATATTATTGCCCATGTATTCATCAATATTTCTCTAGGTATGTTTATCTAAATTTGAGAAACTAAAACCACACAATTATTGTTAAGAGTAATGTATGACAAACTCTACAGAAAAAGGATATTGATTTTTTTCCAAATGCCAATTCTAACTAAATTTAAATGCACTGATTTTTTCATTTGAAATGATTCAGAATGTATTCAAAACCTGTGATTTCCACAATGAAAGATATATTACATTACCCCACCAGCCAGGTAAACAAGGGCATAGCCATGTAGCAAGGGCACCTTTTAATGAAATCTGCTGTCATTTAGTGTTCAAAAGGGTAATCAAAAGGATAAGAATAACATATTAAATGACTTCTCTAGTTTTAATCCACCAAAGAAACAGGACTTGGAGATTCTATTTTGAGAAGGCTTGGATGAACAGTATCAGGTTTTCACCTAAAATTCCTACTTCTCCCCTTTGAAATTCACTAAGTTTATGTTCAGTCAATATACAGAGCAATAAAGTACCAACAAAAACCTATACCAAGCTAACATTTAGCTTCTTGTCAGTTAAGTGGACAACAAATGACATGATGAAGATGACATAAAAACTGCAAATTTTGTTTCAAAGATTTTTTTTTATCAACAAATTAAGGAGAAAATACCAGATATCAGTAGATCCAAGGTGATATGGCCATATACATAAATTATCCATCTACCTATCCATCCAACTAGCCAACCTTTACTGGGCCTATATGGTGTAAAGGGCTAGAGATATAAAGATAAGATACCACCTGCATTCTCAAAAAACTCAGTCCAGTATGAGAAAAAGACTTTGAAAAGTTCAGTTCAGTTTATTATAGTGTCAAGTAGATTTACAACTATTGCACTTATTCTGTTGACAAAAGACCAAATTTTAAGAGGGATATTCTCCAATAAAGCTAAATTTTCATGATCTTCGATACAATATGTTAAAATTATACAAAGAAATATACTTCATGTTGTATTCCAGACACACATCCTTCTTCCTTTTGCCGTACAGCTTGCTGCAAATGGGAATTTACTTGGGATAGTGCTTTAAGTCACCCATTTCTCATAAAATTACTACTAAGTAAAATTTGACAGTTTTCTTTATACTTTAAACCAGCCCCCATGTTGATTATAACTATATAACTATGAGATGACCTTTAATCAAAGACGAAGTAAATATCTCCTCACTTACAGAACCCCATGTGGTTGGTGTTCACATAATGGTTTGACCACTGGTTGTCTAACTTTTTGGACAATGGGAAACAATAATAAAAGCTATGAAGTGTTCCAGTGCATGAAACTCTTCTCAAAAATAGAAGAAAGTCATGAACATTGTTGGGAAGGTGTTTTACATTTCCAATGAAATTCTATTCCATAGATCTATTTAGAAGATTGTCTTTGACCTATTTGGCTTAAGCACATAAACTGTAACTGACTCAGTCCTGGAGGGAAGCACTTTTATCTTAAGCCTGGCATGCATAACAATGGATAGAGCAGAATAGTGGTTTTTGTGTGTGCGTTTGTTTTTGAGGAGCTGGAGGAAAAAAAAAACCAAGTATCAGCCTTCAGTCTTTTAAAATTATTTTTCATTCTGATTATATTGGAAAGAAATAAGCTGTGGGGGTTTGACATTGTTCTCCATCTTAACAGTTGCTCTGTATTTTGATATATGCGAGTCATAATGTACCACTACAACAAGATACAGCTTTTATGTATTACTAGGGTAACTCAAAGAAAATATGAATTTTTCTTTGGATACCAGTAATTGTCAAAAGAATGATTGCAGATTCAGAAAAATGTGCCTTATAACAACCCTGTTAACGAAGTATAAAGGAAGGAAAGAAGTACAGCAAGTCATGTGGAAAGGTTAGTTATATTAGCAAGGCATCTCAGGATGGTTTTGGTTCTTTTGACAATGTTGCATCAAATTTTTAACCCCCTTCAAATCCTTGGGCAGAGGGGAAACATTAACACAGGAGCATTTGGTGAGCATGAATTGATTCACCATGTTCTTACAACAGCTCTAACTAGTCAATAAATTACCCCCTCCAGAAGCAAGGACTCGCCTTGGTAATAAGGATACTGTGCTCCAGCTGTTAGAATTAATTTGAATATCAAAAATGAAATTTAGATTACCAACCATGTCCTGATAGTTACAGCATGCAGACTATCAAAATCTTCTTTTTAAAACAAAGTAAAAAATAAAAAAGCATGGTTAATTTACTTTTGCTGATAAAAATAGATGCCCAAGTGCAACTTTTGCTTGTAAGCCTCCTCATGCTGTTTCCGCACCAGATGCTTTCCCCGGGGGAAGTGTTTATCTGCCTTGCTAATCCTGCTTGATGTTTTCCTTGGTAGAATACGTGCTCATGGGTTTCCATGTGCACATTCTTAATGTGAATGAAAACTAACAACAAAATCTAGATACTTTCTGCTTTCAGAAAATTCTAGTGTACCATATACAGCATAGATATTTCTTTCAGTTTAAAAAAATAGTGCAAAACATATCTGATAGTCAAAGTGATAGTTCAAGTGAGTTTTGTGCCAAGAAACACAGTCAAGCTTCACCTTTAGCTGACTTGTAAAACCTGAACATAGTTTTTGGGAAAGATTCCAGATTTTCCCATTAGTTCTCCACTCATCCAGTCATCATCTACAGATGCCAGCTCTGTTATTATATCTCCAGCCTGAAAAAAGACAGGAATTGGAAATAATTATTAGTTTCTGTTGAGTACAAGCATGATAGGCAGCCCATCTGGAGAGGTATGTATAATCTCCTCTTTACTTATTTATCATGATTTACTGAGATATTCCACAGAGATGATCTATACCTAATGATGTGCCATTTGCTTGTATGCCTCTTTTCCTCAAAACCCATTCCTTTGCCAGTACCACCACTGTTGCACTTTTAATTTCCTGCTTGCAATTTGTGCCTCCCAAATTCACCACTCTTACTCTAAAATTCTTTAATAGATAATAATACCAGTTATCATATATACATTTCTGTAGATGTGTGAATATATGTGTATATGTGTATGTGTCTATGTATGTATCCCCCCAACCTAACAATTATTAATTGAGTACCCACTATGTGTCTGACACTGTTGTACTGGTCATTATGGATCCAGCAATATATAAAGACCTCATTCTATAGTGAGGAGACAAATAAATATGCTGGCAGAGGAAGAGACAGTGTGGGGTTACATCTCATTAGAACAGTCAGGAAAGGCCCCACTGAAGGTGACATTTAAGCAAAGACTTGGAGATGAGTAAGCCATGTGCTTACTGTATGCTTTGTCCTATCTTATGTACTTTATAGGAATTAACTCATTTAAACAATACAGCAGTCCTAGAGGTGGGTACTATTAATATACCCATTTTAGAGAGATATTTGTATGGATTTCTTTACAGAAAAGGAAACTGAAGCTCAGAGAGATTAAGTAACTTGCTCAGTGTTGCACGTCCAGTTAGTGGTAGGGACAAGATTATAATCTAGTGTGATTTCAGGGCTTGTATTTCTAGCCATTAGGCTCTGTGGCCCCCACATTTACAGTGGATCTCTGCACTTAGAAAGGTTTTTACTATAATTATCTTTTCTCAACATTCTGAGCATTTTGAACTCCTCATTTATTCTTCCACATTACGGTATTCTCATCTACCATTTGGTTTATTCCATTTCTTCCTGGCCTCAAAATCAAATCTGCATTCTTTCCTGTCTTAAAGAGCTTCACCCTGACTTAGAATATAGATTTTTCCTCATCTAGTTCATCAAAAGGACTATGTATCTTATTCATGTATAAATTATAATTTTTCAACAGGTGATATAATTTTTGAAATTATCTCCTGAAGCTATTTTGTTCTGTACTATTTCTAACCATTTCTTAGAATCTGGGTTTAAGAGTCTGTAATGGTCCAAAATGATCCTGGCTATTTTAAAGATATCTTTATCAAACTAAATCGATTTATTTATAGCCCTCATCCATAGCCCTCTGGAAAAAATGGTTTGATTTCAGGCCTTTATGGAAAATGGAAAGGAAAAATGCTGACTATCAAATGTCATTAATTTACTTTATTCTGCTCACATCTGTAAAATTTCTGGCTATTCAAAGTTCCTATTATAAGTAAGATCCTTCCTAAATTATAACGGTATGGCTTACTAAAAATTTTTTTTTCTTAGCTCTTAAGTACATAGCACGTTAGTATTGAGGGCTAGGGCAATTTTTTCAAAAAATTATTTAGTTAAATTAGTTTCGAGATACAATACATTAGTTAAACATCTATATAGTTCATAAAACGATTCCCCCAACTGCTCCCTCCTTCCTCTGGCCCTCCACCTAGCTATCATATTAATGCTGACTGCATTCCCTCTGCCGTGCTCCCCATCCCTGTGACCAACTATCAACTACTAACTTGTACTTCTTTAACCCTTCACCCTATTCTTCCATTCCCCCAACTCCCGTCCCCTCTGTCAGTCACCAAATTGTCCACTATATTTGTGAGTTTGTTTTTGATTAGTTTGTTCTTTTTGTTCCTTAGGTTCTGCATATAAGTGAAATAATATGGTATTTATCTTTCTCTGACTAATTTCACTCAGCATAATAACCTCTAGGTGCATTCATGTCATTGCAAATGGTAGGATTTCATTTTTTAATGGCTAAGTAATAGTCCATCGTATATATGAACCATAATTTCTTTATCCAATTGTCTGTTGATGGGCATTTAGGTTGCTTCCATATCTTGGCTATTGTGAATTGTGCTGCCATAAATGTTGGTAGATCCTTACAAATTATTGTTGGTTTTCTTGAGATAAACACCCAAAAGTGCTGGGTCAAAAAGTATATCCATTTTTAATTTTTTGAGAACCCTTCATACTGTTTTCCATAGTGGCTGTACCACTTTGCAATCCTACCAACAAAGTATGAGAGTTCCCTTTTCTCCACATCCTCACCAATACTTGTTTTTTGATGGCTAGGACAATTTTTCAAAAAGTTTTATCTACTAATATTCTGTGGATATCTAATAAAATATTAATGATCAATACCAAAAGCAGTGCAGAATCCCTTAACTAAAAACATTATAGAACTATCTTGCTTACAGTCAGTCATATGTAAAGACAACTTACTTTCTGGAGGATTCTGTGAATTCTGTTATTTTGCCACTGATATCAGTGGCTTAGTGTTAAGGTTAGTGTTAGGTTTAGGTTTAGGGTTAGGGTTAAGTATAGGGTTATGGTTAGGTATAGGGTTAGGGATAGAGTTAGGATTAGGGTTAGGCTTAGTGTTAGGGTTAAAATTAGGGTTAGGGTTAGGGTTAGGTTTAGGATTAGTGTTAGAGTTACAGTTACGGTTAGAATTAGGGTGTGAGATCTGTTCATTCTTAGCTAATGATCAATACTCTACTCCAATGTCCCACCCTTCAATGGAAGGCATTTCAAAATTTATAGCTGCTTAATACAGATACAAAAAGTACACATTCTGACCTTGAAAGACAGCTCATCTTCATTCTCTCCATGGAAATCATATAAGGCTTTGGCCTTTCTTCCCTTCAGTGCTAAAGCAGACATACTTTTCATCTCAGCTGTGAAGACACCGAAATTCAAATATATGGAAAGACAGTGGATTAGAATACAAATCACACACTTTAAGAAATACCTTTGTCATTCCCAGGGCAGAATATTTTCAATTAACTTTGCATTTATTTAACTTGCAAAAAGATGAAAAATGTTCTCTTAGCAAGAAAAAAAATGATAGCAAATATATTTAGTAGACAAAATTAGACATTATCAATTAAGCATTTTTATGTTTTTCCACCCATTACTCCACCAAAGTATATGAAATAGAGTTTACAAAACTTTATGAATCACTCTTTCAAATGTGGGCAAACAACTTAAAACTGAGTATGGTAGAGGGAAAAGGAATATGTATCATTTTAAAGATCTCGCACTCCTGCTTAGAGAGTAGTTGTCACACCTGGGCAAGGCCGCACGAAGACCGCCGGGAAGATCCCCTCCCTGTCACGCAGTCTGCCCCTGCACCAGTCGGAATCTAGATGCTCGAGGATCAGGATCTGGTCTCCCTTCTTGAAGGACAAGTCATCACTGGTCTCTGCTGTAAAACTGTGAAGAGCTTCACACCATTCTCCAGAAATGCTGTTATCCTGTTACAAATCAGAAATTTAATAAGAAATGTGAGAGATTATTTGAAATTGATTTCTACATAGGTTGAAAAATGGGGCGAGGGGGAGAAGCTAAGGGTTCAAAGCCTGAAGGCTTCTTCAAATCACCCAATACTTTATGTTACTATCAACTTTCAGAAATAAAAATTTCCAATAACTTTTTTCTTAAAATATAATTCTGATAGAATTTGAGGTTCTTCTCCTTTTAGGAGATATACAATACTTAAGCAAAAACATTTTTCTAATTATAATCTATGACAATTATATTTTAAAAATTAGGTATAAGCATATGATATTTATATATAGTATTTATGACACTGAAAAAATTCTGGTAATTTAATTTCCAGCGAAGTTCTTCTAAATTACGAAGAATCAGAATGGCAGCCTATAATTCCCAGGTGTTTACCTGATTCAGAGTCTATCAGATTCCAAAGCATAGGACTTCATTAATCCGCACTTTTCATTTTGTGAGGCAGTTAGCTCTAAGGCTGGCAGAGTAACCTCCCAAATGTGGTGGTAAATGCCTCAAGAATAAATTTTACCCCAAACATATCAAAAGAAGGTTCTGCTTTGTGAAAAAGCATTACTGCCAAGTTAAGGATGGGAGCCCTATGTTCAAAAAGCTGGGTAGGGAGGAGGGTAATGCTTCAAGCCAGGCAGGCCTGGGTTCCAAACCCAGTTCTTCTATTTCCTAGCTGACACTGGGCAAAATGCTTCTTTTCTCTGAGCCTCAGCTTCATCTTGGGGTTGTTGCGAGGATTAAATAATGCATATAGAATGCTTAGCACAGTGCCTGGCACTTCTTAAGTTCTCAACATCTGAGACAAAAACAACTAAACAAGCAAACAAAACCTCTTAACCCTAGCCCTCTTGCTCTGCACTAGCGTAATCGACCCTAAAAAATGGTACTTCCTATTACGTTTAAACACTTTTGGAGTCAAGTTATACATGTAAAAATTTTAATCCAGTTTTTTTCTCTCCTATTATAAAAATAATGCAAATGTTCTTAAGTATTTGCAAGTTCATAAATGTATAAAGAAGTGGGAAAAATATCTACCCATCTATAATCATTCCACCTTGGAGAAACTGAATATTAATGACTTAAAATACATTTCCTTCTAGTCTTCCTATGCTATTTATTCAATTTCTTATAACATATTTTCCTTCCATGACATTTTTATAAATCTAGTTTTTCATGGCCTCAGAACATTCTACTAATAATAGTCATAATTAGATTGTTTCTAATTTTTTTCCTATTACAACATCACTATTACTATCTCTGTGACTAAAACCTTGTCTTATTTTCAGGCTTCAGAGTAAGGAATAATAATAATTTATAATTTCAGTTTTTTAACACTCGTAATTATTTATTTAGTGTTGAGTTGTACTGAATCTCTGTTAACTAGGTAAGTTAAATGGTATTTTATTGCTGCTTTATAAGGCATTTTCTTGATTACTAGAGCAAAGTTAAATATCTTTTTAATATCAGCCATTTATACTATCTCTTTTATTCTCTCATCATGTCTCTTTCCCTGTTTTCCATCAGGGTTTTCATATCTTCCTAATTCATTTGTATGAGTTCTGTATGCAATAAAGATATTTATCATCTAAATATTAATTTCAAACATTTACTATGTTTGAAATTAAAAAGGATTTTATAACATATTCTCTTGACAATTATGATTTTAATATTCTTCTCATAGTTAAAATCTGATTTTCACTTACAGTTATTTATTCAAGCAGCCTACCTGATTATCTCCTCCAGAATCATCTTTTTTGGTCTGCAGTGGTAACTTTGTGCCTACATTAAAGAAAAAAGTCAAAACTTCAGATGTAAAAACCACACAGTATTGGAGAAAAACTGTAGGGGAGAGTGAAAAGACTGGGATTCCAAATCAGTCTCTTCATGTATTGGCTATCTAACTCTGACCAGGCACTTCCCTCTTTGGGCTTGTTTCCTTTCACTGTAAAGTGAAGGAAGGTGCCCATTAATTACACCACATAGCAGTGGTCCTCATCCTTGTCGGCACCAGGGACCAGTGTTTTTATGAGACTCTAATGCCTGATGATCTGAGGTGGAGTGAGGTGGTGATGCTAATGCTGGGGAGCAGCTGCAAATACAGATGAAGCTTCGCTCAATCACTCACCACTCACTTCCTGGTGTGTGGTCTGGGGTTTGGGAATCTCTGCTCTATAGTCCATTTCTACTTAAAAGTGTATAATTCTTCACCTGCCATTTCTGATATGAAGTTATTGCTACTTACCTAAAACATCAAAAAGAACTCTTTGAGAGATTATCATGACAATGACTATCCACACATATGACTATTTTAAAATCATTTTTCTTTCTACCTTAAAAAATATGGTGATTGGAATATTACGCAGCTTAAGTATCATCCTTTTATTGGTTTATCGGAATTAAGACAGGACATAATCAAAAGCAATATTCTCTATACTCACTTAAAACATTTGTGCCAGAGGTGGGATGATCCTCAACGAGTTCCACAAAGTTAAGGGGGAAAATTCCAGTTTTGTCTCGAAGCTTTCCTCTGGCCCATTCTTCATTCACATACTCTTTAAGAATGATAATTTCTCCCTCTGAGAAACTTAACTCATCCTTCTGCTCTCCAATATATTCAAACCGAGCAACACATCTCGGACCTCTGAAAAAAGATCACACTTGTGGGTTAAACAACAGAGTACTAACTTTCAAAATGTGTTAAAATCTTCATTCAGTCTTTCAAAAAATATTTATTCTGTGTTTACTATGGAATGAGGTATACTAGGCATAATTTAAACTTTACTATAAAAAGAATAAGCTGCATTTCTAAATCATAGTTCTTACTTATTAGGTACAAACCTATTTACTCAGAGGCTAAAATCAATGTCACAGAGACACACAGAAGTCCATCAACTGGTAGTAAGTTTACAATGCAATGTATTCTATCACCTTTACTACATTACAGAATCCCCTAGTCCACACATCTCTGTATTCTTGGACCACAGTAATCCACGGCCCAGTCTGAACCCTCACAATTATAAATGCCCTGAGTTTAGAAGTTCGAACCCTAAGAATCCCAGGGCAAACGTCAAACTTCCATGACAGGATGCACTGTGGTGGGTTTCAGCTGGTCAATATATGCTGACTCTATCAGTGAGTTGTGTATATAGATGACTGGTCTTCAAAACCAGAAGGTTCAAAGTGAACAGACACTAGGCACATAATAACACTTAATTTTGTACATAACACTGTTGTGTTATTTTTATATCTGCTTTAAAAAAGCTTCATTTCTGAGAATTAGAAGACTCCTTAATTTCATACTGAAATTAAGATAAAAGCAAGATAAAATTGTGTCTCTAGAAGGCATGATTTAATACCAAACCTTCAATTTGGGGCTTTAGAAAGGAAGTTTCAATAGCAACAGGCTAAGGAGATGGAACTCCCTGAAGAGAAAAGGCTGGTACTGTCTCCAATCAAATTTTGATTTAATTCAGGTCAATGGATCAACGACTGTGAAAGCCCACTTTAAATTCAACCTGCTGATACATTAAATGCTGCTTAAAAACAGGAGAAAATTTGAACCTGAAATAGAATTCAACTTTTGTGGCATCAGAAGTTTTCTTATTTATGGTAACCTTTGCATTTATTTTCTAAAGTCCTCAGGGGGCATCTCTCTACATCTGACCTATTCAAAGACAGGTTTACAATCTTCAGCAGGTAGTGAATTCTGTTAATTTGCTCATTTAACTGGAATATAAAGTTGCATTGTGGCAGTGTTGTAAATTAAGGAGTTACAATGATGCATAAAATGGTACATAAATTGATGGAAAGGTTTTCAGACATAAAGGAAGACCTCTCCGATTTAAATCTTACTTTACTTTCTTCTAGACAGTAAAAGTATCTTCTAGAAAGTACTACCAAACAATACAAACTGTGTACAGTTATTGTAGGGTCCATATTTCTAAAAAGTTTAAATATTTTCGGTGACAGAAATATTTGAAACTTGTAAAAATGTGTTGGTAGATGAACACCAGAAGGCCAAAATGAAATACAGTGAATGAAAAAACCATCTCTGCTCAAGCTGAGGCTAGGCTGTGGGAAGCATCAGGCTAGACTGTTTGCTGCTGTCTATATGGCCTGTATTGATATGGAGAGTTGCTTATGTCAGCTTCCATCAGCATGTTGCATTTTCATCCAAATTTCAATCCACTATGGCTTTTAAAAAAGTATAGGTGTTCCTCATAATTAAAAAAGACATACTGAGAACCAATGATCACATATTTGAAGTATTTAAGCTCAGTAATTCTTTATGACATAAATGCTGGCCTCCTTTGTATTTGGTGCAAAAGAACACAAATAAAACTTACTTGATGCAATGAGATGAAACCGATTCTCTTTTCACATTTCCTCCTTCTGGAACATCAATCTAGTAAAGACAATTGTATAATTTCAGATTTTAGTAAGGTAAATTTAAGACTAGGTAATTAGGAAATGCATGATTGAAATTAACAAGTTTACCTAGGTGTTAAATTGATTAAGTGGTACCAAAGGGTGCTAAAAGATTAGAAATCCAGAATTTGGACTTCGAAAAAAAATGTATAACTTGTGACACAGCCTTCCTTGAATAGCCAACCAATCTTTTTCTTATTTGCTGAGTTAAGCACATTAACATCTTTCTACCCCTGACTGAGTTTTCTCTATCCCATATCCTCTAAGTTGAAAACTTCAGATGAGGATTCAAGATAGAAACTAGGCATCAAGCATTTGCGCATGACCACACTTAATCAAAGTGCTAGAAGAATTCTGCAATACTTTCTTGACCATCAAATAAAACATTTTAATCATATTTGTGGATTCTCTCCATTTTCATAACTCAAAATTTTTTACTCCTATAAATGTGAATAAGGAAGGAATCAGTACTCGGTGAATATCTATCTACTAAGTGGCAAGCACTTTATACAAATATCTCATTTACAAGGTTCAGCAGAGCTGGGTTATAATAAAATACTTGACCATATACATTTAGTCTGAAAACTACTAAAGGCTTTGAGGTTTATAATAAATAAATCAGTGCCCTTCTTAATGAATTCTAAAGGCTTGAAGTTTAAAAACAATTGTTTAAACTGCTAGGCTCAGAAATAATACTTACATTGATAATATGGCAGATTTAGTGTAATTGATTTTAGTGTGGTAACTGTGATTTTTAAAGTACTTCTACATTGTGCAGAAGAAAAATTGAAGAAAAGTACTAAAACTAACATTATTCTTAATATTTATTTAGAGAGTGTGGTTGGATTTCTCCAAAGAATATATATAACATATTATAACATATAATATTATATATATACTGGACAATTTTGAAAGCCCACCTTTTGTAATTCAAGAGAATCAAGCTTATTTATACTTGAAAATTACAGATTCTCTGTTATATCTGTTTTCTGAATCTCTGATGTAATTAATTATTTGCCCCCTTCCTCCACAAATAGCTGTTAATACTCAGCTATTTGAGCTAGCTTTATTGATATTTTCCAGTATCAATAAGTTATAGCAGAGACATCATACTCCTCCTACTGATATAGAGTGGCAGTCTGATTTTATTCCCATGTTTCACAGCCACCTGGGCTTAGTAGTTAGGGCTCGACCATAGATGTCTGCTTTTACAAGTTATGCTGTGACGGTATATAAAATTCTGACAATTTAATATAATTTTTCCGTAATCAGATTTAAAAGCATGTGAAAAACAATAATGGACCACTACTTCCAATGAAAGTACTTTAGTGTTCCTAAATCTATTTTTTTTTAAAGATGGAAATAAGTAAGAATGAAAAGAATGAAAAAACAAAAAAAAACAAAAATAAAACACTTCAAAAAGAAGTGGTACATAATCTCAGAGAACATTCATTCAGGACAGTTTGGGTCTTGTTTACTAAATGTTTCAAAGAATTACCATATATCCTTAAGTGCTTACCAACGCTCCAATAACAGCTAAGTCACCAGTTGACCTGCAGTATTTTATTACCTTAGGATTTCAGATAGCACTATGGAATTAAGTTCTATTACCTCATAATATAATTATAAGTAACCATTATCTAGTTGAACAAACCTTTATTTTTTTTAGTTTTCCAAACACAAATGAATCAATGAAAGAGAGAACTAGACTTTAAGAATCTAGGCTTCTGGTTATTTTTTCCAAACTGTAAGTTACAAAGAATCCACTGAACATATGATCAATTTAAACAGGCATGACCCACTTACAATCACTTTGACATAGTTGGCAGGAAATATGCCAGTCTGGTTTCTACATTTTCCTCGGTACCAATCAGTATCTATTTTTTCCAGAAGATAAACAATTTCTCCTAAAGTGAGGTTCAAATCATCAACTTGCTCTGTAACATAAAATTATAGTTATGTATGATTAAAATTATTCTGGTTGTAGATTTGATTAAAGCAAGCATAAAGTACCATTTAGTTCTGTCCACCAAGGCAGTATGTTCTACTGATTCTGAGAACACATATCTTTTTTTTTTTATATTGCTGTTATGAATTTCCCCTTTTAATATCAGATTAGATACATTTGCGATGTATTAATTCATGGAAAATGGTTAAAAACAAACTAACAAACAAACATTGTGCTGGTCAATGATATCTACTGTGCCAATATAGACCTTTTGCAGAATACGTATTAAACAACGAGTTTTACAGATATGGTATAATATTCTTATTATTCTCAATCATGCTTAAAAATCATTTCAATCTCAAAATATCAACTAAAGGAATACTATAGCTCTTTAGGAAGTAAGATTACTCACTAAAATAAAAATCAGTCTACCAAGTATATAAAAATGCAGTTATATAAATAAATCAGAAGTTTATTAGTAGTAGCCTTAAATATAAAAAGGTATTTAAAAATTATAAAAAATTTACCTTTTCATTTCATAATAGCTGAGCTATAGGTATAGGTTTTATGATTCTTAGGAAAAAAATCTTCATTTATTAAATTAGAAGTACACTATAATTGTTCACTGGTACCTACTGTTTTTGAAAAAGTTAAAATTCTGCTACTACTAGGTAATTTGCTATTTGTTCATTTGTAAATAAAAACTCCTCACCCCTCTCTCTCATGAGTTTCAAAAGCAAGAGTATGCAGCTAAGCTTTCTGGAATGACTGGGTACAATCCACCAGTCCTTGAAGGCTGGGTAACTGATGACTTCTCCAGTCCAGGACTCTGTTGCACAGAGGATGAAGGGTGTCCTTGAGAGATTAACCTAAAGAGCATGCCTGTTCCTGGATCCTACGGGCTCTACCACTTATTATTTGTGTTCTTACCTGCTAGAAAATCATGAAGAACGACAGCATGAGGCACACTACTGTCAGCAGCCTTCAGAACGTGGCTTGGATTCTTAGGGGGAAAACAGGGCTGTGAATAAAGTGTGCAGGATGGATGTTAGATTTATATTCACTCTGAGACCAATTTTTTTTTCTCGTTAGAGTCTTCTTGACATTATGAGTACAAGATGCAAGCCACACAGTTGAGCTGAATAAGAGAATCATTATAAAGTTGAAAAGGCATGTGTCCTTGCCAAGAGAGGACAGAAATAACTCTCAATTATAATATCTTCCAGCAATTTTTTTAACCAAGACAGTAAAACAAAAGGAAATTACTTTTTTTTTTTTTTTTTACCATGCCTATTTTACCCTAAGTAGTAGTTTTTGACCTCTTTCACCTTTCAAGGGTAGCTTTTTCCTAAAACTGTGATCAGGACTAATCTTAGGAAGACAGTCTTAAAAGTTGTATTTTTATTAAGATGGAAAAAGAAGTTCTATAATTTATGTTGTTACCTTCCATAATGAAAAGAGCTAGTGACTTCCACAAAAGTACAATTCACAAAAAGTAAAATTTATTTCATTTATTACCACTTAACTGAGTGTTTTCTCTAATTTGAAAGCCAACTTTATCTCCTATGCCTGGCCTGGGTTTTATATTTAATCTGAATGGTATTCAGATTCAGTAGCAATTCTAACTAAATTAGCAAAGAGAATTCAATATTCTCTACCCATCTAGCCAACTGCCATAGATTGGCTAAAGGAGAGAGGAGAAAGCTAAAGAATGACCCTTTCCTATTAACAAACAGATGCTATTCTTAGTTTCTTTATATAAACAGACAGGCTAATCTGCATCATCATCATAAAATCTCACTGAAAGATAGTATTTGGAGTTACAATTTTAAAATCTTCAACACTGGCAAACCTATGAAATAAACAAAGGCAGATTTTGTGCCTTTTCTGGTCTCTTTACCTCCTTCCATGACTCTCGCCTCCTCAGGGGTATCCCCACACTTCTATTTCTGTTCCCCTCCCCCAGCCATGATGTGTTGTGTTGATCAGACTGCCCTGTGGGTAATGGTCGACCATCTCCACTTCCACCCTGCAACATTTCTGCTCAGATCTTTTCTGAATCTCACCTGTTTTTTCCAGCCAAAATGCACCTGTGCAGGCATGCTGCATTCTCTCAAGCTAGGTAAACTGAAATACCAATTTAGGTCAAGACAGTAACGGCTAATGACAGTTTATTATATTAGTTTACCAAGGTAACACTGATATTTCCTTAGGGGCTGCTCAGTGCTTTTCCCTAAATAAAGGAGCATCGTGGGAATTTCAGGGATTGTGGAAAGAAACTGAAATATTTTAAGTCTGAAGGAGCTTTAAAAAATTATTATTTATATAATTTGTTATATGTACATATGTATGGTTTTCATTTTTTTTCTGATTTAAATCTGTGGAAAAAGGAGTGACTATTCAATAAATGGTGTTAGGCTAGATGGTTATTCATTTGGGGAAAAGAATGAAGTCAGAGACCTACCCCACACCAAACATAAACATGAATCTGTAAATGGACCGACAATCTAAACATAACCAAGCCTGGGAGGGTACAAGAGGTGGAATGATAACTTATGCTTCCCAATTAGCTTCTCTGCCTTCAGTGCATGGGTAACCCTGGCAATGCTGCTCACAGTCTGGCCTGCCAGGTGGAGCAAGAAGAAAAGGCTAAATAGGCTTGGCCACAAGGGGTCAGTACAACTCAGACCACACCATTAGGATGGATCTCTGGTAGGTAAATCTAATACATTTCAAAGCTCTTCCTAATATGACTCAGATTACTAATACAAATGAGTAATAAGAATAGCTAATATTCATTATTCACTCACTAGATGCTACTCACTGTGTTAAATACCTTATGTGCACAGACTAGCTCATTTAATTTTTCAGTATCTTTGAGATATAATTCACATATCATAAAATTCACCCATTTAAAGTGTATGCAGTTTTATTATACTCACAGAATTGTGCAACCATCACTTCCATCTAAGTTTAGAACTATCTGCCCACCTCCAAGAAAACCCCTATCCATCAGCAGTCATCTCCCATTTATCACTCCCTCCCTCACCCTCAAGTGAAGGCAACCACTTTCTACTTTCTCAATTTACCTATTCTGGACATGTATATAAATGGAATCGTGCAACAGATCAATTCTAAAAACAATTCTGTGACAAATTACTATACCTATTTCACACATTAAAAAAATTAAGTTTAGGGAGGTTAAGTAATTGCCTCAGGTGGTACGGAAGGGAAAGTGAAATCAAACTCCCTGAAAACCCAAATCTGTGCTTGCAACCTGGTGACACCCTCCCCCACTCTTCGCATTATCTGCAGATTCAACCTCAATTGATAATGTTCAATATTTTCTAAAGTAACAAAAAGAATAACATTTTCAGAAGTCTTTACTTAAAACTAGACTTTCGAATAGGTCATTTTATTTTTCTGAAAAATGTGATGCTAGCCTAAAAGAAGCTTCATTTTAGGATCATCAAGTATTTGGCCATCAGAGGCCAACTCTGCAGGTTCAAGATGAGTAAAGTCATGTTTAAAGTGAAAAAAAAAAAACAAAAAAAAAAAACTTTGGCATTAGAAAAGAATTACTTCTAAGTTTTTAAGCTTCATTGTTCATAAAGAAAAGCAGTCCAACTCCCATGGTTACATGTCAGTGTGTTCTGAGAAAGGAAGGACAGCAGTGACAGATAATAATGCTATATTAAAACAAGAGAAAATGCAGCTAAAAGAGCTTTCCCCATTTGAACTAAGAATTTTCTGTATCCCAGCTGCAACTAGCTTAACATGTATCTTCTCTGCTCTCCAATATATAAATTTTCATTTTCTCAGCAAACTTCAAAAGATAAGCCGCCTTCTAAGAAGAAAGAATTTAACTAGATTATGAAAACTAGGATGAATGGTGAACCAAATACTTTACTTGGATTAAATGACTGGTGGGTATTATTTTGAATGTTTGCTGTATTAACCAACAGACAGTGAAAATTTAACTGAGTAATGTAAGAAATTCTTTTAAAAATATACTTCTGTACATTTTTCAAGGGCGTTTTTCTGGCTAAACAAATGACCTTCACTGTATTCTCTAAGGCTCTACAAATTTGTTAGGCCTAAATTGTAAATTCAGGTTGTTGGATTACATTTCATTTCATTATTTTATGAGCTATAATCAGAGAAATGAAGTTTACACTAAGCTTAAATTTTAGAGGAAAGTGCTTTTTATGTTAGCCTTAACATTTATAGGTCCCCCTTTAAAATAATTATCCATTCTTCTAGGAAACTAATCTCTGGCACTTTAGTAAACACCTTTACATCATTGAAAAAATAAATGGTTCTCACAGTTGAAAATTAATGACTGAGTGCTCTAGTTGCTGTAAGTCAGCACGATATGAAGAAGGCAAAATACAAGGTAGTCACCGTTTAACAAGGTGATTAGTGGCAAGTCTCTTAGAAGTAATTTATTCTTAAAAGGAAATAAAATGCAACGTAATTTTTACTCAGGTTAAAATAAGCATGCTAATGAAAGGCTTGAGGATGAAATATAATGAATAGTTCTATGAAATTTGCTGTCATGGGAGATATGAGGGCTGTGCAGTATTAACTCCTTACATTTGGTCTGCTTCTAAGATGTTCATCAAGTGGCGTGATGATCTTCACCTGAGACAGGTGAACTCTGCCCGTGTCTTCGCCCTTTTGGCATTCCAAGGAATTATTTTCTGCCTCCTTCGGCATCACAAGTGTATCTCCATGCTGTTAAGGTACAATACGACTCTCTGAAGCAATTATTATTTAATAACACATTATTGCTTTTTCCACATTTTAATCTTTGAAGCCTAAAGCATTTAATAATGTGTAAAGCAGTAACAGAGGCCGGTATTTGTTTGTTTGGTTGTTTTTTTTTTTTTTTTAACATTCATCAGTAAAGAAAAAGCTCTACTTTACCTTGTGAGAGAATTCTTTGGAGTTTTGAGAGGCAATGTCTTCATTGGAAATTCCATGAGATACAGACAGCTTAAATATAAACCAATAAAAGGATTATTTATAATCAAATAACCTCCTCATAAAGTGCTGGTCATCTGTCATGTGTGCCTAAAGTGTAACTTCTCCAGTTAACTCTCTACCTGGCTTCCTCATGCTCTAGATCTAGTGGAGTCTGCCATTTCTCATGGATACTAACAGTCCCAGGAGGTGTGCAGTTGAGACCACAGGACCACAGTGGCTGAATGTGGCCTAAAGTTCTCTTTGACACTAAGAACCAGGAAATTCCATAAGACAAGGTCCACTAAGTCCACTGGTGCCTCAAGGCTCACTTTTAATTCAAAGGTCTCACTGCTGGCACATTCTCTGTAGTGCCTGACTGACTGCTTCTATTTGCCTTGAATCTCATTTTTCAGAGTCTCTCTGATATCAAGCATCTACTTAAACCCATTTCACCGCCTAACTCCAGTCACTTCCTGGTCCACTTAGCTCTGTCTGGTCATAGAATGATTTTTACATCTGTACCCTACCCTGGCTAGGGGACTCTATTCCTTGCCCTGGTAAATTATGGATGATGAGTAAAGGTCAGAAGGATCTTTACAATATAGACACACCCAGAAAATGTGATCATACCAGCTTACTTCCAACAAGGAAAGTGGGGCTACTTTGGCCCTTCCATCACTGAGAGCAAAGATGTAGAGTGAGTGAAAGGGTGTGACCTTGTAAGGTTGCTTCCCAGAATCTCTGTCAAACCCAGGGCTCCCAAAGAACCCGGATTCTAGGTTAGCAGTTTAACGGTAGGGTGGCCATGGGAAAAAAATGAGGGATTTAAGAAATTATTTCAAAATGAAACATACTATTCTAATATTTTGAGTCTATTAATGAATTCTTCAAATGCTTTATTGACATTACACAGCTATGCTAAGAACTACAAAACAAAAATTGGATGCTCCTAAATAGGCTCTTAACATGGAATGGCCAAAACAAGTACAGACTTTATAACAAGTAACACTATTTTCATAGTATGGCATAATGGTTAAAAGCATGGGCTCAGAGTCTGTTGATCTGTGTTCAAATCTTGGTTCCAAGTTACCTAATTACAAGTTACTTAATTTCTCTGTGTCTTATTTTCTTCCTCTGTATAATACAGGTAATAACAGCACCGACCTCACAGGGTTGGTGTGAGGAATAAATGAGTTACCTAATATACATAAAGTGCTTCAAACAATGACTGGCCTATAATAACTCAACAAATCAACTACTATTTTTATTTATTTATTAGTTTTAAAGTAACCTATTCGAAAGAACAGCAATTAAAATGTTCATCAGTATAAATTAATATAAATATATATGAGTATACTACCTCTTTCTTGTCTATCTATATACTCTTCTCTTAGGAGAACTTTTAAAAATCTTAAATGGCTTAAAGTGAAAACAATTTCTGGAAATGTACTACAATATAAAATTATTAGTCATTGTTCTTTTTAAGAACTAGTATCATACAATTGTTTAAAAAGTACAAATAGTTCTGCTCTCCTCATCATTTTTATTTGTTCCAGATTTTATCAGTTGGGTTAACCGAACTGAAGTAGAGAGAGAGCAGCACATCAACTCCGTTTTTCAGTGTGGGAAAAGGACACAAAGGTTTAAGGCCATATGGTAAGAAAAACATTCAAAGAGAACAAAATTAGTATCTAAACTAACTCAATTGTTGATGAAAACATCTAACTGGTAACTAATTAAATGGATCATGATAATTAAGATTACAAAAGGGGAAAATGGGGGTGGAGGGAGACTGTCCATCTTGATAAGCCCTTTCTTTCTACTTCATTGAGAATTTTACTCTGTGGACAAGGGATGGAAACTACAAAATCTGTCAGAGTTACTCCCAACAGTCTAATCTACAGGGTCAGGTTTTCAGAGTTTCTGTTTGGTTAATTCCTGTCTACATTGCTTCCTTTTCTTGTATTTCTCCTAATAAAGAAACCCTGTTTCAAAGACCTAGGTTTTATTATGACTTACTTATCTAAAGCACTCTTGAGAGTTGAGGGTTAAGTTCACAGTTGTCTTGTCTTTTTCTAAGGAATAATGATCTTATATATATCTTAGGACAGACCTCTTGACCATGAATATTTTTAAAAGCTAAATTTACCATGTATTTCCTGTAGAGAGGATGTCCTGGTTTAGGGCGAGGGGGTAGCACCGGATCTTGACTTCTAAAAACTTGACTCTTGGTTTTTGAGAGTCCAGATGCCAAGTTACTTTGCTTCTTCTGAAGATCTATGTCAGAAGAAGACCGATTAAAAGGCAGTTTTTTATTTGATGTTCTGGTTGCAGAAAGTCTCGGGGGAGGTGGTCTCTCGGGGGGAGGCTGTCGAGCTGGTAGGACTTTTCCATTTACAGGCCTGAAAGTCAATGTGGGAACTGGGAGTCAGTGTTTGATCAATATTAGGTTCTGTTTTGTCTTTACACACACAGCTTTCTCCTAGTATAATACAATTTAGTGAAACATGCAGGGTATGCTATTTTTGAGCAAATGGCTGCTGCATTAAACATTATATTATTAGAGGAAATGCCATGATGTTCCAGCTCCTCTTATCTTACACTAGAGATTCATTAGTTCAAGACAAACAAGCATTTACTATCATGAGCTCTCCAAGGTCCCATTTGCTCTTAAACACACCAGGACTGTTTCAGGAAACTAAGCACTTTCTACCAAAGTCTGAGATAAAATGAAAAGCTTATAATAAGATATCAGGTGTATGTGATGTGGTTTAGTACAAGATTAGAAAAGGAACACCAAACTCTCCTAACATTCATGTTATAGGAATTATTATTCCCAATCTAATTTAGATTAATATAAAGATAGTTGTCTTAAAAATGGGATAGGACACCATTACTTTTAAAGACTTTCCTTAATCCCTATGATAAAAATAATTTCCAACATAGTAACATCTTCTGGCAGCATCACAGCTTTTTGTTCAAATAACCCTGGAACTCAGGAGGGCAGGTCACCTCCGAGCTCACAAAGCCTGTCTCCCTTTGGAAATGCCCAAACCAGGCTGGTTTCTCATAATGGGGGTGGGGGGAGGTGAGGAAGTGGGGGTGGGTGGGAGTAGTAAGATGAGAGGGAGAGAATATTCATTCCAGAAGCAGAGTTGTTTTAAGGTTTAGAAAGAAGTCTTATTAATTTTAGGAAAAGTAATATAGATCCATGTTTGTGCTCTGTGAGTTTCTGGATTCTGTTAAAAGAAAGCAACAGAGATTCCTACCACCTGCTGTTAGAAGCAGCCTGGAGGCTGGTGGTCAGTGTCACTTCATGAGTTTAATGTACCTCCTGAAAGAAGATCTAAGGCCAACAGCACTCAGTTTTGATCAAATAAAAGAGAGCTCAATTTGAGTCGTTAGTTGTTCTAACTTACTTTTTCAAAGTTTTCTCCTACTTACCTTGGTGGTAGCCTTGGGGGTCCTCGCACAGAAGCTCCTGTTCGGCCGGCATGGTTGGATTCCTGAAAGTATCAGAGAATGTTTTTAGTTAAGGTTAATCTGAAACAAGAGCTTGGCAAGACAAATTTGGGACAACTTTTTGGCTGGATCTGTAAGTGGAAATGCAGCTGAGTTAGAGAAAGTGATGTTAGAGAGAAAGTAGAGAAATTTAAAGAAAAGAGGTTTTAGTCTTAAGAAGTATTAACTCATTACACGTTGTTACCTAAATTGTTCATGTTCTAATACAAGTGAAGACAGAGAGGAGGAGGCCAAGTGGGGTCTGCTATCATGGACCACGGCCCAACCAATTACTCTGCATGGTTACACACCCAGAAGATCCAGGAGGTATTACCATGATATTTAAACCATGGTAAGTCACACACAGTAGCAATTTAAGCAAGCACTGTAGGGTATTAAAAAATATCTATGTTTTATCCCATGATTATACATAAGATATGCACTGCTCCTAAGTTTCAGTACATAAGTGGTGAGTAGTTTGTTTTGCTTGCAACAGGCAGATATCTCTCACTAGATGTTTTACACACTGTGGGGTGGTATTGAACTAGAAGGAGGTAGGAACAATAAAGAAGCTTAAGGGATGGCCTGAAAGGAAGGCACGTGAGGAGGAACAGAAAAGGCTCAAGAAGGCAGAGACTTGTACCCCCACTGTAAAGGGGTTGGATGTGCTGAGAAGAGCTTTGCAAGAAAGAGTGTAGGGGGATACTGTGAAAAACAAAAGATAGGTAGAGTCAGGATGTTTTAGCTTAATAATGGATGAGAGAAACTGGAGGTGAGGAGATGAACAGGAAGATCTCGAGGGGATGGTATTCAAATTGTGCTGTTTAAGTAGCTTTTCTGGACATGTTATAGCCCAAAGATTGGGAAATGGGTACAATACACAGAAAATATTTTCAGATCTTCTGTTGAATGAGAAATGAAAAGATCTCTCAATTTATGTAAGGCAAAGTCCTCGCCAAAATTTTTCTAATTCTCATTGAATCTTTTTTTTTTTGACCTTTTCTACTTTCTAAGCCCCTGACACTGACATCCAAAAAATAATACCTCTCTGAGACCTCGTAAGAGAGGAAAATGCCAGTCCTTTAAAATTAGACTGCCTTTTTTTAATAAAAGAGGTCTAACTATAGCTTAGAAATCTTTGGGCTAATTCAGACTGTTTCCTTCTTATCTTATAAATGAGTTAAAATTCACTTCCACGGTTTTTAATTCAAACTGAATATTTATAACTTTTCCTTAAGTACCACATGATTAATTGCCAATAACTGTGATCACTCAAATATGTTTCAATGTTTTAAAATCCCATTTTTTAAAACAAATTAAGCCTGCTTGCCCTTAAAACTTGGTTTCACTAATGAGTTCAGTTAATGTAGTGAGGCGAATCACCAGCTCATAAACCCTACGATATCCCAGACTACAATCCATGCCTTTTAAATATGCTGCTGCCCATATTTCCCCTGACAAACACTTCTATGATACTTAAAAAACTCATTTACTTCTTTGGACACATTTAAAATTAAACAGAAAAACACTCTAGCAGGTAGGCAGGAACTTTTATTGCTTTTCTCAAATTTATAGTTGTTAGATACCTAGATAATTAAGAGCAAATTTTAAAAATATATAGATGTATAAATCTGACATAGAAAGTTATAGATAATATACTATAATAAATACATACCATATAATCCTAATCTTGCACCAAAGATTAGCTGTAGTTTTCTCCAGGTAATGTTATTTTATAACAATCCTAAATATTATTTTCTCAATTTTCTATACTGTGCAAATTCTACATCAGATGAAAAAAGGCAGTATACTCAAATCTGAAAGGCACTGCTGTATCTGACAAACACTGCCTTAGTACTCGCCCAAATTCAGGGTTTTGCACAGGTTCAGCCAGCCATCTTTGAGAGATTATCAATGAGGGATTTCCTCCTCTTCAGTACTCCACACATAAAGAGCAGCTCCACATCTGCTTTCTGTAGTTTCTTCTCTAGCTCTGACATTCCTGAACTCTGGCTTTTGATTTTTTAGATAGGCTTTTTACTTCCTGGCAAAGTTGGTTGTTCTGCTGTACTATCCCAGTAGATGCCATCTTTACGTCCATGTACTTTGGAATGGTTTCTTATATACCAATTTCAAAATAATTCCCAGGTTTTTTTTTTTTTTTTTGCTGTATTTCAAAAAAAACACATTTCTTCCATGACCACACTCTTGTCTGTTGGAATTACTAAGCAGCCTTTGCAGAATTTTCTTCCCTTCTCCCTCCAGGAAGTGGCATCACATCTATGTCCTGAATCCATTAGCCAGCTTTCTGTGCTCTGGCTGCGATTCCTTATATACACTGGGCACTGTCCCCTGGCCCTCCTCCTGTACCAGCAGGCAGCCTTCCTGGGGGTGGGGTCGGGGGACGCTTTGGGAGCCTTAAGTTCCCATGGCGGGAAACAGGATTCACAAAAACATCTGTTCCTGCTGATGTAATGGCTCTAGTGGCTCCTGATGTTCCTCACCCTGAAGTCCCTCATCATTTAAGTGAAGAAATGGAGATTTTGCAACTGTAGTCATTTGTCTCAAGATGGAAAGTTCCCCAGCACTCAAGGCAGGAGAAATAGTAGAGGGCTTTTTTCCTGTACCTCATCAGAAGACACAGTAGGCGAAGACCAAACCTATCCTCATGGCTTATTACACTAGATAAACACTTCTTTAGAGAGCCTTACCCACACCTAAAGTCTTTATGGCTTCTGGTCTAAAATCCATTCAGTAATTGTAATTCTCAAGCAAAAGGAATTTCTCACAGTTTAGACTTTCTAGTCCTGGAAAACCACCTGTGTGACTTCAGCCCAATCATTTAACTTGTGGTCTGTTTCTCATCTTTTCTTCCTTGAGACCCAGTGTGTCTATAACGGTGTGTATCTATTATAGCACAGGATGCTTTGACTCCACTTCGTAAATAGTGTAGGACAGGATTTTCCTCATGTTCACGTGAGGTACAAGCAACTGTGAATATATAGTACTTCTCCAGATGGCCTAGTTTATTCTAACTTCCTTTTCTTGTTTTTCTAAAATGTGAGAGTTACTTTGTGGACTGCTTAATACCAAACGTGATCATACCTAACATTTTAATAGAACTTCACAGTTTGCAAAGCTCATTACATGAATTCATGAATGATATGTATGCCTACACATCATCCTCTCACTCTTTTACAACCCTGAAGAGTAGATGCCAGTGACCTTCTCGAGTAATTTTTTATCCATGCAAATTTGGGATTTTATAATTCAACACTTGTATGGTAGGGACCCTATCATCCTCTTTTGGGATTTCTTGGCCCAGATTTAATAAAAATTTATTACCAAGTACATTGAAAAATGCAAGTGATCACTAAATTTTAATTCAGCCTACAGGAAAATCTCATTAACTTGATATTGGCTAATTCAATTTAATGTCTTCTTCAAAGAAATTCTGTTCAACCAGATGATTAGATGGTTTGTACATAAAATAAACAGTCAATGCACAATGTAAAGCTATTATAAAATTTGAACTCAAAATCTGGCTCAAAAACTTTAATAACTGGTTTCTTTTAAAATAAAGATAATCTAAAATATAGAAATTTCAGAAACTATGGGAAAATGGTATTAAGGTTGGAAAAAAATGTGTATATAAATACTTAAAACTCTTTGACCACCATCTGTTAACAAGTACATGGTCAAGCACTGTTTTTTTAAGTAAAAAAATAATTTTTCCCTAAATTTCGGATTAACAAATGCTTATGGTAATTACCTTAAAATTAGGTTGCTAATTGGTATTTTAAATAAAAACTGATATATTTAATTAAACCAATTTTCACAAATATTACAGGTTTTTAGAGATTTTCAATAACTTACTCCTTATTAATGCCACTTAAAAGACAATGCCATTACTTTGGTATAGGATAAATTATTTTATGATGAAGTACAATGAACGGGCCTAATTTTTTTGTTCTACAGAACATCACATTACATAAGTACATGGGGCTTAGAAACTAGTTTGTAATAGAGGCATTTTTTAAATCTGAGAAATAGTAAAATAATTTTGACATAAGCTGAGTATTTAAAATTAGCACACAGCTTAGTCTTCAACCTAAGACAATCTATAATGACCACTTACCAAGTTTCTAGTTCTGTCAACATTACTGAGTTTTCCAGATTCTGTGTTGTAGGTGTTTCCAATAGGCTTTTCAACAGGGAGAGGAGGTGGACATTGTGGATCCTCATGTAAACCTGGAAAAACAGCAGTAATTAATTAATGATTTTTGGTCTTTGTGGATTCCAAAAAATGAAACGACTGTAGCTTGGTTCCTCAGGAAATGGCTATCATAAAAGATCCACACAAAGAATGGATAGCTAAACAAATGAGGAAGAACTCCCGGTGAACTTCAGAAAATTAATGGGATAGTAGATATCGGTTAATTTTATTAGTTTTATAGAGAGTAAAAATAATACTGAATACTTATAATAGCAGCCAAGATTTCTGAGAAACTTCTATGTGCCAGGTATTAAGTTAAAGCACTTTATTCACATATATTTCTCAAAATAGCACATTTTATCTATGTGCTAGATCTGCATAGTCCACTAGCAAGTAGCCACACACAGCGATTTAAATTTAAATATTATTTAATATAAAATAAAAATTAAAAGTTTAGTTAATCAGTTGTACTAACCATATTTCAAGCGCTCAGTAGCCACATGTGGCTGGCTAGTGGCTACCATACTGTACAACATAGATATGAAATAGTTCCATCTTTTAAGTCCTCTTGGGCAGCACAACACTAGATAATAGCCTACCCATTCTATAGATGAAGAAACTGAAACTGAAAAGAAAATATATGAGCTATCCAAGGTCTTAATGCTAGTAAATGTCAGAACTGGGGTTTTGAACCCAAAAACTTGTGCTCATTGTAATGAGGCATGCTGTTTCCTAACAGGTGGTATATCCAACCCTCCCTGAGCCAAATAATTAAATGTTTTCTAATTCATTAGGTCCAAATTAATGGGCTTAATTGCCCCCTCAATTTAACAAACAGTATCTTTGCATCCAAACTACATCCTTAACTCAGTGATAGTGTACCATCAACTTTACTTTAAAAAGAAAACAAAGACCTTATTTAATTATGACAAGTAATTAAAATCTGTGTGTAAACACACTTGGGGAGAGGGATGATTGTAATATACTAAAGGGAGGCAAAACCACCTTTTACACATTGGCTGAAGCATTAAAAGGAGATTGGAATTTTTCTCATTCTTTCAAAAGAACACATTTTGCTTCCATTTCACATGAAAAACCTAAAACAAGAGGATGATTTTGTAAGGTTCCTGTTTTATCCACAGGCAGAAAGTCTCAAAAGCAGGAAAGTACCCAAGCCAGCCAGTAGGGGATCAATGACGTGCATGCAGGCAAGCACTCTTAGTGAGAGAGGCAGTGCTGCTCTGGGAATTGAGACACAGGGACATTCCAACCCAGCTGCCACTTGGAAGACTTGCTCTATGCTTCAGCTTCCTTATTTTTATAAGAGAATAATGAATTATTGAGGATGTAATATTGTTGTGACAATTAAGGATACAAACTAGTAACAATATGCAAGTAGAGGGAAGACAGCGACTAGCAGGAAGGGACACGGGATTATCTGGTGTGCGTGTGTGGGGAGGCAGAGATTTCCAGTTTCAAATAATGTGGTCAGAAGAGGTTGAAATGAGAAAAGTGGCATTTGAGCAAAACCCTGAAGGAATGGTGAAGGAGGGAGCTGTGCAGATAGCTGGGGAACGACATTCCAGTCAGAAGAAACAGGTCCCAAGGGGCAGGAGTTCTGACCACAAAGCCGTCCCTTTCTTCCCTTGTCCACTCCAAGTTCTTCAGACCCCAAAAGTCTTACTTTTCCTTTCCCCCAAAGCATAAATGCATTCATTGCTTAATAACTGCAATAATAAAATTCTGGGGAATGGTTTTTTATAAAAATAGGAAAAACTCTCTAGAAACTGTCACTTCAGTTCTTTCAGAGTATTACAGAATACAACTTTCTGATAGTTTCTGGAGCTTTGACAGGATTATGAATAAAGGTGCTTCCTCAATATATCCTTTTAAGGATTCCAGGGTTAATCTAATTTATAAATGTACAGAAACAAAAGAGTAAACAAAGCTATATTTAGGTTATGCTGATTAGAATAATATACTTTAATTACTTTCCTACCATATCTTTATCAGAGGCAGTAAGATAGAATATTACAATTATTCTGAGTTTCGGTCTCCCTTTATTCTCTCTACCTAAAGACAATGTTAAAGAGAAATGAAATCCAAATTCACTGTACTCATTGTCTAAAGAATTATTTTTAAAAACTTGCTTTTAAATGCCCTTGACTATAAGTAATAATATATGGCTGATTGAAAATAATTTCAAAAGCAGATATTGATAAATGAGCATATATTTCTCCCAGGCTCTTGGCAAAGCCAATAAAGAAGGCAGAGAGGAACTTACATTTTCCTGGTTTGGCTGGAATTCGAATCACAGTGGGTTTCCTGGTAGGTGCTGGCTGAACTGCTCCTTCTTTTGTTGGTTCTGTTTTTGTGGGGAGCTGAAAAGGATCTAATGAAAAACACAGTTTATTTTGCATGTTTTAGTTAACATGGGCTCAAACAAAAAATCTCATTCATAATTAAAGAGTCATATTTTTCATGCCCCAGGGAAAACTATTCATGGATAAACAAAATCTCAGTTTACAGAGACAAAAACAAAGTCGGAGTTCATGAAAGAAAATAACATGCTGCTTTGTAAATAATTCATACGGCTTTTCTTCCTCTCTGATGAGAGTGATCCAGGACAATCTTGAATTATGTAGAAGCTCTCTTTCATGGGAGTGCAATCATTTCACAAATGTCCACTTGAAAATGAGAGGCAAACGAAAGAGAGCCAGTTCTCCCCCTACTGTGAAGTCTCCCAGGCCCCCTGGGAAGGAAAGCCTTCTCCCACACTCCCGTGTCTGTACTAGAAAACTGAACCCCAGGCTCGTCAAAGGCCCTCATTCCACCCAGCGCCCGCCTAGTGCAGGGCAGGTGCTCAGCAGAGCTTCGGATTTAGTACTTTAGTGAAACTATATGGCAGTGATATAAAAACAAAAAACGTTTTATCCTGGAAAGAAAATAAGACATCTCCATCTCAAATATTTAATTTTTGGGGCAAGGATATATGAGGTGACATTTCTCCATCTTAACGGATTCATTAAAATGGGCAGCATATGCTTAGAAAAAGTACTTTAAACAAAAGCATAACTACCAAACTTTTTCATTGAGTCTTTTTTTCTTTAATGTCAATGTTGTTTTCAGTGGTTTGGAAAAATGGCCACAAATTTTTTTCAAAGATCTAAAGATAAATAGATTAGCAAAAATAAAATAAAATGCTCTATGATGGCTACTCAATACAGCACTGAGTATCTCAGGAGGGTGCCTCTGCCTTGATTCAACAAGCGTTAAATTAGTATATACTGCAATTCTGCACCTGTTCTATGCATCTTGCCTTAGGGAGACACACCCTGTACGACAATGCACTTCACAGCTGTAATGAACAGCATTCATGTTCTGTCTGTTATGAGCTGCAATTTAATAAACACCTTTTGCTGACCAGCTCTTTGAAGTATAAGTGAAGAGCTGAGCTAAGGACAAGGCGGCCTTTCAGCTCCCTGATACTTCCCTTCCCTTCCACTCAGTTCTCAGGTAACCCACCATCACACACCTCCGGAAGGCATCACTCAGTCATCAGCCACTTGCTCACATATGTATATCTACTATGTGCCAATAACAGTGCTGGGTAGGGAGATGCAACAGTGAAGTACAATCCTATTTAAAGTTTATTATCTACCACCTCAGAAGGGCCCCCAGATGGCATCCCAGGTGAAATAATTATTATTAGGTTACTGAGGAAATAAAAATTAGATGACATCTCTATGGAAACCTATCAGTTCACAAGTAGGGTGAGTCTTATCTAAGTTCAAAAAACCAACTCAAGATTATCAAAACAATATCAAACTTCAAAAAAGGCTCTTTTAATAACATAATTTTCTTTCACTGTAACTTATGTCCTTATAAAACAAAGTTCCTTCTTTTAGGTCTAACCAAATTCTTTAACTCTTTATTTTATTACAGCACTACTTTTTTACTTCAAAAGTAATATATATGATAGAAAATCTTCTGAAATCTCATCTCTCCAGTAATAATTATTATCTACGATGTGGTGTATCTGTCTACAATTTTTCTTCTATTATTACATGTATTATCTTGTAGGTATTTTAAAAAACAAAAACAGGATCATTTTATAGCCATTTCTTAGAAATTTGCTTTTTCACTTTTGTTCATTCAGTATTGTCTGGGTGCCTTCTACACATCGAACATTATTCTAGGTGCTGGGAGTATTTCAGTGAACAAAGCAAAGAACTCTGCCCTCATGGCACTGACATTTCGGCAGGGAGATGAAGACAATAAACAATACAATAGATAAGTAATTCATATGTTATTTAGAAGGTGAGATGTACTCCTGAACAAGAAAAAAGTAGAGCAATGTGAGAAACTTCAGGTGTGGGCTGAAAAGAAGCAGGCTGCAGCATGAAACAGAAGTGTAGGAGGCGAGGGAGAGGAGGGTACCATGACCTTCTTTTTCTGGCAACTGGATTTTACATATTCTAGTAGGTCTTCCAAGTTGAATAATATACATCTGATCTTTAGGACAACAGCACTACCAATAAAAAGGGGTAGGTACACTTGTATTAAAGCCCATTTTTGCAAGTTATCCAAATCTGACCTCCCTGAATGGTTCATCTATTCTGAGTAATGCTAGGTAAAATAAAAGAATCTGAAGACCCCATATAATCTTGGTATACATTTTATTCAAACACAGAAACGTAGTACCTTTCCCTTCTCTTCTCTCTTCCCTCTGCCATTGCCTCTGCTCTGCCTCCTTGGCCCTTCTTGGAACCCAGTGACCTCCTGGGAACCATTTTCTTTCTCCAACTGCTACAGAGACTTAACTGTTCAGGGACTTGTCCATCCTCCCTCCCCCAAATCTTGGTTGGAACAGCCCATTCTCTCAGGGCTCTGTTTTCTGCTGGGAAAAAGACCAAAAGTTCAAGAAAAGGATTAGGGCTGATAATTGTTCACTGTGGTCTACCTTTCAAGTAGCATTTCTGCTTCAAAGACTACTTTTTGTACCTATAATCTGTTGCTTATTAGTATACGTTTTTAGTTGATGATTTTTTTTTTTTTTGCAGGGGTGGGTTTGGAGGAGGAAAAAAATCCTGAGTATGAAATGACTTCAATTATTTCCCAACTCATACTAAATTCTGGGCCAGTATACCATCTACACTTTTCTCACATTCCAGGGGTAAGGGCATAAACAAGGGGACAAGGAAAGGAGAAATGAGGACGATCAGTGCCCTTCAAGGGCTGGGCACAGGGGCATCTAAATCCTGCACAATGTGCAGCAGATCTCACTGATTGCATTAAAGGGTTCGATCATTTTTTTTTTTAAACCTGAAGGATTTGAATTGAAGTAGCATAGAAACCCCTTAAATACAAAATATTCAAAGTATCCTAGCTACCCACGTTCTCTTTTGGTTTTTATTTTACTATCATTAGCTGCTTTTAAATAACTGGCATTCAGATTACATATAATTATTCTACTATATATGTCTGGGAAAAAAATGTCTTTCGCAATACAGTGAAGCAAGGAAGCTGGAGTGTTCCAGCACTGTGGGCTGTTTGGCAGGAGTGGGTCTGTTTAACGACCTACCCCAGCTGTGCTCACTGAGTCAGTGAGCTCGGCATCTGCCTGTCTGCCTGCGGTCCTGGGCTGTCATCCAGGCGAGGTGAGCAGATAGATTCGCGGGGGCAACAAAGAGCGCCATTTCAATGAGAAGGTAGAGCCAGGGACCAGCTTTTCATCTTGATTATGGTGTATGAGTCTCTCCTTAGCTACAAAATATGAAGTTTACTTTTTATGTTCCTTTTATGAAAGGGTTATTTTTTTTTCCAACAGAAATGTAAGTGGGCAACATATAAAGCAAAAATGATACCTCACGTATGGGAACTCCAGGCATTGCCAGGTGGGAAACTGGATCACTGGAACTATTAGAATGTTCACAACCTTTGACCCAGTTGCTCCACTTTAGAAATTTAGTCTTCAGAAATAAAAGCATTAGTAGAAGTGAAAATGTTCAGAAGAATGTGCACTGCAGCATTTTCAGTAGTGGCAAAAAAAAAAAAATCCAAAAAACAAAACAACCTAAACGTCCATCAACAGGGGATGCGCTGAATCAACTAGGATGCGCACTCAGGCAGGTATAAGAAAATGAGAAGTGGACTTAGATCTACTGGTCCAAAGAAAAGTCCATAAATCTCACTGTCAAATGAAAAAAAGCAAGCTGTTCAGTAACGAGTATAGTATGATAAAATTATTTTTTAATAAACAAGGAGAAGTCCAACTATGCGTACATGTTTGTAAGCTTTGGTTTGGAAAGTCCAAAGGCACAGAAGGCTACATACAACACTGTTCACACTGGTTACTCTGGGGATTTGGATGGACTGGGGATAGGTTAAATTTTTTTTTTTTATTTTACTAAATGTTTATACTATTTGACTTGTTATAGCAAATATATGTTACATTGTAATTGAAAAAAATCCAATAAAATGAATTAAATAACAAGAAAACGTTACAAGATAAAGTTGAAATAACACCCTTAGCTAACAAACCAACCCAAAAACCACTTAAAAATAAGGAGGTGGGGGAAAGTGAAAATTTTTATCTCTTTTGTTGCTTTTTCAAGGTAGTAATGGTCATAAAATTTTCCATAAACTAGAAAAATAAAAATTATCTTTTTTGTACTATTCCTCAGTGATTCTACTTAATAGGTAATAATACAGATATATATTTTTGAATTTGTCAAATTTAGACATATTTAGTTCATAATAATTAGCTTTTATTTGTAACCTTGAATATAGCTTTAGAAAATGATACTATTTTTAACATTCCTACTCAGCATAAGGCTGAAGATCAGTGCAGGAGGCTTGTTCCCTGTTCATGACAAAAATGACAAAGAGGTAACTCTCAGTTTCTTTCACCTTAAATTTGCTTAAGTTCAGCTATTTGAAAACCAGATTCTCCATCCTCTCCTTCCTACCCAGTTCTCCCAGAAAAGACAATTTTTGTTACCAACTTTTTATACATCTTTCCAAAAGCCACTGCATATTTCTGTGTGTGTGTGTGTGTGTGTGTGTGTGTGTTTTTTAACACCAATAATAGCTAAAATACCATGAATACTATCTGTACCACGCATTTTTCACCCAACAATATCGTGGAGGTTGGTCCACAACTGGAGATAACAGGTGGTCTACCTCCTTTGTAATTCCCGCACAATACTCCATTGTATGGATGTACTACAATTTATTTAAGCCCCCGAATGTTATCCCCAACATTTTGTAGCAGAAGTCCTTAATATGGGGTCGAAGAATAGGGCCATGAAGCTCTGGAAATCATACCTTCAATTGTGCACATATGAGCACGAGGGCTCTTTTCAAGGGTGAGAAAAGATTCACAGGCGAATCAGATTCTGAGTTCTGTGATCCAGAAAGGGTTAAAAACTGCAATACCATAAGCCTCTCTTTCACAAACTGTTTGCTCTTGCTTCTACATAAAAAACTACAAAGCATCTCCAAAAGAATCTCCTACCTAAATCTAAAGCAAGTCAATGGCATTTTCTCTACTTTTGTTCGCAGTGTTCATTCTGCCTCCTTCTAGCCCCTCACACACACAACCAATTATTCTCCACCTGCTGCCAAACAAGCAGGCCCCTTTACACCTATAGCCACATGCTCTTTGTTTTCGGATTGAGGAAAACATTGATGATAATGTAGTTTTCTGTCTACTACCTGTCTTAATAATATGCTTGTCATCATAATTAGTTTCACAATCCTTGGCTTGCTTTTCTGTCACTTCTTTCCTTTGAGTTCTGTTAATGGCAAAAATTGGTGGCTAGACTATTATTTTGGTCTGTGTAATGGGGCTGACAGCAGAAACCTTCTGCCTTTTTTTTTTGACAACTGAGTATGATTTGTAAAGATGTGAAGAAGAATTGCTAATACTTCTCAGCTCCATTACATTGACCTGGAAGGCATTCTACCCAGGAAATGAATCCAATATTAAATTGCCTGTTTTATGAGTTTTCCTTTAATAATTTTCCTAATCTTTACAATGTTTTCATAGCTTCAGTATTTTCTGATCTCTATTTCCTGAGATTAATTCAGCAACTTCATTTAATGAAAACTATTTTATTAATTTTTTCTTTATTTTTTAGGGAAGAGAAAGAGAAGGAAAGACATATTTCTGACCTTCTCTCCTTTCTCCTCTGTTCCTCTCCCAGTTTCTGGCTGCTACCAAGACGATTAAGCCAGGTTTCACAAAGAGACTATAATCCTTTATTTACAAAGACAATGCTGTTGGTACACCATCAAAAAGTCACACAGCCCAAATCAATAAAGAAACAAAAAACCTCTACATGTTGAGGAATTCAGAAGTGATCCCGAAGGCCTCTAGATGGCACTAAGCAGAGAAGTAACCGGGTCCATTGTACACTACAGAATAATCGCTCTGGTAGCTATAACACAGACAAGGGGTTTGAGGAAGAAGCAGGAACAGTTTTAGGAGGCCACTACGGTAATCTGGACGTAAGGGCCTAAAACGGGGCAGTAGCAGGAGGGATAGAAATGAGAGGAAGATTCAAGAACTATTCAGAAGATAAAATCAGCAGGAGTTGGCAACTAATTGGATGTGAAGGGCAAAAACGACAAATATTATTTAATAAGCACTCACCATGCTTCAGACTATGTGATAGGGCTTTCCTGCATAATCGCATGGAATCCACATAATCACATCTGTCAAACATGAGTATTATTACCATGTTTTACTGATGAGGACATTGAGGCACTCATGGGGTTAAGTAAATTGCCCAGGGTCACATACCAATTAAGTAGTAGATCCTGGCCAGTCTGACTCCAAGTCCAAACAACCAGCCACTGTGCGACAGGTAGGAAGACCCAAGGATGATCTCTAGGATTGCCTAGGGAAGGCGGGGTGTGTGATGATGTCACTAAGTGAGGTGCAGAATACAGGAAGAGGATCAGGTTTAGAAAGATCAACTGTTCAGTACAACTCCACAGTCAAGAGCAATGCTTAGTCAGGTAGGGCAAACAAACTATACACTTTGCTAAAAGTCTACCTCGAAAATTACATGTTGTGCAATGAAGCAACAAACAGAAAAGGCTGAGTGAAGCCTGACACTGTATTCATGTCGAATGTATACTGTGGACCTTCCTCTTTTGAAGATGACATAATTATCTGCTTAATGACACAGAATAAAGTCTAACCAAGTTGCCATACCACAGAATCTAGGAGGTTCCACAAATGGTGATATTTCTTTGGCCTATACTAGTAGTTTCTACACCTTAAGCAGCTTTCTGCTGTTGGATTTACCCACCCCTGCCCTACCCTGAATCTTGTAACACCAAAGAGGTTTAAATAAGAAAATGATATAACAAAGACTTGAAAAGTTTTTAATGTGTTACATGGTTTAAGGATTCATGAAAATGTTGGACAACATGATATAGTAAAAAGTAAACTAGGCTTAAAAAGACTGAGTTTGAATCCTGCCTTGGAAAGTTGTAGTTTTATGACACTGGGCAAGTTACCCATTGATGTCTCTCAGCCTTGTTTTCTTCATCTGTAAGCTGAGGCTAATGACACCTTGTAGAATGTTACTGTAAGTATTAAATTAAATAATGTATGTCAGAGTACCTCGCAGAGGGCTTGGAACACTGTAGAAACTCAATATATTCTAACATTCCTTACGGATAAGAGGCATGCTACAGCCAGTTATCATGTCATGTGCATAATTAATGTTTAATAAATATGTGTTTGTTATCATTTAAAATACATCCAGTGCTGTACAGAATCCAGTTTTGAATCACAAAGCTTATATCATTTTGATTCATGTTAAACATTTATAAGATGACAACTTTTGAGTATTTTCAACCTTTTGGAAATACTATCAAGCTTATATGTTCACAAATTTTACCCAAATAAGTAAACAGCAGTAAAAGGAATCTTATTAATGACAAGTAGAACAGCTTAGTTTGACAAATCAAAGATAAGCTTTACCATCACACCCTCCAGTGAACAGTATGACAAAAAAAAATACTCTCTGCCTCTAGGGAAATTTAATTGTCCTGATCTTGGCAGGAATCTTAACAACTGTTGTATTTTATTTACAAAACTTTGCATTCCCTAGGGAAGAGGTTCTGTGAATATTATGGGGGAAAAAAATGGCAACATATGGCTGGATCCTCACTCCTTGCGTTGCTCTTGCCGAAGTCCTTCCAGGGCTGGCCCCTCTCCTGGCACTCCCAGTGGGGCTGATTCCATCTGAGGAGCCCTTCTGAGGCCGCTGCATGACTTCCCATCTATGAGAACTTTCCCCTGAAACCTTCTAATGCCTGAATCTCCACCTGCCAGAGTAAGGGAGCCAGCTTTATACCTAGTTTAGTCCCTAATGGCAGTCTGCTCGTTCCTGGCTCAGATAATAGTGATCAGTGTGTGTGTCTCCCTCTTTCTATCTCCATCTCCCCTTTCCTCTCAGTATCCATCTCTCATCCAGTTCCATGTTTAACCTCTCTGTGTGTCTTCCTGTCTGTACACACACATGCATGTGCACACATATGCACATACACACCTCAATAACTTATGTCCTGGAAACTAAAACAGCAAGTGCCATTCAAGAGTCCCCTCTACTTCTGATTCTTACTCACCCAGAACCACCTCTGAACCAATGGAGTCTTCAATCAGGTTCCCAGATGGGGTGGGTAGAACATCATCATCGAAACTGATGAGGTCGATGTCCCCTGGAGGCTTGCTCTGCAGACTTGGAACTGGGGGATTGGCTGATGGTACTTCCCCCAGTGACCTGAATGCTTTGGCTTGTGATGCCACTGACAGTCGGGGAGGAACAGTGACTGGTTTCAGCAAAGCTGCAGGGTAGGTGGGGTTTTCTGAGGAAAATGATATCTTCGGCAGCAAAGGTCGAGGAGCAGGAGTTGGAACTTTCTTTCCACCATCAGGGCTGTCAGACACAGATCCTCCACCTGGAATCTCATGATTAATGCTTCGTGTAAGGCCAGGATTTGGTTTCTTTGGCAATTCAGGTTTGGTTACTGGGATGCTCCCTGCTTCCTTCAGGGGAAAGTGTGGGGTGAGCCCTTCCCTAGAGGCCACATTGAATCTGTTTTCATTCCAGGAGTCTGATCTTCCAGAAGCTCTGTTAGCAGCTGGTTTGGGGGCCACGGCAGGCCTTGGAGGGAGTGTGCGGGGGGCAATCTCTGGTCTCTTGGGTGGTCCTGAGGTTTCTGTATTTGTCTGACTATCGAGTGCTTTGATCTGTGAAACACTATTTTGGCTTCGTTCTGTGTTCATAATGTTCATTGCTGCCTGACCAGTCAAGCCCAACACAGAGTGCGGCCTGATTTTCTGGTGATTCTGCTCTTTAACATGAGTATCTCTGGCTACTGGTCTGAGGTTGCTTTTTGATCTTGGTTTTGGCACTGGACATCTTGTAGCACTGGAGTTTTCTAGACAATGCTGTTCTTCAGAAATATCAAAGACTATTAAAGGTGCCACATTTGTTGGCAGATCAATGTCTGAGACAACTGGGGAAAGCTGAAGAGGTTTAAGAGGTGCCTGTAGTGCTGACAAAACCAAAAAAAACCAAAAAGAAGTTGCAGTATTAAAAGAAATAGCAAGGGCTTTTGGTTTTCTTAATTAGTAAAAAGTAACTCCAAAATCAATGGGGGGAATGTTTGTACTCAGCTCTGTAGGAGTGTTCTCCAAGTTAAATTCATTCATATAAGAAACATTCATTAAATAATAGTTTAAAACACCATTAAATTTCTGATTCTTAGTAGACTTATCACATGAACCACTCCTCTCTCTTGTCAAAATTCCAACAATTCTTGCTTTACTTTTCCAAACTTACTCTCATCTGTTACCCTAATACAATGCTTTTTAAAAGCCTAATCAGACAATCATCTTTAGCAGCCTATCAAGTTTAAGTTGCTAAATATAACATCCTTCTCAATGGAAATAAAGGGCATCAGCAGTAATACCAACCATGAGTTTAAAGGATGATGTTTTTGTCACATGAACTAGGGTGAACCCAAGAGATTGGGGCTGCAGCTCATAATAATGAGCTATTATAATTATCACAGCAAACCCAAGTACAGAAAGCACACACATTCACACTGAATGGAAAGGAGAGCTCAATGAATTATGTACAAATTGCAAATTATTTTAAGGCTAAAGCCTACTGATTTATTCCCTAGAACTAGGTCAGAATTAGAGAAGACAAATTACTTGCATTACTTTGAGGCAGATTGTTGTCTATTTCTTCTGAAAAGTCAGTCTGAGTTGCAGAAGTGATAGTGTGCCTTGGAGTGGCCACAGCATTATTATTATTTGTGGTATTAACTTGAACTTGGTTGATTTCTTTTATGACTTGTTCATAAGATGGTGGGAGCTACAAAATAAAGACCAAAAATTTTAGACATCTATGATAGCCAACATGTTAATAGCTTCACTGTTCTTTTCTTTGAACTTCACTTTAAAAATAAAATACAAAGAGATAACAGGGCACTTATTCACCTCAGCAGGAACCAGCTCATTGGGTCTCCAAGGGCCTGCTGCAGAGGATGGAGGAAATCCCAGTCCTGAGGGTGGGGCTCCTGAAAACCAGGAGGCTGGTCTCAGAGGCTCAGCTGCCACAATGGTGATCTCTGGGCGCCTAGCAGACAAAAGCCTCAGTGAGGTTTTGTAAGCTATTGTCTATCTGCAGATGTTCAAAGCTTCATAAAAGGAACCACTACCAACAAAAAGGATATAAGAGCCACCATAGTCATAGAAGTGACCTGTCTGGCCTGGGCTATCTCTAACAGTACACCCAGATAGGCTTCAAGGGATCAAATGACAGTCATCCTCTATGATTTTGGCCTCAAAAAATTAGACATATAGCCTAAGCACACTTAATTCTGTCTTGGTTGATAAGAACAAGGAATAAGTAAGGCTCATACAACCTTTTCATTCCAGGGCTCTGCACAAACGTAAATAAATCATAAGGTAGAAAAGTGTACTAGTTAAATAGAATTTTTTAGTTTTCCATTATTATAAAGTATATACCAATCCAGACTGCCTGCCTCTTTGCTTTTATTCTTCTATTCAGTTTCCTATCCTATAACCCATCCATTTATCTACCAAGTAGCTACAAGGTACAAAACATTTCTTTGAAGCAGTTCTAACAATGCTTTACACATAGCAGTTGCTTAATAAACATTTTTAAACTGATATCAGTAAATAATGCTGTCAAAATAACATTTTTAGGCTTGTATTGCTTCTTTTCCCAGTCTTCATCATTCAAATTTACAGATTAATTCAGGAAATGTATCGATGAGGCAGAACACTATAATACACTGCTCATGAAAGAGAAATATTTAATTTGCTATAATACACTTTTATTTCATTAGCAGAATAGGTGTCCTGTATCATAAATAATAACCATACCTCCTATCTCGATGAAGCTCACTCTGAACAGAAGTCCTAGAAGCTGTAAAAGAAAAAATAAATTGCTATAGTACAAAATTAATACATTCAATAGAGGTTTAAATTTTTATAGGGTACATTATTGGGAAAAAATGACATACTTGCCATCATAGAGAATGTATAGATTTTAACATCCATAATAGAAAAGCAAGTCAAAATAATCTTTCATATGGTATAAAGTTAATTGCAGTTATGTATTTGAATTTCATAAAGAAACAAATTTCAAAAACTTCTCAAAGCACATTCTGAAGTTCTGAAAATAATTTAAAGAATGAACAAAGAAGACAGCTATTAGATAAAAATTGTATGTTAAGAGCATTATGACATGAAATAAGAGTGGGCAGAAAACATTTTTAAATATCAATTCTGATCCATGACCATACTTTTGTAATATTTGTTTATAGCTTTATTGTAAAGGGAGTAATGGTGGTCAAATTTTCATCTATTTTCTAACTTACCTGGAGTTTTACAACCTTTAAGTTGTTTATTAATTATATTGAGATAAAAATGTAAAAAATGTTCATATTACTTTTATAAACATGGTTATAGCATGTATTATTGTATATGCAGCACTGACTTCTTCAATTCTCAAACTCAACTAGGCCGTTTAAATTTTTTTCAATTTTATTTTAAAATTAAATTATACCTTAATCAAATAATCTAGAAAATATATCACATATAGGGTCACATATTACACATATGTTCAATGGAGAACATTACCTCTATTTTCAAGGAGCACATTCTAAAGATTTTTAAAAATCTACAAATACTATAGTATAATGAGTAGAACACAAGCGGAATTTATTTCAGCTATAAACTGTTTCTACTAGTTGCTTTTATCTCTCTCCAATACTCCACTTTTCCAATTCTTCTAATCTGAAAAGGTTGAAGGTATGAATCTTTTCATTTTTCCTCCTATTAACTTCTGATTCTCTATGAACAAGGAAGCTGACGAAACTGAGGCAGGAGTAGAGGTGAAAGTGAGGATGAAATTAAGGCTGAGTTGGGGTGGAGCTCTGAGAGCTGAACCTACTCTGGGCTGTCAAAGTAAACTCAACATCTGAAACCAAAAACCTTGGATCTCAAGTTGGAGGATGTCCTATATTCATATTATCAACTGGTTTGACTATTACATTTTTATCAAGAGTTAAATCAAGCTGAGGTGCATTTTGGCTACTAGAATAAAAGGACAGAGAGACTAAAGTGGTGTGTCTGATTTGTAAAAATAGTTTCATTAAGTCAGAGGATTACTGAGTGTACTACAACCACATCACCACTAAAGCCAGAATCGGCAGACACAGCACTTGTAAAAGACATCATATTATTTATTGTCACGAACATACCTCTTCCGTGGGGCATTTTTGCTGTGCACTATTCATGAGTGCTAAGGGAAAAAAAGAAGGGGTTATAGAAGGGGAAAGTGGGAAAAGAGTGAACTCAGCTTCCTGTGCTCTAAAAGGAATTCAGGAGCAAGACTGTCTTGCCATACCACTGTTTTCCTCCACTCTGCACACTTCGATGAAAGGAAAAGTTGATGAACCATAGTTTCAGGGAGTACAGAAACACATTGCAGCAAAGATATTATCTGTACAGACCAGGATATATCCACACACAGAACCACAGTAAAAAAAAAAAAAAAAATCTGCCTACAGTTTTTAACAGTGCAAAAAAGATCCAAAAACCATTCTGCAAAATCAATTTGCTACTTCAATAGGAATCAATTTTAAAGTATGAATAATACTTAAAGGAAATTCAGTAGTCAATTTACATATTTTTAAATCAGTGGCTTTTCACTTGATTCTGCTCCTTCACACCAGAGGGAATTAGTTGCAGGCCCCCTGGTTGGCAAAGTGGCAGTGCCGCTCTGAATGCAGTAGAATGAGGTGTGGGAAGGTCTCCCAGTCATGCTTATAGAGTTCCACATCCTTTGAGAAGCACTGCTTTCCCCTCTCCTGCTCTGATTATTTTTTTTCACATTCACTCATCTATGAAATCTTTTTTCTCTCTTTATCCTTATAGAAAGGCTGGCACTTTGTGTCAGTGTGGAACAAGTTTAGCAGCCAGAAATACTTTAGATTTTCATGGCAGAGTTCATGTAATATTTTATACTCTTCCAGCTAATTTCCTAATTGTCTGCTTAATCTTGTTCTCACTTCCCCAGATTAAACAGATCTAATGTAGCTGTTGCCAGGAAACTTGAATTTGTCACCAAGGTCCATCCAGACCAACATATTCATTTTGACCCCTGCCACAAGCTGCTATTCTCATGTGTGTTTTGGATTAAGGCCACAGAATAAAGGTAGTATTTTCAGTTAAATTTATAGTATCATGTCACAGAACTATTTTCAATTTTTTGTAGTTCTTAAGGTTAAATTCCAAGTACAAAACAAACTCATATCCAAGCTGTTTATAAAAGACTGAGATCTGGATTTGCAATATTAACACTAATAGGGAATCCTTATAAGTTCCAACAGGAACATAAGCATGAAAGGACCCTCAGTAATCATCCTAGTAGTAATCATCTCAGTAACCAACCTTAGAGATGAGGAGACTGAGATACAGAGAGGCTAAATGAATTATCCCTGGGCACACAGCCCATTACAGGACAGGATGGGAGCAGTTTGCTCCTTTAAGCAGTTTAACTCCTTGTGGATCCAGGAGAGCTCGATGCTTGTCTTGATTCTAAATAATTAAAAAATGTTGATTAAATGATGGTCAGAAGAAATAAACTCATAGAAGAATTATTATATTATAAGCGTCCCTGATATAATCCTACCTTACCAATGAAAATCACAATAATAAAAAATAACTAACTACAACTGCTTGAGATAGGATATGAGCTAAATATGTCTGCCATGATAACAAGAATATCCATGGAGCAGAATGCTCATGGCCTTGGAGCCAGAAAGTGTAGGTTCACATCTCAGCTCTACCTTGTGAAGTCATTTAACCTCTCTGAGACTCAGTGTCCTTACTATCTGTAAAATGAAATTAATGCCTACCATGCAGAGCATTATTTTATAACATATGTGACTAGTTCCTGACTTATTGTAGGCAATGAATATTAGCTAAATCTAAATTTCAAAAAATATTTTTCTTTTAAAAAGTTAATGAAAGGGAAAGTATGATATCCAGTTAGAACACTTTTAAGATGGTTACCCAAAGTAACAAGGGCTCATAAGAATGAATGAAATAAGAAAGACCTCAAGGCTTGACTGAAACCAGATCCATTATGAAATAATTTAAAATATAACCATATAAGTGATATTGCTATAAAAATGTGATAAAGTCTTTCTCCTTGCCAGTGTTCAGTGATTGAGTCTGGGATAGTAAAGCAAACATTTCAGTAGGTTGGGTAATACAAAAATTATTTACAACTTCTTGTAGAATGGGCAAAAGGGAAATAAAGAAGGAATAGCACAATTATTCTTCAATCTGTATTTACATGGCATCATGTGAGGATGTGTTTGGCCTTCTTACCTAAACATCAGTAATAAAGACAACCAGCAAATAGTTCTTTAGTATATACTAAGAAATGCATACAAAAATGAAAAGATAACTGGGTTAGTTTCTTAAAAGAGATTCCTCAAAGCCAGAGTTTTCCCTCTGTTTCACCTTCTCCTTCCTCTCTGCTAGGGCTACTTCGCCAATTTCCTCTTCTCTGGCTCCTCTGATCTCTCCACTGATGCCTTCCCTGCTGCCTACAGAGGCCTCCAAGCTTCCTCTTCCTAAACAGTCTGTGAACATGTTTGGATCTCCTCTCTGTTTGACCCTCATCCCTTCTCAAGCTACAGTCCCCTTTCTTCTCAACCAAATTTCTTAAGAGTAGCCAATCCAGCTGCCCCGACTTCCACATATTCCATTCATTGCTCACAATGAAATGTGACTTCCAGCTTCAAAGTTTTACTGAAACTGCTCTCTCAAAGGTCACCGCTGACTTCCTAAGTGCCACCCACATACAATGACCTATTCTCAGTGTCCTTTTGCCTGACCTTGCTGCAGCAGTAACAGCTATTTGTGGTTCACTCATGGTTTTGGAAAACCTCACTTCCCTTGACCTCTAACACACAGAGTGGTCCTCTAGCTGTTCTATTATACTGATCATTCTTTTTCAGCCTTTTTTTGCCCACTTCTTCTTAGCTGCCTTCTCTTTAAAGCATGCATGGCATAGGGCCTCAGGGTAAGCAAGATCCATCCTGAAGGAGCTAGGAAAAGTCAAGTACAGATTATAATTCTCAACAAAGAAATCCTGAAACCCAAGACAGAGGAAAGGTAAGAAGCCAGAGAACAAAGGCGAGAGACAGCAGACAGGACCCAGTGAAAGGAGGCCCTTCTCTCAGCAGAGGTGGGTTTTCTAGGTCATGTATCTTTTGCCCTATGGCACCTTAAAGGCAGGGCTTGGCCCCAGACATCACTGCTTCCCAAGATTCTGTCCTTTGTCATCTTCTTTATCCTTCACACTTTCTCCCTAAATGTTTAGCTACTCCCAGGATTTTGCCTATAACCTTGATCACGCCCAAAGTACATCTCCAGGAAGAAATTCTTGCCTAAATTCTAGACCCTAATTTCCTATTTAAATTTTCTCCCTCCCTCCACCCTCCTCCCGCCCATACCCAAAGGGCTCTAAGGTATGTGAAGCTATCATGAAATTTTCATTTTCGTATCTGAACCACCTTCAGTACACACTGTGGCATTCCCATATTTTTGTAATTCACCATTGACAATAACAAAAATGAAATGCGGGTAAATGTGGAATATCTTTCTATACTGCCACTATGCAAACTGATGCATGCACTTCACAACCTGTAGACATCTTAAATGCATATTAAATATTACAGAATTGTTTCTAAAAATAATATACATTCTCCTTATGGTGGTGATCTCAGCTCAAATAATGTGAACATCTAAAACCCCTTTTTCTTCTTTGTTTTATAATAGGTAATCCATGTTCTCTTTGCAAAAGTGAACTTAACCCGTCTTTTATTTAAAAAGATCTTAAAATTCTACACACCAAGAGCAAGTTTTAAAACTTTAGCCAAGAGGGAAAGTTAGTAAGTGTGAATCTACTGTTCTGGAGAGACTTCTACTACAGTACTTCTGTCTACTATGTTCTCCACAGACATTTACAGTTTAAATAAAAATACTCTAGAAGCAAATGAATCAAAAAGAAGAGGCTTTGATATTTTAAAAACCCATCAGATGTTCCTACCTATAGAAAATGGTTACATAAAATTTAAATTAGATCATAGAAACTGACTACATAATCCAGTTTGTTCGTTTTTTTAACAGCTTAGTTTTACAAGAGAAAAATACTGTTCTGAGGAACTGGCTTATCGATAAAGAAAAATTGAAAAGAAAGTTGAAAAACTATTTGCTGACATGGTTTATCACTCTTTAACAGAAACTCTTCTTGTTGGATTCTTGTAAGATTCATCAAATACAATTACTTGCTAGAAGTCTAAACCATCATTTAAAATTATTACAGAGGAAAATACAGAGCAGGAAAAAACAAACTTACATCTCTTGATTACTGCTCTAATGGATGACAAGGGTCCTTGGCTAGAAAAAGAAAGAAAGAAAATTTATTACACACTTATTAATCCTTATAAAAAAGAATCATTCATCATGCCAGGTCATTTCTGAGACCCAATATGGCATCAAACAGCAAGTTTAACACATTAATCACTGGTCTATAATATTTACAAAACACAAACTAAAAAACTTTTCAAAATTGCCATTGATATTTAAGATGTTTTATAGGAGATGAGGAGTATATCTGCAAAACTTTGCCTTAAAATTGTTTTCATAGCTACCCACATACTGTGTCTTCCAATGAATTCTGGACATTGCTTGATGTCAGAATTACAAGGTGCTCAAAAGGTTTTGACCTTCCCATTTCTTTTGTGCTTGACATTGGAATTTCTGTCTTCTCAAATCAAAAAAGATCATCCTTACAGTCAATGTGAACTAAAGACCAACACATTTCTTCCAAGATTAGAATTAAAAACATCAACACTTAAAAGTCTCTGCTTGCACTGATCTTACTGTGTGACCTTAAGCAAGTCACACAACTCTTCCAAGACTCTGTTTACTCATTGCTTATTATTCTCTAGGCTGCAAAGGTTTAAGTTATTAGTCTATGAGGCTGCTTGTGTGCTGTCTTTATTCATACAAGATGGACTAATTGTTTTTGGAATCATTTAGCAAAAAATATATATAACCATGAAAGTTTAGAGATATCATTTAGGAAAAAAGTCTGTTTCTAAAATTCTTCACTTTTTCTCTTTTAAAATGTATATGTATTGTCGAATTTTTCTTTGTGGTAATTTATAAATCCTCTTGCTATTTCTTAGATAGATACAACAGGAAGATATGATAGCATAGCAGTCCATTTTATGGAAGGGACACTTTAAGAACACACTATTCTGCCAGAAAAAAAAAAAAGGCTCAGGGGGTCTCTAACACTATGAAGCTGAGACTATAATATACTATAATATAAAAACATAAATATTTTTTATCAATACTGATTTTTTTTAATGTTCTTGAAGGTTTTCTGTACACAAATACTTGGGAAAAAAACAGTATAAGGTATTGTGGAAGAGTTAACAGCACTAAAATGCAAACAGGTTGATTGAAGGTTTTAAAAGAACTTCTTAGTGCAAAACTAGAGAGAATCTGCATGTTAATATTGTATCTGTTGACTCAGGTACTGTAATTAAAAGAATCAAAATCAGTATTTAGAAGCAAGGACAAAAATACGGATGTTACTGAATGTCTACATCATAATCCCTTTGCTTATTACCACTGATTTGGTCTGATGTTATTATTACTTTAAAAGATCTTTTATTACCTTGGTGAAAGAGGGGAGTGTACTGACTGGGATGGTGCATGGTAGATATTTGGGTCAATCTGCCCCCCACCAAAAAAAAAAGACATGTTGAACTCCTAAACCCTAGTACCTCAGAGTGTGACCTTATTTAGAAATAGAGTCATTACAGATGTAATTAGTTAAGGTGAGGTTATATTGGAATAGGGTTGGCCCCTAACCCAGTATAACTAGTATCCTTAGAAGAGGCCATAAGAAGAAAGAGACACACAGGGAAATGCCACGTGATGACAAAGTCAAGGACTGGAGCGACGCAGCTGCAAGCCAGGGAATGCCAAAGACTGCTGATGAACCACCCGAAGCTAAGAAGAGGCAATGAAGGACTCTGCTATGCATTCAAAGGATGGCCCTGCTGACACCTCCATTTCAGACTTCTGACCTACAGAAGTGCAAGGCAATAATTTTTATTGTTGTAAGTCACCCAGTATGTGGTATTTTGTTATGGCAACCCTAAGAAATTAAAACGGAGGGGGTATTCTAAGATGCTAAGTAGATGTAATGCATTGAGCTATATGCTTTGTGCCCTTTCCTGTATGTTATACTTCAATTAAACCTTAGCACAAAATAGAATTTTGACTGAAGTTCTATAAGCCTCAAGATTTGCAGTATCATGTTTAGACTAGATCTGGAAACCAACCAACCAACCAACCAATATCTTATGTCTAAAACCTAAACTCTAAAATTTAAAGTTCTACTTAGAAATTAACAGGTTTCATGGTAGGGAAAATTTAAAAAGAAGGCCTGTGATCAAATACGTCTTCATGGGAAGCAGTTTGGGGAGATGCTGGACTAGCCTCCTGGCTGTGCAGTACATACAATTTCTATATCTCAAATGTAGCTATGGATGCCAAACTGGTTTTAAAGACAATCCTTCATCTTCATCTTTATCTTTCTGAGGAGTAAAGGCTATACGTGAAGGTAGCACTCTACAGTCTTAAGAGAAAAACCTCACAGGGACTGTCCTTCAGCACGAACTCAGGCTCATGTCTCAGCTGAGAAACTTCAGGAAGGATGGCCACCATGGGGCAATAGACACGGCCACATGACCACTGATCAGAGGAGGGGGCAGTAGAGCCTGCTGGTTCAGAGAGCTAGTTCTAGAGTCCAACTGTCCATATTCCCTCCTTATGCCTCCACTTGCTGGCTAGTGTGACATTGTGCAAATTTTTTAGCTTCTTTAAGGCCTCTTGTGTATAAAAGCAAGGATAATTCACCTTCCTCATGAGGTTGTTTCAAAGATGAAGAGAAAGAGGAATCCATTACAGCATTTTACACAGTGCCTGGGACAAAGTGTATGTTCAGTTGTGAGATGCTATTATCATTACTGTTTGTTTGTAATCTTTATTGGCATTACAAAACATCTGACAACACATACGACCCTTGATGGATTCTCACTTTGGGGTCTGATATCATATGGATTACAGGCCTAACAGTTCATGTTATTTATTTGTTTGTTTGTTTATTTTTATGGTGACACTGGTTAACGAAATCCAGTAAGTTTCAGGTGTGTACAATTTAACAATAAGGCATATATATTGCATGTGTTCACCTTCCATAGTTAGATTTCTTTCTGTCACCACATACTTGACCCCTTTTATTCTAAAGATTTTTTTCTTTAAGATTTACTTTGCTCTCCATTGGTTTCTGCTGTTAAGATGGAACCTGAGCCCAGGGCAGTCCATGGCAAAACAAAAGACCGCAAAACCGAATCTTCACTCCACCCTAAGTATAAGCTCATGTCTTGTCCCTGGCAGAGTTGATCCAGATCTTTGGTCTTCTGCTTTCCAGACACTGCTTCCTGTATCACCAGGTGCCCTTGTTCTCAGTGGGACAGATAAACCACTCCTGAGATGTGGCAGTCAAAGACCCTTCCAGGAGGGGAATGATGGTTAGGGGAAAAAGCTTTCAGATCCTGAGCAGGAGAATAAAAAGCTGGAGTGAAGACAGAATTGTCTCAGGTTTAATTGTCTGATGATTTATCTTCCTACAGGACTCTGGGGGAATTTAGTTGTTCAGAGTCCCATTCTAGCCTTTTATCTCACTCTCGCACAATAAGCCCTTCTCAGGCTATGTTGTAGGATCACTCTCTACCATTGCATTTGCATATAACCTTAGTTAGTAGTCAAAAAGATGTTTTTAAGAGTGGAAATTATGTTTGAAAAAGTTTCTTAACCAAATGAAATGCATTTCTAATGATGAGATTTCAGCGATTAAGATGATGTTGAGAAAAGATTATTATTATGTGTGCCAAACACACGATGCAAATAACAAATAAAGAAAATGAGGCTTAGAGTTTAGGTATCGTCTGCCGCCACACAGCTAAGTGGCAGAGCCAGATGTGAATTCACTACTGTCTGTAGTCCCAAAGTGTATAATTCAGGCTTAGTAGATGGGCAAATGTTTCTGGATGTTCTACAAAGTTCAGTGTGTAAGCAAGTACCCCCAAACATAAAGCTGGCCCTCAAAATTTTATACTGGAGTCTCATGCCAGACTCTGCCACTGCAGAAGAAAACAAAAGTCACTAGGTACAACATTTTGTTGCTGTCAACAACAGCAACAATGTAAACCTCAATGGTCATTGTGTAACTCATCTAAGAAAATCCAACCTGTCTTTTTCTTTTGGATCATGTTTTATCATAAGATAGATGCTTAAAACTATTTACCCAATTTTCACAGTCACAGCTTGTTTCCAAGTTTAAACTCACTCCCAACACACTCTCTCTCTTTGCTGAGAAAAAAACAAATCAATAACTGAAGTTGCTGATTGGCTTGTTTGGTACATGAATCAGAACAATGCCTTCAAGTGTCCATTGTCATCATCACATTCTGTGTGCAGACACAAATGAAAACATTTTTAAAAAATGCATTCTTTGTAATTAAAAAAAAAAAACCCCTCATTAAAGGCCATGGGCATATCATTAAAGTGCCAGCCAGTAAAGCCACTAGCTTACCAAGGAGTTAAGCTAATGTCATCTCGAGATGCAGTCCACTGGTCAAGCCAATAAGCCTACTGGTAAATATAAAGTTTATTCCCTTGTACCATCTTCTCCAAAGGCTCTCAACATTTGGATGGATTCATCTCCATTTCCCAACAGTGAGGTTTAACCAGAGTGGTGTGATTTTTGCAGGCTGGAAGAGGTATTCTGTCTCATCTATTTGGTCATACACCTACTACTTTTTATCTGTATGCTATATACCAAGCACCAGGAATGCCTTGAAAGCAGACTGACCTCAGCGAGAAAGATAAATACTGTAACTGTCTTTCTATTCATAGTATATAGATGCAAAGAAGTTATGTAATACCTGATCTTGGGGTCTGAGGAACGGTTTCCAAAATATGACACGTGTCTTGGCTGAAAACTGAAGAATATGTCAGAGGACAGGTTCTGTGGAGGGAGTGTCAGGCAGAACGTGCAAAAGATCAGGAGTGAGGAGACAGTTGACCATGGTTTGTGAGCAGCACATGAAGAAGCTATGGTAAGAGACAGGAAGGGACTGGGACTCAAATGCATGCCAAAGCATAAATGAAAATATGCTACAGAGGGAAGTGCTGACGGCAGGTATCACCAGCCAGGTTAAACACTAAGATTCCATGGGTGAAGGAAATAAAAATAAAAATAAAAATAAAAAGCTATGATGCTATTTTAATAGTGTCTAAATTAATACTGTCACCACAATATGTAGGGTCAGGTCTGATAAACTGCAGGGTATGGAAAAAAATAAGTGTAATTACTAGAAACTAATGAAAACGAATTATCTTTTAGTTCTAAAACTTCGAATAATCTCCTGGGTATGGCCAGGGACTGAATTCATTTCTAAGAATTACAGAATAGAGATTAGTTTAAAAACATACTAAGAATAATTAGGATCCAATCAGAATGGTTTTTTACTAAATTTAAAAACCATAACAAAACTACAAAATACTTCCACTAATACTCTGAAAGCTTTAGGGGAAAAGTTACATGAGTTCTGAGTACACTTACTTTTTCATTATCATGACAGTCCAATCATAATTATTAAAATTTATAATATAATGTCAAGTTACATCAGATACTTTTCTACTGAATCTTTTTCAAGGACAAGCAAATCATACGTGCAACCTCTATTTACTTATTTAATTTTAGGGCAAACACACATCTATGTGCATTTCATGAACACATTCTACTTTTTGAAATTTGTAAAACGGGTTCTCTTGACAGATCTGTGAGCATGAAGAATATGGAGGAAAGGTTGAGAAAAAGCAAAGAGGATGCATGTTGTACCTTCTGGGGCATCATGACTGTAGTGGGGAAAAAAGAGTACAGAATTTAAGCCAGCCAGAGACCTACTTTCCTATTTGTGTGAGCTTGGCCAATTTACCTACTTGCTGGAATTGTTTCCTTATCTGTAATGTGAGGGTACTAATGCCTGTCTTTTGGCTTGTTACTAAAACTGAATGAAAAAACTACATAAAATATACAGTGCAGAATACCTGGCACATATTAGAGTCCCAAAAAAAAATTTGGTTATATTTCCTACCCTATTTTCAAATATACAAATTTCTATATTCTATAATCATATGAGGGTAAAATTTTTGGAGCTGCCTTGCCAACACCAGTTGAATGGCCCTATAGCTATATTTATCATAACTCTACCTCATAAATTCAAATAATTGACCATTCACAATTCAGTTGCAATTATTATTCACCACTTACAACCATTTTGAGTTTTTGTAATACATACTTTTCATACACTTAATCTCCTATACCTAATCGCCTACAAAGCCAAGAGAACAAAACAGATCAAGTTTTGTATTATCCCCATTGAGAACACAGATCTCTGTTTCTTTAGGTCATCCTTCTCATAATATTTTTCACAAAATGGAAATGGTGACCTGCAGCTCTGCAGTTTCTAATTCTTTAGCTCTGTTAAGCAAGAAATTCCACAAAAGTGTTCAAAGATTCTAAAATAGGCTTTCAACTCTATTAATAATAACTATACTACATTTAAAATGAGAATATATTACCCTAGTCTTCCAAATTCTTTAAGTTGTTTTTTTTTGTGTTCTTTTGTTTGTTCGTTTACAATTTGACTCCTTAATTGGACTGCAAACTTTTCAGGAAGAGATCGTCTTCTGTTCATTTTTATAGTGCAGTTCAGTGGAACTGTGCCATGTGCTCACTGAACTAATGTGAACTCAATCCTACTCAGAGAGAGAAATAAATATACTTTGAATAGTACAGATGATTCCACCTACAATTTATTCAATAAGCAAATCCCCAGGAATAATATTGCCGCTGCTTTTGTTCTGATGGTTTCAATTCCCGGTTACATTTTGTTATATGCACATCTTGCATTAAGTGTCTGGGTCAAATATTCTAAAAATAGGCATTTTTCATATAAAACATCACCTTGATGAGCATCTGAGGCTCAATGAAAAACAGTACTCTCTTCTAATAGTAGATGGAAAACTGGCCAGGTTGACCTAATTCAGAGATGGTGTATTAGACTCCAACATGGCACCTAATTCGGCAAGAATATCGTACTTTGTGTCAATTAATGGAATTTCAAGGGTAATTCTACCTATTCATAGTTTTTAATTTTACACTATCTTTAGAATATGTTTTTATTTTTTTAAATAAGTTAAGCCTCTGATAACTCCCAACCTATAGGTAGCACAAACTCTTCACTGGTGTGCTGCTAAATTTCAAAGCATGTATAATACACAGTAACATACACTGGTCTTAATCAGATAGTACTTGTCTCACTATGTTATGCTGTATCATGCAGAACAGGTACAACTTATTTTGAGAAGAGGTTTAGGGCAAAATGTCAAGCCAGCACCTCAGAAAGGTGGTCTTCACTGCAATATGTGAAAACAGAATCTCTTCAGATGTGAACACAAAAAGATGAAAAACTATGGGTCTGATGTAGAAACTGTGTTCAATAAGAACCTAATGAATGAATCCAAAAATTAATCAGCAGAATAAATCTTTTCTGGGGTTATATCTTAACTCCACATCAACCTAAAGTGATCTACAGAAAGTTTACACAGAAAACCTAGAAAGGCAAAGAGCTAAAATCAAATCTGTTCTTTCCTGGATATATAGTAATATAGTAGAATTCAATTTTATGATTAGAAGTTATTTGTTGGTAAAAGGCATCAAAAGAATAGCACAGTTCTAAAGGGGTATCTATTATATGCCAGGAAAAAGTGAGACAATAATAAATAATAAAATGTTAGACAAATATATGGAAGTTTCTGCTGGAAACACCCATATCGGCCAGACTTGATTTTTCAAATTTTGTCTTATTAGCTGATGATTTCTGTATTTCTGACAAAAAGGCAAGCATGCATTTATCTGTTAAGAGTGATTTTTAATTTTCAACCAAAAAATGTAATGCTTATGCCATTTCAGGCATTAGGCTAGATACCAAAGAAACAAGATCAACTAGGACACGGTCCCTGCCTGTAAGGGGCTCAAAGTCTAGTAAGAAACCTACAAAAAGGGAGGAGCCTACACTTTGTGGGCATTCCTGCTTTTCTTTCTTTCTTTTTTAAATGCCTACAGCACCTGGTATTCCAAGGTGGTCTTCCATTCGAGTACTAACCGGGCCCAACCCTGCTTATTAGCTTCCAAGATCAGACAAGATCGGGCACGTTCAGGGTGGCATGATCGTAGATTGCTTTTCTTAAAATTAGGACTTTCATATACCTTCTACCTTGTATTCAAGGTATTCTAGTGTATTATTTCTTCTATTAAACTATAAACTTCTTAGGAAATGTATATACTGTAATGATGTTGCATGTAAAACTTCAATTAAAAACTTATGGCAAATTAAAAAATAATTAAATCAATTTCTAAAGTCCTCTTGGCATGTTCAGATTCCATACTATAAAATATGTTAGGTCATATGTAAAGAACAAGTCTCCTGAAAACAAATGACTCACCCATTACACCTTATTTAACAATGACTTTTAAAGGCTGTAAAGAGAAGTTCTTAAAAAAAATTTAAAAATAGTAGAACACTACACCCTTCCCTAAAACTTGCCATGCTGGTTTCAAAACTGTATGCAGCAGAGCTCCTACCAAAAAAGGCTGAGGCCTCCCTTTGGATACTTCCTTAGGGACATTCAGGGAAAACTCCTGCAATAATCACAAGACTATTAGGGGACACAACCTGGCCAGACAAATTAGGTCACAAGAAACTTGGTAAAAATCCAAAGAGTCACTTGGTCACACTACAGAAGGAAAAATTAAAGGCAAATATTTCCTACATCACAGCCTGTAAACTGAGTCCTAACACCTATATAATAGGAAACAAACGCCACTTAAAAACCCTCTGTTCTGTCCAAGGATGAAATAAATACTTAAAGAGAACAGAGATAGAGAAAGGTTTCTCGTAACAGTAGTTTCTCACTTATCTGAAAAAAAAGTCAGCTTTATGTGTTAGTTTTGTTTTTACTAAACATATATAAGTACTCCAATATGTGAGTTCTCATCAGATCATATCATCTATTTTTCTCTTTTCTTGGCCCTATTATGCAAAAGGATGGAAGACAGATGTAGAAAGTGGTAATGACACCACCCCCTACACTTCCTGCTGTGAACTCAGAGGCAGACCTGGTAACACTCTCTGATGTCAGAGTTAGGGAGATGAGCTCTTAATTCTAACATTTTGGCTATAGCTTTTAGTTATCGTTTGTACTTTGTTACTGCATGAATAAACTAACATTTAAAAAATAACCTGAAAATAACTCTCTTCCTTTGCAAACATTAAAAACCCTCTGTTTAAACCAATATTTTTGGCCTTCATCTTGACATCATTTATAATTCACTTAGAATCATTCTGTATTAAAACCTTAAAGACATAGCCACATAGCATAGGTACCTGATGTGGCAATCAAAATCAGCACTAAAATTCAAAAGTTTTAGAAGCAGCTGATATTTGGAGTTGGGCTAGCAATAAAATACATTACAAACAAAGAGCTGTGTGCATGCATATAAATATTTGAGAAGATGCCTTATCGACGGTATGTGGTATTTTTAGATGAGACCAAATTCATCTCAATTAACCAGTGTAATAGTGTCTTGTAAAGAATAAAATCTTACTATGAATAAAAACATGAAAAAAATCAGAGGGTTTGGTAGAAGACAGCAGGGAAAGAAAAAAAATGAGGAAAATGATTTCAGGTTTCCCCATTCTGAATGGGATTAAAATAAAATCAGTGAGGGATAATCGTTTTCTATTTTTCATTGCAAAAACAAATACATATTTTAGGTATCTGAAACTTATCTAAGTAGTAATTAAGTGATGTTTCCAACAAATTAGAATTTAGATCAGTTTGAAGCCATGCCTTTAAATTCCAAAAAAAAAGAGAACAACTTCTAAAAAATTAGCTCCATTTTTTACTTGACATAGTGAGGCAGATATTTTTTAAAAGCTAGGTTTAAATGTTAATAATAAAACTACATAAATTGTTTAAGTTTTTATGAGACACTAAGATTTTCCTACATCGATAATTTTTTTTTAAATCTTTTAAAGATGAGTACCATAGCCACCAATTTCTTAAGCTTTGTAATCACTTGATCAAAGGTTTCAGGTTAGCTAAGCTCTTCCTTTTAGCACTACCTACAGCATTACATTTCTATCTTTTCACCAAGTCTCAGTGATGTCAAAGTCAGAAGAAAGTTGACTCAATCAATGGTGGGGGAAATAACAATTTGGAATAAACCTACACAAAACAGTAAAATCAAATCAATGTAATTACATATCCATTTTTAAAAATTCATTTATCCAAGCTCTTCAAAACCAGACAGTTCTTAAGAGTTTCTGGCATAAAGCCAAAGACTTTGACCAAGAATGTAAAAGGGAACACAGAAAACAGCTGAGTTCCTTCTAACAACACATGGATTTGTTCTCCTCTGGGAATTGGTAATTTTAAAAGAGGGTAGACGTGAACTTTTACTGCATATATTTCATAACTCCCCTATTAGATAAAAAGTGCAAGCAGCATGCCCACCAGATAAATATATATGTTTTGCAAGGTCATGGGAAAACTATTCCATTGGATACTAAGAACATATCTGATAGCTAAAGGATTTTAAAGTAATTTAAAATTATGACCACTAATTATATGAAGTTACCCAACAAGAATAAAAAATTTCTAGATTAGGGAGCCCAGAGAAAAGCAAGTTTTAGGGTACATATCTTCAGTAAGTGTACAACTGTTCATTAAGTCTGCAGACACTGAGTATGACTGCCCCCAAATGAGTATTTCTATCTTTTTGGTATATTTTAAAAGATTCATAGAGTAAACTTGCCTTCTAAAAGCATCAAAAAACAAGGCAGAAAGGAGGGATGCAAGAAGATCCAGAAGAGAATGTAGGAGAGAATGACTGGCATGGAGTCCAGCCTATCATGAATGGAGCACTATACTGTGGACGAGGAGAGCGGGGTTCCCAAACAGTAGCAGGGTGAGGACTGCCTGAGGAGTGTTGAAGCCCGCGTTGGCACCAGACCTTAAAACAACCAGCCTGCCACGCAGGAGGTTCATGGCGCCCCTGTCCTCTTTCATTCTCTCCTCTTCCCTCCCATACTGCGGAGAAGAGGCATTTTATTCACCCATTCACCCACTGTCCCCTGTGTGAACAGCTATTCTCGCTGTGAAATGGCCTGCAATGTTGTCTGGAAAGCAACAGGGCAGGACCAACTGACACTGGAGTTTACTTATATGAGGTAGTTTAAACAGGTCGCAAAACTGAATATTCAGTATGATTCCCATCTTATTTTTTAAATTTTACTTAAAAGAAAAACATATACATACAAATATCTATATTAGTAAAGATATATTTAATTTTATATTTATACAAGAAAAGTGTGAACATATCTACCAAGTCATGTGGTTGAGTCTGCTCCTCTGGCTCAAGAGAGCTGACAATTAAATTTTCAGGAATTTTGTAGGCCAGTTGTTAAAGATAGCAATTATTAAAAATTACATAAACTTACATATAAATTATACAATAAATACTAAAAACTCATCATTTCCTAATCATTTTACCATCTTTCGTATTATCTGTGCCTTGAGATGATTTATATCTATTACACCTGTATGGTGGAAATACTATATATGTGTTACTGTGCATCTCTTCCCTATTTATCATCAATGGTGTCATGCTGGTAGCTTTAAATTGGCCATGGTTAGAGTATTTACATCACAGATATTGGCAAATCAGAGCCTAATTGATCAGTTTATTGACTGTCAAGACTTAAGAAAGTGATGGATAAAATGTTAATAATGTAGAATCAACTTAGAAGCATGCTGTTTGTAGCTGTTACACCGTGAAGAACAGAAAAAATTGAGGAAACATTCTTCCAGTATTTGACAACTATTATCTGAATCAGCAGAGAAGTTTCTCATATCACTGACAAAAAGAGTAGACATTCTGACATGATTCTGTTGTTTCACTTTCATACTATTCATTAATATTAACAAAGGTATCAATCAACAATCACACTGGATTTATACTAAGGGAGCTGAATGTTAAACTTTTATCAGCAAATCACTACATATGCCCAAATGGTAACAGTAGCTGGCTCTGAGAGGTACAGAATTATGATTTGTTATCCACCTGTGTCTCTGTATTTTTCAAGTTTTATATGATGAACATTATTCATTTTATAATTTTAAGGTTTTTTTTTTTTAATTTGCTATGGCAAAAAAAAAAAAAAAGTAATTTGCTTCATGTCAAATTCCATGACCTCTGAATAATTAAAATTACATTCCCACCATCAAATAACCAAGCACCCAGGAAACAGTAGAATGAGGTCAAATCTAGATGCCATCAGAAGGTGAAAATCCCCCGGAATTCTAGCATGAACAGCAGTATGCATACAACTTCAAACAACTTACAAAAAGCAAATAATCTATATATCTCACAAACTCATACTCCTTTTCACATAAAATTTAAAAACCAAGGAATTAATGATCAAATTAAATGAACATGAACATTTAGAATTTTAAAAATCATCAACGTAACTATTATTTCCTTAGTGTCCTCTACGTTCCAGGGATTCTCCCAGGTACTGAGACAAGAGCAAATAAGGTGAGCTCCTGCATCCAAAGAGCTTACAGTTTAGGTAGAGAAGACAGAAAAGTTAACTGGCAAGTGTTTGTTTCTAGGTTTTTTGTTTTTAAGCTGGCAATTTTAAAACAGATTAGGAAATATAAAACCACCCAAGGATGTCTGGAATCTTTAAAATATATATCTAGAACTAACCATGAATGTCAATTCAAATGAAATACAATTCAAAGAGAATAAAGTATAATTAAACTTTAAAAAACAGTGAAACAGATTTTCATTGGCAAGACTGGGCAGACATGAACAGTAATATTCACCTTCTTGCAGCAGCCAAAGCCAAAGTCACCCCTCGAACTCAGCTAGTCCAGTGTTGGCATTTTCAGAACTGTCTTGGCAGGACAGGCCAGTCTAATTCAGACTTCTAGGGGCATTCGAGATCATCCTACTCACACCTGTAAGCAATGGCTATGTCACCTTCTGAATGTCTATAAGATGTGCCAATTATTTCTTGAGCCACTGCCTTTCCTGTCACAAGAATTCATAACAACAGAAATGAAATGAAATGAATGTGTACTTGGATAGATGGATGAACAAGTAGTTGGGAGACAGACAAGCAGGTGGATAGACTTGTTTTTTCTTAACAAAGTTACTTTCAAAGAAAACAATATATTACCTAGTAATCCCCTCTAGTTGTAGGTCCACCTATCTAGATAACAAATCTAATTCTGGCTTTATTGATGGATCAGAAGAGAGATGATAGCCTTTCTAAACACCTAAATCTGGTGTGGTAGTTACAGATTTTGCTATCAGACAAATACTCTGACTGCTAAAACCAGACCCACAATTTTCCTAGGAGAGATACACAGCTGTTTTAGGCTGTGTTGAACTGAGTCAGAGGATATTTGGGAGTCTTCTTGGAACTTCAAGAAAAGGAGAAAGAGAAGAAGATGGAGATCAAAGAGGTGGGGTTAGAATCTAAGACCTGCTTCCAAGCTCTACTCCTAATTCTACTTCAGTCCCACAAGCCACAACCCTGACACTGAGGTCCTAAGAAAGACTGAGCAGAATTCCCATGACAGTAATAGTAGTTCTCCCATCACTGCCACCAGCACCTTTACCAGAAAGTTAGATGCTGTAGAACAGCCCTTGGTAGCAGAATAGCAAGGCTACTAGATAATTTTAGCTGCCCGAGAAGACAACTAGATAACCAACATACATATACAAATCAGACATGTTTTCTCTACCTCATTTATTTACTTTTGTAAGTAGCCTCAAAAAGAAGTAAATTATGTTGACGTCCTTGGATCTCTCATTGTTTCTAGTTCATTTGAAAGTGTCTCCTCTCAAATTAGGAAACATTAACTGATCATGTTATGTACCAAACTTGGAGAGGTTTAGAAGAACAACTGCTTTTGGGTAAGAAGCCAGACTCATAAACATATAATTATAAACTATAATACAGCTAATTTGTGCTCTACATAGAAGCAAGCCAACATAATTAGGAAGCAACCTTTAGTTTGTTCATTTTTGTCTCTATATCAAAATGTTTCAAACAGTAACTTTAGGCAGCATTTTTCAATTTTAACATAAAAACTGTACAGTCATACATTGTTCAGCCATATGTCTATGCTCCAAAAAATGCATTATTAGTTGATTTTGTTGTTATGCAAACATCATAAAGTACACTTACACAAACCTATATGGTATAGCCTGTTTACACTATATGGTGTGGCTATATGGTGTGGCTACACATCTGTATATCATGTTACCATATTGAATACTGTAGGCAAATGTAACACAATAGTATTTCCATATCTAAACACATAAAAGATGCAGTAAAAATATGGCATAAAAGATAAAAAATGGTACACCTGCATAGGATGCCGTGAATGGAGCTTGCAGGACTAGAAGTTGCTCTGGGAGAGTTGGTGAGTAATTGGGGAGTGAGTGTGAAGGCCTAGTACATTACTGCACACTACTGGGCACTTTATAAACACTGTACACTTAGGCTACACTAAATTTATAAAAACATTTTTCTTCAATAATAAATTAACCTTAATTTACTGTAAACTTTTTACTTCATGAGCTTTTTAAATTTTAACTTTTCAACTCTTTTGTAATAACACTTAGCTTAAAACATAACCAATGCTACAATCGCTATGCCTAGGACGTCACTAGGCGATGGGAATTTTTCAGCTCCATTATAATCTTATGGGACCACCACTGTATATGTGGTCCGTCAGCGACCAAAAAGGTCCTTGTTCACTGTGTAACTGCACTTGTAGTCCCTTTTAACTCTAACAGCTCATTAGAAATATTTGTTTTCAAACTAAGACTTTCTATAAAAACTATAAACTCTCTCTCACTGAAATACTTCAGCCTTGATCATTTTTTCTTATATTACTGGTGAAACAGAATAAAAGCTGCTTACCATGCTAATGTTGAATTGCTACAACTTATTTTTGTCATGGTAATTTTGTATGTTCTGTTTTTCAGGAGGACCTTTTAAAATAAATTTGTAAGTTTTGTAATGGTTTTAAGATTTACAGAAACTTGTAAAGATAGCAGAAGTTCCATGTCCCCACACCCAGTTTTCCCTATGGTTCATATCTTACACTAATATGTTACATTTGTTACAATTATGTATTTGTTTTAAAACACTGATATGCAAACTCTACTTTCCCATGTTTTATCTGTAAGCAATTACAGAAGGTATCACAAAAGATTCTCCTACGGGAATTACTGTAACACCAAACTGTAAACATTAAATGACATCATTGTTCCCCAGAGCATTTTACAAAGAAGAAATAATCAAGGTGGGGCAAAATTCCTGTAGATTTATTTTTTAGGGTTTCAATTTCTTAGATTTATCACAATGCCTAGCAAAGTGCTTATCACACACAATAACCATTTGTTGAATACATGTGAATCCCACTTGCAAATATATCATTGTACAGAAATGCTAATACATCTGTTTGATATCAAAACTACATTCATCAATGTTTCATGGAGGTGTTATTTTTTTTTTAAGTGGTGATCCTTTCAACATCAGGCTTATTATAAATACAAATTGTGGTTTTACCTCAGTCTTAAGCAGAACAGATCTAGGAGAGATTTAAAGGCTCTATTCTCAGTAATCATCATTTAAAAGTAAGTAAGAGTAGTTCATTTATTTAAATACCAAGATCAAGTCTCCTCTTTATGCAAGTAGAGGGCCAAAGAGAAGAGGGTAGAGGTGACCCATCCTTGTACATAAAGCATCTGCCTGCATTAAGTCTATAAATGAATTCCTGGAGACACAGGGCATGTAGGGCTCATGACCTAGGATCATTCTGATGGCTGTCAGACACAGAGAGTGAACTGTGTGAGGCATTCAGAGGTCTGGTCCAGTTTCATCTCTACTCATTTTGTGAATATAATCATATAACTTAATGTCAGTTTCCTCCTCTATAATAAAACATTCTTGAAAATGTTTGGATAATCTCTACCCACTACTCTTCAAATTTTTTTAACATGAAACTTAAAAAAACTCCAAGATCCCAATTTAAATTCTACTCAGCAAGAATCATTTACTTAATCCAACTGGAGCAAAGGGAGTTGGACTTGATAACTAATCCACTCCATTAATAGTAAGTAGCCTAACTGAGCAATGCTTTAATGCCTTATATCTTTTTTTTTCTCATGTCTTTTTTTAAAACAATTTTTATTAAAATATAGCTAATGTACAATATTATATTAGATTCAGGAATACACCATGCCTTACATCTTTTAATTCAATCCATACATCTACCCTTAGAAGAAGGTACTATTATTGTCCTAATTTTACAGATGAGAAAGAGTTTTTGTAATTTAAATGTCCAAGGTCTCATACCCCATAAATGATGAAGCCAGGATTGGAACCTGGACAGCAAGGCTCCAAGAGCCAGAGTTCTTAGCTACTGTGTTTCTCTGCCTCACAAAAAAGTTCACCTACAGCTGAATGTTGAGAGGAAAACACAAAAAAAAACACTTGTATAAATGACAATTGTGAATTAATTATGAAGAAACCCTGAGAACTTGTCTTCTTTCACTGAATATCCCTATGACTTAGAAGATTTAAATCAGAAGCAGTGATGGAGAAGGGAGGAAGGTGTCTTGAAGAGTATTAAAAAATGATTTAAGACTTTCATCATTTCTAAGATTTATTCATAATATATAACATGTCAAGGAGTATATGTGAGTGTTTGGAAATTCATGGGTCTGCTGTATTTCGTGTTGTTTTAGGAGCTCCTACATTAAAGAGGTTTTGTTGTTGTTGTTGTTGCCTTTTGTTGGTGAAAGAAGCGAAAACAATAAAGGTTTCTATTACTCACTAAGGCACAGATTGATGTCAGTGTTTCTAAGATAAGTAATACATTTCCTTCGCATAATATATTATATGGCGGGGTTTTGGTTTGTACGTCAATAAAGTACTACTCTGCTCCGTTTTCTCAATATATTCACGGCACCCTAACCTCTGTAAAAATAAATCCTAAAACAAAGCTGTAGTCTGGGTTCGTCCTAAAGCCAATATAAGTGTGTTCAGTACGCAGATTTTATCTCTAAATTATAATACTGTTATCGTTATTTCTTTTAATGGCATTATATTATCTTGTGAGGTTAAAAGCAACTGAAACCCCTCTAAACTCAAATTAAAGAAAATGGGTTTTAATTTTGAGTGTCCATAGGTAACCCAGGAATTCCCACAACAGGAAGTACATCTGAACCTCACACAGCACTGGGAAGCAAGGTGGCTTCTTGGCCAAGCCCTCATTCTTCCTCACTTTCTCTGAGACTACACCATCTTTGTTTTTATCTTCAAATCTCCTGCTATAGCTGGACTCTCTCTGTTCATTCTTCAGCAAACCTGGCCAATGTTCATCAGTACATATGTTGCACCAAGCCCAAATCTAAATAATTTTCAAGCTCCAGAAACCATGGCTCTGAGCTCTATATTCAGCTTAAACTTTCAAGAGTTTAAGAGTTTTAATTATCACAGCATATAGGCCAGAAGTCCACCAGCTATGGCCAAATGGAGTAAGGCTGCTTGGAAACCTGGTTCCAGGAGTCTATCCTTCAGGTGGGAGGCAGTTGTCAGAGAAGAAGGCAAGGGCTGGCTGCAATGCAACCACCACTACTGCATGAGGTAAGATTTAGTAGGACTGTGCCATTACTCCATTGTGCAAAGCTATAGAAAGAAATCAAACACTGAAATGTAGGCCAAGAGAATCTACAAGAGGATTATCTATAGGCATTGTTTCCAGAGCTCCTGCTAAAAGCTTTGAAACCAGAGACCACAAGGAAGGATCCCAACAATGTCTGTTGTGCTTTTTCCATTAGCTGTTTTTACTTCTGAGTGGCCAGTCTTTTACCACTTTGAGTGAAGGAACAAAGAAGACATCATCCTCTATCCAGATGGAGAGGAGGTTAGGGTTTATTGTGTTCAAAAGAATATAATTAACTTCCTAAAAGGAAGTGCATCTGCTATCTGTAAACAGCTATGAAAAAATCAATGCTAGTAAAAGGAGAGGACCAAATCTGTATCTTTTCTCTAACCAGCCAAAGCTAATACGTTGTCACATATCAGAAGCCTGTGGGACCGTTCAACAGTTACTGACAATCCAAGACTTTACCAGTCCACACAAAGCAGACTCATGTGCTTATCTGAGCAAGAAGGATAACACGAAGGCGTTAAGAGCAGACACCACAGTGCGTTTATGCAGGTGCCAGTGTTCATTCCTGCACAGAACCCTGCCATGGCCAGACGCCCTGGCTCCAGTGGAGAGAACCGTTTAGGATCATGAATGATACAACCTGTACAGTTACTTATGACAAAACTAACAGACACAAAACGGATCTGTTAGAAAGAACGTCTGGATTACAGACACCTGAAGAGTCCTGAGCTTGAAATGCAGGGGCAACACTGAAACTCATTCCCAAGTGGGTTTAGTCTGCTTAACTGAGATCCAAAGCAATCGATATGCCCGACCAATTTTACATGTCATTTCGGCTGGGATACAGTCCCCAGTTATTCAATCAAACACTAATTTATGTGTTACTGTGAAGGTACTGTGTAGATGTGGTTAAAGTCTATAATCAGTGACCTAAAGTATGAGAGATAATCCCAGATAATCTGGGTGGACTTGCCTCAATGAGTTGAAAGGCCTTAAAGCAAAGCAAAGGCTTCTTTGGTGAAGAAAAAAATCCCATTTGTAGATGGCAGCTTCAGTTCACATATATAATAAGGTCCAGCCTGCCCTTCCTGGTAACCTGCCCTGTGGGTTTCCAACTTGCCTAGCCAGCCCCCACATAAGCCAATTAACTAGTGAATCTCTGAATATACTGTCTGACTGGTTCTGTTTCTCTAGTTCAGCCCCTAACAGATACAGCAACTGAGTAATCATCATGATAACCCTAAGAGATACTATTATTAGCCCCATTTATAGATGAGTAAACAGAGGTACAGGAAGATTAAGAAATTGCCCAAGGGTCCCACCTCCTAAACGGGAAGCTGGACTCCAATTCAGGCAGACTGATGTTTAGACCCAAGCCCTTCACCTTCTATTCCACAGCCTTTCCAAATGATTTTACCAATACAAGCAGAACTGAAACAACTAAAAAAGTATTTTTCAAAATTCATTTTGAATTGCACTAAAAAGTTCTCCAATCTTGGGCATGAACAGGGAGTAGTCTTTATACTCATTTTGGATCACCCTACAAGTTCCCCAAACTTGAGCACAGACAGTCCCAATTTCAATTAGAGGCTCAAGGGACAGGCACTGATGTCTACGCCTCTCATTCAGGTGATGTGACTTCTAAATGCCCTAGGACAGGCCCTGAAAAGGACCTCCAGTGGCTGTGGATTAGTACAAGATTCCTTTGAAAAGTATTATTTTGGGGCCTGAAATAAAAATTACAGAAATAGGTCATGGTTAATAAGCATTCTAACATAAAAATGAGTTAAACTGAAAGAAACAAGTTCATGTTGGTTATTTTCTTCTGGTTCATTCAAAAGCAACACAGGCCAGGGGGAAATGTTTAAATAATGTTATACTGGTGAGAATGCAACCTTTTACTGAGGGTAAATTTAGTAGTATATATAAAAAAATCTGGAAAAAAATTTTTTGATCCATTAACTTTGATCTATTAATTTCATTGCTAGGAATTTATCACAAAGAGGTAATCAGTGATGGTCCATTAAAATGCAAGTATAAGAATTTTACCACTGCATTGTTTATAATAGGAAAAAACTGGAAATAACCTAAATGTCTGACAATAGGAAAATAATTAAAGTTTGGTGTACCTATATGATAGAATACCATTAAAAATCACAACATAAGAAAATGTTCATAAACTATTATTTTGTAAAAAGGAGGTTACATATAATACTATATACAGCATGACCTCAATTGTTTTTTTAAACTCGACCAAGTAGGCACAGAAAATGACTGAAACATTAATATACCCATAGTAGTTATTCAGTGGTTAGACTATGAGTAATTTTACTTTCTTCTCTACTTTCTTTTATAAACTTTCATATTAAAAATGTATTGCTTTGTACTAAAAAATATAATCACAATTTATAAGACTACTGAAAATGGCACGATATGTTAAATAAAACAATAACTTAAAAACAGTATATTCATGAGGCTCTGTTAAAATTATAGTATCTGTATGAAAAGATAAAAACCAGAAATAAATACATCAAAATATAACAGTGATTAACTATGAAGTAGGATTATAGATGACTTTCTCATTTTATATACTTATTTTTTCCCAAATTCCTATCATGAACATATTCTGCTTTATAATCAGAACAAATGAATGTAATTTCATTTTAAACAAAAAAAAGAACAATAGTGTTGAAGACAGAAATTTATCATATAGAAAAACTCTGAAAAGCACAGTTTGGCTTGTAAAGACATTTTCTACTTGAAGCTTCTCTTTAGAATCTATAACTAAAAGAGAAACCATTGGGCAATATACAGTGATAAACTAAGTTCTGTTTGTCATTTTTTTTTTTAATAGCATCCCTGGACTGCCCAGGCAAGAGAATGTGCCAGGGACAATATGATCTTCAGGAAACAGGTTTACAATTAGGGGATGTTTATATTCTAGACACAATGTTACTCTAAAGCATTCAGACAATCAGACAATTGATACATTCCTTCCATTCTTTTATTTTCTGAATTACCAAAGAGTATAGATTCTCAATCCTCTTTTCCAAAAGGAGAGAGGGTCACACATGAGTGCTTTTTTGGCATGCCTGCCTTATTTTTGCTGCATTTACAAGTGTCATGCAGGGTGCGCAGGCTCGCCTTGCATTTCTGGAGAGCTGCTCTACAGCGCGGACGAAGTCGGAAGCTAACAAAAGGTTGTCACCAGGGCAGAACTGAATGTTCTGACTTGTTATCTAGAGGAGCACCCAAGCAAAAAGGAAGCCCCACCCTGAAATTATATTTTTGGGACCAGGCCTGATTTCTGGTTTTGAGAATGGTTTTATATACATAAAGACAAGACTAAATTTTGATCAAGAGTTGTTTATTATTAATGAGATAGGAAGTGACTGAGCTACTGAATGACCGTTTTGCAAATCTGTCCACACTACGATTCTTCTATGGATTAGTTAGTACACTTCTTTGGGTTATAGTCCCAATCGATACATTTGAAAAATGTGATATATGTTATGCCAGTAAAACATACTTAAAAAAAATTAAAGTCCAGTTGTACAAGAAAATTTATTAGCTGGGGTAAAACCATAACCTAGGAACAGACTGAGATCCACAAAGATGTATATAAAGTTTACTCAAGTAAAATCTATATTTAATATAGATTTTGTAGAACAGTATAAATTATTGCTTCTAAATTATACTGCAGAAAAGCAAAGAGCTAATATAATATATAACTAACCCAAGAGAAAGAGAGGAAAGAATCAGGATAAAAAAAAATTTAAGGGCCAGGAGTTCCATGTGCTCCCTGGACTGCTGAGAAATGGGTGGACACATGTCCATCTTGAGAAAAAGTAATGAAACAGGACCAGCTGCTGTTCCAAAGTTAACTCCTGCTGATAGTTTAATTTGAAACACCTTCAGAGGAGCCCTCACACTAAGTTCTATGTACCACACTAAGCTGACAGTAGTAGGCCATTTGATAAAACTTTTTCAATAACCCAAGTGATACACCATATGTTTCATTTTCATTCTCATCACAGAAGGAGGAAATGCTAAAGTCACATTTCTTAAAACTACAAAAAAATAATATGCATATATGTATTATATATGTAAAAAATATAATGTATGTATAATGTATGTACACATATTCTCTGTAGGACATAAAATGTTAATAATCCTTTTGTCTCTACGCTGCAAAAGGGCTTTTTCCTCCATGAAACCTGTACACAATTTTAATTTTTTACCTCATTTATAGCATTACAGATGCTACAGCAAAAGTAATGTTTCTTTTGTAGCTTAGAAAACATAATGTCAGAAAGTAATTATACACAAGCTATAGTTTATAGAAGTACAAGAATCAGAACATATGGGCAGAATTACAGTAGTTAAACTAAGCCCAATAGAGCATGACATTTAGAAAGAAGAAAAGCAAAAACAAGTTAAATCTTTTGCTTTTAGTTAATCTTTTTAAACCATAATGTGGTGATGGTAGAGCTTCAAAATAAAATCCTCAACATCTTTATAACATCAACAACAGGGTAGGAACCAAATCCCCTTCAAATTTTAATAACAAAGTGGTTGCTATGAATCTTAACATCATCAACTATTAATTCTTAGTGTACTGAACTATGTGCTGCAAATATTCGTGTTAAGTCTGAGTCCCTCTCTGTATTGGGTGACATTTCAGGCTAGACTATGGGAAGGGGGCATGAAATGGGCTCTACTAAACCTGGAGTGGCATCAAACCACCATAAAGCTGAGTGAGATCTAGGAAGAGAAATGTAGGGCATAAAAAATTTTAAAACTTAAAATAATTGTGAATGAGAACAGGAGTTCAATAGAAACTTGAGAAAAAAATCTATCACAGAAAAAGCAAAAGAGGTTTTCTTGCACAAGTATACACAAAGATATAAATATAAAATGTTTACTGAAACATCATTTCTGTTAGAAACTGGAAACAGCTCATACGCTATCAGTGAAGAACTGGTTAAATAAATAACAATATAACTACACTAGAAAATTCTATGTAGTAGTTTAAAAAAGTAATGAAGTGGAAAGTGACATGGTACTACTTTCTAAAATATAAGTGAAAAAGGCAAGGTGGCATAAATACATAAATGAATATATGAAAAAATATATACACACACCCCTACATACTACATACATACATATGTAGCTCCCCACTTATTTTAAATATTATTTGAATATATAATATATATATGCACAGAAAGCAGACTAAGAAAGGCATTGAACCCCTAGAATCTTTTAATAATAGTTGCCTATGGAATAAAAGCAGATACCACATATTTCTTCACTACTAAAAATGTTTTCATGTGTTACTTGTATAACTCTTAAGTGATAAAATGAGATAAAAATCCACAGAGCAATATATGGTGCTTTGAGTAAAGAGAACTAACTATAGGAACAGGACTAAAAGTAGAAATGAAATGGGAACAATATTTAATCGCTTTTTTTCTGAACATTCTTGACTATTTCCTCCTTTTTATTTTCTTCTTTCAGAAATAATCAAAGAAAATTTCACTCAATTTTATGCTCATGTCCTGTAATAACATCTTTATTGGTGCCATAGGATTTTCAAAGTCTTCTTGAAGTCCTTATTAATTATGAAAATTTTCAGGGTTTTAAAAGTGTAGGTGATATTCAAAGCCCGCTACTCAGCTTGAGAAATAAAACAGTAGAGACACACTTGAACCTCCCTGTGGACCCTTCTCTGACTCATTCTTAGATAATCAATATTCTAAATTCACTACTTACCGCTTCCACACATCTTTTTATACTAAAAAAAAAAAAAAAAGCACACTATACATATAAAAATATATACATATATATATGGAACCATGAAAATAAACAATAAATAACATATTGTTTGTGTTTCACCTATGATAAGAGTCTACAAACTATTTTTGCATCTGGAATTGGCATGCTTTTTCTATAAAGGCTCAGAAAGTAAATATGTTCAGCATTGAGGGCCATGTGGTTCCTGCTGTAGCTAGTCAACTCTGCTGCTGTGAGCAAAAGTAGACAGACAATATACAAATAGATGGGTACGGTTGAGTTCCTACAAAACTTTATTTACAAAAACAAGCAGGGCAGGCCAGATTTGGTCCATTTGCTGAACTCTGCTTTATATAAATGGTATCAAACTGTACCTTTCTTTCTGCAATTTGCTTTTTATCATACACAATTATGTTTCTATCTGTTGTCATGTGTACCTGTAGTTCCCTTAATCCAAACAGTGCTACTCTCAACATTCTTATACACAGTTCCTTGGCACATGTGAAAGAATTTCTCGGGTATATAATGCCTGTTGGGTTGTATGGTATAGGCATTTCAGCTTTACCAGGTATTTCTCAATTGCTCTCTAACATCATATACGAAATTATTCTCACCCACACTTGTTGTCGTCAGCCTTTGAGATTTCTGTGCCAACTTGTTGGAAGTGAGATGGTATCTCATTATCATGTTACTACACATCTTCTTAATAGTAGCAAAGTAGAGAATTTTTTCAAATATTAGCTGGCTACTTAGGCTTCATCTTTTGTGAGTTCCCTGCTCCTATTTGAGTTATTTTCCTTTTTGTTTCTGATGTGTAATTTTTTTATGTTGGACACTAATCGTTTCACCTATGTGCATTGCATAGTCATGACTCTTCACATGCTTTTAATGTCTTCATGTACATAAGTTTTTCTTTTTTTCCCACATAGTCAAGTTTATCAATAGTTTTCTTCATGGTTTGTATTTCTTGGGCCATAAGAACTCCTTCCCTACCCCAAAGTCATAAAGATAGTCTCGTATATTTCTTCAAAATATCTGTTTTACTTTTGTACTTTTGTCTTTAGATTCTACTTCACATGATAAAATAAAACAAATTCCATTTAGATTTTTATAATATGGGCAATAATAGTTTCTATACCATTTGTTGACATGTCTACTTTCCCCACCAATCATAGCACATGATACAGGACTGTATGTGTCCCTCTATGCCTATTGCGGGCTCTATTCTGTTCCACTGACCTATTTCTCTTTTTGCTGACAAAAAAACTGCCTTAATTACGTGCAAGAGTCTACTTCCATCTCTTCAACTTCAAAATACCTTGCTCTTCATTACAAATTTTAGAATCACTTTGTCAAGTTCAAAAAGTATTTTGAGACTTTTACTGAAATTTCACTGCATTTTATAAATAGGTATCAAAAAGGATTATAGCAGGTGGTTTCAAGAAGGCTTTAGGAAGACTAAGATTCAAATAAATGATAATTAATTTTTGAGAAATAAGATTTAGAGTTCTCTGTTTTGTTGCCTTCTTTTTTCGCTGCTATAAATTCTTTCTTTATAGTAGGTAAAGCATTTAAGATAAAGTAACTGGCTTTGCAGCCTGCATAAGTCATTGGGATCTATTATTCAGAGCTAGTGGAGTGGTAAAAAGAGCTCCTAATTTTCCATTCATGGCACCAGTTGCCACAGGGCTTAACTTTCTTTATTATCTTTAGCTCCAACTTCCCTCTCAATTAGTTTCCCAGACTGCCATTCGATAGTACAGTTTTCTAGGTGCTATTAATAGCTGCATCTGGCAAAGGAAGTTATAAATTCAAACAAAATTTTTAAATCCTGTATAATAAATCTCTCACTTGGAGTTTTATAATGTACTTTAGTATATCAAAGACTCTTCATGGAATCGCAGTAAAGAAATATCTCTAATTTTGTTTTAAATTCACCATTTCACAAACTTATTTGTGCATGAATGTTTGGTCAATAAGCAATAAGCAACATTTTTAAAAATGCCAATATCAGAACAGACTAATAAAAAAGCACCCAACAAGACTTTTAAAAATGCTTATACATCATATTTTAGCTTGAGGTTCTTAGCATTGGCCTATACCTGATAACTTTTCCTTTAACTTGACAAAAGTTATACTTTCCTTCTTATTTCAGCACTGAAATGAAAGAACAGGCAGACATCCCAGATTTATTGATCTCTTACTGTGAAAGCTACAGGAGTGTCTAGTCTTATAAAAACACAAACAAAAGAAATGCATTTCTCTTATCCTTGTTGGGCTTTGAGCCCATCATTCTGGCTGCTGAATGGCCTGAAGAGAACCTACAAACATACCAAAATTAAGTGACTTTGTTTACATTTTCTTCTTTCTGCTCTGTTGGTGCAGCAGGTATTAATCTGCTTGATGTACTGCTGGCCTAGTGGAGTAGCCCTCCTCAGCTGAGGATGACAGGGGAAGAATAGGTCACTGCCAATCTCAGCAGACACCCAGAGAGAAAACAATGGCCTTTCCTGGAAAAATATTTCTCCCTTCTTATAAAGCATTACTTCTTGCAGTTGTTGTAACAAACACATTTAATAACAGTCATGGGCAAGCTTTTGAGAATCAGGTTCTTCCCAATTTGCAAGGGGAAAAAATACTGGCATTTTCTTTTCTCTCCTGGAACTACACTTGGCATTTATTCAAAAACATTTATTAGGTGCTTATTGCAGACCAGGAGCTACATCAAATGCTAAGGTTACCAAGATTTTAGTATAGACTTTGAGAACCTGACAGTATAAACAAGAAGTTAAAGAATAAACTATTTTCTGAATACCCTCAAGCACTTCCTCAAATAGAACTACGAAGACTTGGATCCTGATTTTATAGAGTAAATACGCTCTTGGAGACTGGGAGCATTAAATCCAAAACAGTGGGTGCTTTGTGCTCCATGAAGCTGGAGATTTTTTCTTGTTTTCTATTGTATCTTGGGCCTGGCTTAGGGTCTCTCAACAAATATTTATCAGCTATTGAATGTGCAAAGGGCTAGAGCCATGTGTGAATCTTTTTAATTTTATTCCAGCATGAGCATGTCTGGCTTTTCCTTGATAGCATTTCCTCGCAGAGTGGTCCATTCCATCTTTGACCAGCTATGTCAGGAAATCTTTCCTCACGTTGTGCAGAACCCCTCACCCCACCTCATGTTCCACCTACAGATTCACATTCTGCCCTCTGAGACGCCGCAGAACATTCAGAACAGTTTTCTCCACTGCTACTTTTTAACTTGAAATTTTCAATTCTATAGAAAAGATGAAGAAATAGTACAACTAACACACATATACTTTTCATCTATTCACCAATTATTACTATTTTCCCATATTTGCTGTTTTATCTCTTGCTTTTTTTTTCTCCTCATGAATCATTTGAGAGTATGTTGCAAACCTAAGACTACATCACACCTAATAGTTCAGTGTATATACCTAAGAATAAAGACATTCTCCCACATAATAGCGTTCCTATTATACATCTAAAAAAGTAATATTAATAAAATATTATCTATAGTAAAATTCATATTTTAATTATCCCCAAAGTATTTAGTTTTAAATTTGGATTTCAAAATTCCATATTAAAAAGAATTTCAGCCTCTTTTAATCTAGAATATTTTTCTAGCCTTTGTGTATTCTTCATAACATTTTAGTTTATTGCCAGGACTACTACTACACAAGTGATCTCCACATGCACTGATAATGCATCACCTGGAGGCACGTACTATCAGGTTGTCTCACTAATGATGATGTATTAGTTGACTGTTGGATTAAGAATGTGATCATTAGATCTCTTCATTGAAATGATAAATTTTCCCCTTTATAATTAAAAATCAAATAACACATTTTAAGGTGGTATAAATATCTATTCCTCCAACAACTTTTTACCCAAGTTTTAGGAGTCACTCGTGATCCTTGTTTTCTAAATCAACCATTACAAAATTATGATTTTCTACTTCTATGATTTCTTCTAAAAATTCCTTTTTAAAAATCCAATATGTTAGAATCTGTTATCATTTAAAATTTTTTTGATACTGAAATTATCCCAGGGGGAGCCTCCTGAAGCTGTGTCCTAGGCCTTTTTGACATGATCCCATTAGTTGAGCATTTTCTATATTTCTATCACATGAGACGTCCACACTCACCTGTATTTTCCCCTTCCCCAGACCTGGGATAAGCTATTTCTCCAAGGATCCCTGTGTCTTCTTAGTGAGGAACATAGTATTTATGAGGAATAATTTTGCTGGTTTCTTCTACATGCCAGCCCTCCAAATGTTTGAAGCCAGCTATTTCTGTCCCATATACCTCCCAAACTTCGACACCTAAGCTAAATTTACCATATTCTTTACATAGTCTTCTTGAGACTTAGCTTTTATTTCTACCTCACTCTTCTCTTTCATATTCCCTGTCTCAGCTCAGCTGCTGTCTTCTGTTCCAGCAGTTCCCAGTCTGGCTATACATCAGAATCACTGGGGGACTTCTTTCATATACAGATTCTCAGGATCCATTCACTCCATACTTAATGAATGAGAATCTCTGGCGTGGAGCATGAGACTCTGTTTTTGTTTTTGTTTTTAAGTTCTCCAACCACTGTACACTTTGATTTTTCAAGGCCTTGTGAACCCAGAATTAAATACAATATCAAAAGTGTGATCTAGAGCTATTACTTTTCTTATACTGGACACAATAGGTCTTTCAAGATAATTGTAATCAATGCTGACATTTTGGGGGAGGTGAAGGCAATGGCATAAAAATTTTGACTCATGATAAATTTATGAAGAATTAAAATTTCAAGACTTCTTCAAAAGGACTGTTAAGTCACATCTCCCCCATTTCTTTATGTTTCATTGGTCATTCAGACCTAAGTGTAAGGATTTATACTTGTTCCAGTTAAAACTTATATTGCTTGATTCAGTCAAATCTTCAGTATATCAAACATCTTATAGACTCTGATTGTTTCATCCTAAGTATTTTTTTACCCTTCCAACTTTATGTCATTCACTCTCTTTTACTTTGTCTTTTTTTTCCTATTATTATTAAGTATTAGAAACATTAATCTCACAAACTTTTCTATAATTTTGGTGGTAGTCACATAACTGTATTTTTCAAAACTCAAAAAAGCATATACCAAAAAGAGTAAATTTTAATGTATATGAATTATACCTAAAAAAAAAAAAAAAATCAGCCCTGTGTTCCAAATAGCTATATTTTTCTACCAGAGTAGGTCTCACTGACTTATTTTTGATTGACAATTTCTGTAAAACCTGTTATTATTCTAAGTAATAGAGTTTTCATAATTTTGTATTTTTATTCCTTTAAGGTCAATGCATTCTAGGGTTTGATACCTTGCAAAAGCATCAAGGTTTGGTTTACCAGGCCAGTTAATCCAATGAATGCATTATCATCATTTTATCAGTTCCCACAACACAAAATGAAAAAAAAAAAAAGTAATGGAATGCAGAATAAGGAAAAAATAAGATTAGAAAAATAATAATCTTTCACAAAACTGGCTTAAAAATATCGAATTGTTGAGTAGGAGTGGAGGTTAGACAATTTTCTACTTAGAAGTTTAATAAGGATTTTTTAAAAACACTCTTCAGTGCTAGTGAAGATCTTGTAAAACACTCTCAGACAGTGTAAGAGGTTTAAGTGATATAACTTTCTTGGTTATATGAAATTATCGAACAAGAACTTAAATAATTCAATAGAAATATATATATATATATATATATATATATATATATATATATATATACTGTTTAAAAATCTACAGGTATCAAACCAAATTTTTAGCAGTAGCCACCATCTCCAGCCAATGAAATACAAGCTGTTTTGTTTTTTCAATGCTTTGTATTTTTAAAAATATCTTTTAAAATTTCTACAATGTGCCTATGTTAGTTTTATGATTAGGAAAAAAGCAATATACACTTATAAGAATAGTGGTTTAAAAGGGGGGAAGAAAGTAAACCGCAAAATAAAGGCAATAGGAATAAAATTTTGTTTTTGTATTTTATAGTTAGTAAGATTTTTATTTTAAACTTCAAATGAAGAAGAAGTATTATAATATTTTTGATGCATTGGGCCTACAAAAGCCTTAATCTATTCCTACAAACAAGTCATGCTGTTCTTTGTTCTGGTCTTTACACATGGAGGTCCTTCTTTTAGAATACTTACCATGTCCAACCATAAAATAATTTTTTAAAAAGTTTACCTGTCATTCATAAAAATTATCAAAATAAAATATATCATCCAGGTAATCAATAATATTATAAAAAATTTCTGTTCAGAGAATGAATAATAATATTGTGAAGCTTCTTTCAATACCACAGAAGATTCAAATATCCAATAACTCTAAAAGAAAAACGTGCATTGCCTCCAAACAGTATTTTTTAAATGAGAAGCTTTATATACAATTATAAAATACTATAAATTCATACCTTGAAGAACGATGCTCTGGTTTATTTCGTTCGTTGCGATCTGTAAAGAAAGACAACAATTATGTGTCAAAATGCTCTTTAGAAGCCCTGAAAAGTCCTTAAATACCAGCTGCCATACCGTGAGATTTCACAAGGACTACTCAAAGGTTGCTGTGTCTTCTCCTATATAAGGCTCTTCATCAGAGTTGAGAGGGTTTGTCTGACAGAAGAGGTAGAAAGAATTTAAAGAGGACAGCCATATACAATGTTTATGGCTGGTTAAAATCTACTTGGAAAATATATCATTACATATATTATTTCTTTTTCAAAGATCTATGCTGTTTTAAACACTCTGCTAAAACCAAAACAAAGTCAGCTAAGGAAAGAAAAGTAAGGAAACTAAAAAGCCACAAATTACTCAGCTCCAAAAAATCATTCCATGAATCATGGTTGGCAAAAGCTTCTAACAGGATTGGGAGGGGAAAAAAATGAGCAGTCAGCTACAGCAACATCTGCAAATACACTAAGACCAGTACAATCTCATCTTTAACTCTCTATCACCCAGAATATTTCAGAAGTTGGATTTCAAAGTTTCAAAGATAATTAAGTCTAATGTGCTATAATATCAGGCGGTGTGGTTTTCACCCAGGAGCAATTTTGTGAGCCCTTCCCTGGAGAACATTTGGTAATGTCTGGAGACATTTTTGGTAGTCACAATGGGGGCTGGCGGGGGGGTGCAGTGGGGGGGAGAGGGGAAGCTACTGGCATCTAGTGGGTAAAGACCAGGAATGCTGCTAAACATCCTACAATAAAAAATTATCTCGCCAAAATGTCAACACTGCTGAGGTTGAGAAACTCTACTATAGGATAAGAAAAAAGACCATGGCTGCTTGAAGTTTTCAAAAGTGCCCTTTTGTACTGCTGTAAAATGCTGTTCATCAACATGAGGACTATAATACACAAGAGAAAGAAATAAAAAACCCACAGGCTGTCTTATAAAATGCTGAACAACTTTTATTTTTTCAGTACATGCTTACAAATAAGCAAAAAGGTCGCAGTGTCGTAGAAAAACTAACAGAAAGCAATGTATAAGCCATGCTAAAATCCTATAGTGACTTTAAAAAAAATCCTATGCAATGTTGTCAAAATATAGTTTTCTAAAGTATCTTCTGAATAAATACTAACATGATAGAACTTAATCCCAAAACAAAGATTAGACAGGGATTGGTTTTTTTTTAATTTTTTTTTGCCCCTTAATTTTATTGCTGGTGGAGCAGCATAAAGATAATGAAAAACTTCTGGAGATACTGTAAAACTTCTGGAGAGAATTATGAAAAAAAGAAATCAGATTTACATAGTTAAATGTATATATCAATTCTTTCTGAATGGGTTCATAATAAAAAAATGGTTTTCAAACAAAAGAGTTAGTATATAGGAAGACACTGTTCTCTGAAACGCTAACAAGGAAAAAGATTCACATTAAAACATGTTTATTTACACATCATGCTCTCCAAAATGAACACTGTTAATATGCTTCTGGTTCCAATTTCTCTACTCAGTGACTTAGTGTTACTGCCGCTTTTAAAACTTTTGTTTTAATTTGATATGGTTTTACTGGGTCATTAAATAAAAATATCATGTTTTTTCACTTGTTGAATACTAAAATATTAAAGTCACAGCAACGCAGTACACATTTTAAACATTTTTGCATCGTTCCTCTTCAGCTTTTAGCCTGCTAGTTTTGCTAACAAAAGTATAATGTCTCAAAGTAAAGCTAGAAACTGGGTGTAGATCAACTATTTTCATAAAACAAAGCAACAACTCTTACCTGTGGCTAAAGATGAGCTCAAAATGTGCCCATAATACCATTTGTTATGGCTGTGATCCTAGTCTCAAAAAATTTATTTAGGCACGTAATCGCGAATTCCCCCACAAATCTTCCTAGTGGTACAACACATAGGAGGAGGGGAGAAACAGAGTCACAATGTGTGTAAACAAGACTCAGCATCTGAGGGCTTCCCTTTAGGGACTGTTCTGATTGGCAGATGTGCTATGACCAGTCTGCACAGCTGGAATGGGGCCATGCAGGAAGAAAATGGCTCATAGCTCTCCTTCACTCTCAGTTAAAACAGGAAATTTTATAGTCATTTTTAACTTTCTGCTCTAAAAAAAAAATGCAAATCCTCCTCACAGTACTTCTCTGTCAAGCTCGTAATTAAAATCCAAGAAAATAAGTTGACAATCTGTTGAAGGACATTTTAAACATGAATGGGCACATACAGTGTATATCACATGTTACTCCTAAATTCCATGTATTTGATAATTTGAAGGTACAGGTAAATTGTCCATTAAATATTCCCCATCCTTCACCTCCTGACAATAGAAAACAAATTAAACACAGGTTCTTGGTGTGATCTTTTTTCTCAAAGTATACAAATAATTTGACTTCACATTTTACCATTAGGCATCTTTTAGCTTGAAAAATATGTAGTATATGTTTTGTATTTGTGTGTCTACACATGTTTTTATACACAATTTTAAGCAAAGTAATTTCCATGACAGTCTAGAAAATTGTGCAACTGTCAAGGAATAAATTAGTGGTAATGCTAAATTTTTGGCAAAATAGTAAGGGGTTATTATATTGGTCCAAAAGCCAAAACTGAACAAAACAAAGCACTAAGGACAGATTCAAGATCTGGATCTTGCCAACAGTAATAAAACATTTGGATGAAATCCCCTTAAGAAAAATAAGAGCAAGTCTATAGTAAACATGGAAATTTATCTTGACTGTATAAAGTGCTATAAGGATCCGGATTTTATTTCAAATCAAATACTCTTTGGTACATCCCTCCAAATTTTTTTCAGTTTCTAATTCTTAAATAATTAGACGAGAATATACTTGCAAAAGCTTCCTGAACTTTTACATGCTTAGAAATCATACAAATAACTTACTAGGCCAAAGTCTTACCATTTCTAACAAAAAAAAAAAAAAAAAAGATTTTAAAAATAAGAATGCCTTCACTCTAAAATTTACTTGTCAAATGCTGCACATTTACTGTAGGTAATGCACTAACTCCAGGGGCCCACCAAACTGAGCATAATGATTTAGGTCACTCAAAGTCCAGCACTACACTCTCAGTGTGAAGGTCTGCATGGCTGGATGGCTATATAAAAGTCTGCTGGTTTTGCAGGTATATGTCACACACACAGGAGGGCACTTGCATTCCCTATCCCTGCTCATCCATGCCTCTTGGTTAATAAAGCTAATTGAAGAAATGGAAGAATATAGTGCAAGCAGAACAAAGGCATAAAAGGTGTTGTTGACGGCTTATGTGTATAAACGTTGTGGGGAGCTGTAAAAAAGGCAATGGGGAAACCCATGGCACATCAAGGAGGCTGAGAATCACAAGAATGGTAGGAAGCTATATCGGATCAGTGACTGAGAATTCTAGATTACCCAGATTTTCCTGCCATGATGACTTTTGGTTGTAAGCAATCTGGACATGCATAATTCTGATGTTTATTTGTGTAGGTGGTATACCACTTATATAGAAATGGGCCCCTGTTCTGTCACGGACAGCTTTCTGGGACTGGCTGGAGAGAGTTTACTATTGTATAACCATTCAGGGTGATTCTGAATCTAATAATATGACAAATACTTTGAAATAAAGATGACAAAAATGCAAATGTCAGATTTTGCTTTGATTAAAACTAAGAAGAGTTGCCAACTCAGAACTTATTAGAACCTATTGTCAGACATGGAGGCTTTAAGGATTTGACTTTGATCACTTCACTGAAGAGAAAATCAAGCCCCACTGGGTAGGAACTTACACTGCTAACTAACTCAAGCTGGAAATGAAAGGTCATAAATCGTTCTTTGAAATTAGTAGGAAGATTCAGTCTACGTGAATGAATAAATGAATTAATGAATACACACAGACACACTTGCAAGAGAGAAGGAAGTAGTATAAAGGAATGTCTTATACCTCATATTGGAGTACTTTCTTTAAAATGAGTATAATGAAGGGAGTCTGTTTATCATACTCCCAAGCATTACTTTCAAATTCCAGCTTGGTCATAAATATAGTATGCTATTATTTTTTTTAATGAATCAATTCTACATGAATGTTTTAGTATTAACTAAAGGATCCACACATTCTAAAAATTCTTTGCAACAACAATATCATTACCTCTTTATTTATGAAAAGCAGAATAAATAAAACAATGAATCCATCCAATAGAAAACAGAAGAGATTCTGGGTTCATGAATCTTTGATGATGCGTTAAAACAAACAAATAAACAAACAAAAAAACCTCACTGGTACAAACAGTATGATGGTTATTTGAGAGAAGGGGGCATGAGGGAAAGATGAAGACGGTAAAAGGGGTCAAATGTATGGTGACAGAAGACTAAACTTTGGGTGATAAGCATACAATGCAATATAGAGATGATGTATTATAATACTGTATACTTGAAACTTAATATAATACTATTAACCAATATTGCCCCAATAATTTTATTTTTTAAAAGATAACAAAAAAAATTGAAATGGAACATGGATGGAAGTTTACATATATGAAATCAGAGTTTCAGAGGTTTTTCTAAAATCTTTAAATGGTTCTTATATTTGTGCAGAGAAAATTGTAAATCTATGTCTACTTGAAAAGAAGCCAGTGTTCATATTAGAACACTACTGACTTTTAATACTACCGCGGTGAGACTAATATATTGCTCTTTTAAATGGCAGCTTTTCAATAAATATATATTTGTTGCTGTTGAACTTAAGGAAGTTACTACTTCTTGGTTTAAGACATCAATAGAATATTACTCAGCCATTAAAAAAAATGAAATCCTACCATTTGCAATGACATGGATGGACCTAGAGGTTATTATGGTGAGTGAAATAAGTCAGACAGAGAAAGATAAATATCATATGATTTCACTTATATGCAGAATCTAAGGAACAAAAAGAACAAACTTATCAAAAACAGACTCTCAAATATAGTGGACAATTTGGTGAAGGACAGAGGGGAGGCAGAGTTGGGGGGCTGGAAGAATGGTGTGAAGGGTTATAAGAAGTACAAATCAGTAGTTGATATATGGTCTCAGGCATGGGGAGCACAGCAGAGAGAATGTAGTTAGCATTAATATATTGGCTAGGTCAAAAACCAGAGGAGAGAAGGAGCAATTGGGGGGTCATTTTATAAACTATATAAATGTCTAACCAATCTACTATATTCTTGGAACTAATTAAAATAAATAAATTTTAAAAAAAGAAATTAAAGACCATCTCTATGAGTTATCACGGTAGGAAAGAAATGAGGCATATTAAAGAAAAGTTTATATGACCGCTGCCCACACTTCCGTGGGTGAATGGAAAAGACTGATCTACAGCACTCTCAGTACTGACACCTGTCATTAATTCTAATTATAAAGTGTATAAACTCATTAAAATGTAGCACTCTAATCACACAGGGAGGCAGGTATTAGAGATGGAAGCAAAGTTTTTCAATACAGGAGTTATGCTTCAACAAAGAAGCAAACTATCTGTCGAATCTTTCTCCTTCTCATGCCCACTGTCTTTACCTCAATTTTAGGTTCTAATCAGCACTTGTCTTGACTGGGTTTTCTGATTCCATTCTCTTCCTCTCTGATTCAGCCAAGTTGCTGGCCAGATAAAGCCATGCCTCAGACAAATTACAAATCACAACATGCCATAGATCCTGAGAAGATTACATGAGGTAATGACAATGACATCCTTAGCACCTTGCCTGTGCACAGTAAGCACTCAATAAATGTCAGCTTCCGTCATGTCATTAAAAGGCCAGCTATTAACCAGTTGTAGTGAATAGTAAGTACCGCAATGTAGTGATCGCACAATTTACTTAACCTCTCTTAAAACTGTTTTCTCATCTACACAATGGAGAATCCTACATAGAGGTTTTTTTTGTTGTTGTTGTTAGGATAAATTAATTAAAGGGTATTAAAAAGCTTAGCTCAGTACCTAAAACATGAATTCTGTGACTTTAATTCTGTTACTACTACGCTTACTATCTTTAATACCTGGTTCAAGAATCTCCTCCATGAAACTGTCCCTGACACTTCTCTCTCTTCATCATCCTTATATTAGTTTCCTACTGCTGCTGTAACAAATTACCACAAACTTAGTGGTTTAAAACAATAAAAATTTATTACTTTGCAGTTCTCAAGAGCAGAAGTCAAAATAGGTCTCACTAAGCTAAAATCAAGGCATTTGATGACCTACATTCCTTCTAAGGCTCCAGGGGAGAATCTGTTTTCTCCCTTTTCTGACTCACAGTCACTTCTATTCTTTGTTTTATGGCTCCTTTCTCCAACAATGTGGCATCACGAAATCTCTGACTTTGACCTCTTCCTTCTGCATCCCCCATCCACTTTAAAGGACCCTTATGGCAAACTCAGTTGATTTAACCACCTTAATTCCCCATTGTCATGCAATATAACATGGTCATGTCACAGGTTCCAAGGGTGAGGACTGGAACACCTTTAGGGGGGAAGCGTTACTCTGCCTGCCACAGCCTATTTGAATTCTCATGCTATCTATACCAGTCACTTGACACTTCGCACATAATCGTGTGTATTACTATTTAAGGTTTGGGGCATGTGTCTGTTTCTTTATCTAATCAGTATGTCTGATAAAGGCAGAACTTGGACTTGGATTCCGCTTCACAGTCAGCTCTCTGAAGATAATGGTGACATCCAACACTCTCCCTCCCTTTCCCTTTTCTGCCCTATAATTTCTAGGCTGTATCTGGTTTACTGATATATCTGATATTGCTGAAAAACGTGTCTTCCTAAGAATTCCCGTACATGTTTTACTTTTTTTGTTAATGTAACAGTAATTTAAGAGTCACCTTTGCCCTAAAACAATCCACATTTGGTCTATTCTGTCTCAAAGGAGTTTTCACCAAACCAAACCACGCTTAGGAGAAAAAAGCGATAGCACATTTAACTGCAAGAAGAATCAGCGATTTGGTGACGCGCTGCTATTTTTTTGTACGTATGCTGAAACATGGGAACAAACCAGCTACTTCTTTTTAATATTATTCTTCAAAATAGTTCACCTTAATCATTTGATTATTGGCTTCAACTGATTATTGAATCGGGCATTTTATGATTTGGATTTTTTTATGTTAGTAGTTTCAGAAATGAGAAACCAGAGCCACCATCTGCACAGTCCAAGGCAGAGACTTTAAGAAGATGGACATTTCATCACTGCCATCAGGTCCTGGGAAGCAAGGTGGTGAGGGGTGCAGAAATGGAAGCAGGTTTAGAAGCAGGATGTCATCAGCCCTCGTTAGTGAAGCTCCCTAATGATTCCCTTATGTTAATAATTACTTTCAAACCTCTTTTTGTTACAAAATCTCACTTTGATCAGGATGTGAAACTTGTAATTCAAGGAAAAATAAAAAGGCCTTTTAGCTAAATACTAATCTTATTCTCTCACTGCCAAATTAAAAATATTAGGCCCATATTCAAAATATTAGGTCATTCCTAAGGGTTTTTTTAAAGGAGTCTTAAATTTAACCTGCAATAAAATATGCTACAAGAAAGGCAACCTGCGAAAGTGACCCAATAACAGCGATTGCTTTCAGTGTTTCCCAAATAACCTCTTGGATAGTCATGGAACATATTAGTATCGTATAGCCTCTGAAAATTTTTACAATTAAAAAAGTTTAACTTTGTTTCACATGGCATTTCTTAAACTAATTTGAAGATGGACCATTCCTTACAAAATCAGACTTGACATCCAGTACCTCAGCATGAGCAATATTATTACTCCCCTGGGAAGTCAAGGTCCCCTATACAGAGCCTTGTGTTTGTCACCTCCATGTCAACACCATGGCTGAAATGCAGGTGTCACTTCCCTAATGAACTAAACTCCAACTTGTGCAGGGCCAGTTACAGGATCCAAACTCAAAAGGGAGTGAGAAGTCATGACGAATGCATCTCCCTTCCAATCCAATCAAGTAAAACCCTGATCTTTTAAGATTATATTAAATGTGTCCTTTTAAGATCATATGAAATGTATCTTTCCTTCAATTCCATAACTCAAATTTCATTTTGCATTGTTTAGGTTAATTTGTGCACATTAGAATTAAAAGGCTCCATAAACAAGGTGAGCACTTAATACCTCCAGGTATCTACTACTGGGACATACCCGTAATGGGAAACCAATAAACATTTCAGTATGACAACTTACATACAGGTTAAAATAGGAACTTTAGGTCAGATAGGCCTTGTTTTGAGTTCTTGCTTCACTATTTATTACCTGAATGACCTCAGCAAGACATTTAACCTCTGTAAGCTTCAGTATCCACATCTATAAAGGGGGATAATAGTAGTACCTATCTCATAAGATTGAATAAACATTAAATAAAGAAATGCATATAAAGGATAGTAAGGGTGCTGACTATAAGTGCTCAATAAATACTATTATGATAATAATATCAGGGATACAGAATATTAATAGAGTTTATAATACTGTGAGTAGAATTACCTAAAAAATTACCCTTTGTCCAATATGATGTTTTTAAGTCTGTTAAGATCCTTTGTCTTGCATTATTACTGGTCACAAAGACAGGAATGTACTCATAAATAATTTCTACACCTTCCCTTATCCACTGGCTCCAGCCTCTTTCTCTTTCCGGCCCTTCTGAACCATGGGATACCAAGAAAAATTTTCCCATTGCAGCTTCTGACAGAATTGATAAATAAGCCCTAAAAGTAAGCAGTAGAAGGAAAAAAGAGAACTAAAAAGCAGACAGGCAATCCTTCAGATGAAAAACTGCTAAGCAAGCACCACCATCCCTCCCACTCCATGAAGCCCCATTCCGTAAAGCCTTTTCACCCTGTGGGTATCAAGCCCTCACAGTCATGTTTTGAGACTCGAGAAGTCTAAATAAAAGAAATTTCCTAAGTAGAATGGATGAGTGATATGAAGAAAGAAATTAAGTCGATTAAATATATTTTATCTATTTATGAAAGTACTGAAGTCTGCCTCCATACTTTAAGGATAGTATGAATTATTTTCAAAAAAAATCCAAAAAAACAAAGATTTAAATCATCATTTCCAGTGCTAAAAAATAGATAACATCTCCAACAACAGGTTCCTTTCTCAGCTTTTAAAAATAAAGATGTTTTTCTTTTTCCTTAAAGAACAAAAGGCCCATTCTTACTATCTCTTTCTTTTATTTTCGATTTATTCACAGATCTCTTAACAAAGTTTAACCTTGTACAGCTGACTCTTCGAAATGAGCAAAAATAAGAAACCACTATATCCAAAAGACTCCACCATCTGTAGGAAGCAGGAAACGAAGGAAAAACCACATTATTTTAAATACTGGGCACATCATTCTGATGTAAGAACACTTGGCTGTGCAACTTTTTCCTACACAGATGAGGATTTTTATAATCTGAGTCTTCAAACAGAGATTTTTATCCACAGTGGGGCACTTTATGTCTCTTATAGAGTGATGGGAAACATTATTTTCTTTTAATCAAGAGGTAAGGCCACATCCAGGCCTTGCCACATCACCTTACTTAGGGTTAGAGAATGTATTCTCTGTACAACGCATTTGCTTCTTGCAAATTCAAGCCCACCTATCCCCTTCCTCTTCACTTTGTTAACAAACTTCCATTCAAACAATCACCTTCAAAAGGCTGCTGAAATACAAACGAGAATGCTCAACTGTCTCATTCTATTCTTCAACTGCGTAGAATGCTTCCAAAGTAGGTGCTCAGTTCTGATTATTCACAATTCTAAAGATACACAGGACCTTTGAGTGAAAGGAGACCTGAGAGACATATTCCTGCTCTGAAGTCTAATTTGATTTCTCACAAGGAGAAAAAAGAGGCATACCTCTCTCTCTCTCTCTTACACACACACACACAGTGCCTAGCACCTGTTGGCACATCACATTTTGTTTCACAGTATAATTCTTTTTTTCTATGTCTTATTGCTTCAACTATTACAAGTTCTTTCAAGAAGGGCCTTTATTATCTGGTAAAGCCTGGCAGAGCACCTTAAACACATCATAAGTACCTGTCATTGACTATACTAGTATGAATCCTCGCCAACACCTCTGCAAATTGGAAATCTGCTCAACTAAAATGGCTTTGTGTTGTTTGTGCTTCTTTTGGGGGCAGCAGAAGTGGGGAGGTGGGGAGCAGTTGTTATAGAGAAAAAAATTGAGCACTACCATGCAAGACTTCAATTAATTTTGATTTGAAATGAAAGCATTTTGAAGTGCTACTTTGTAGTTGCAAAATTAATAAAAACATCATATGCATGTAATGAAACATGCACTAGGGTAGGGGCAAGGAGAAGGGGGGAACGACAATGCAGTTACCACAAAGAAGCACAGTGGATTCACTTCTGTAGCTCCCAGGTCACAGAAAACAGCTGAGATGAATTCAAGACTTGGCTATCAGCATAACAACAACAACAATAATGACAGCTTTTATTCCTTGAGTGTTTATTCTGTTAGAGGCATTCTTAATACCTTCCCATTTAGTCTTCACAGAAGTCCCATGATGCAAGCCTTTTCCATTTTATAGATAAGAAAGTAGGCTCAGAGAAGCTAGTTAAATAAAATGAAAATATGAATTTTCAAGCTTGGACATGAAGAATCCCCAAGTCCCTGCTCTTTCCACTCATCAGGAGGCTGGAAGTCTCACTCATTTGATGAACTATAGGGCAAACAAATAGATATACTGTTTATCACAAACCACACTTATATTTCAGTATCAGACAGTGTGTTAAGACTGAATCCAGGGCCTCAAATTCTTTCCAACGGTCTATGGTTTTCTTCAGCTCCACAACATATACAAACACCCTCTCATAAATTCCTAAGAATACACAAGATTTTAACTTGGGCGTCTTATTACAAGATATCTGAGCTGGGAGAATAGCTCCTATTCACTACCTAGTACTATCAATAATCTTACGCTGCTAACATTAATTTTATGGGTTCAATAGAGTATTGATACAGGTACTTAGTGATAAGGACGACTCCTTATAAAATTAACAGTAAGGTAAGTCTGAATTTTGTGGGACTATTATTTGTTGTTAATTCCTATACTCTTAGAGTGAAACTTTTTAAAAAAGAATAAAGTGCCTGAGAGAATTATTACATTTTTACAGGACACAATCTGGGTGTTGATTTCCTTTTCAAATACAATTAGTCATCTTTTATTGCAATGCAAGGTCCACTCTTAATAATGATAGTTAAAACATACAAAAACTTTGGGTGATGAGGAGAAAGAACTATAAAATATGTTAGCCACATACCAGAAATTGGCTCTGGGGCATCTTATGTGTCATTCATGCAAACCAGACTTTCAGCTGTCTTGGGTTTGCCTGTCATTTCTGTCTAAGATTTCCACACACCTCCATACCCAGACTCATTAACACATTTTGAAATATGTCTATTTACATCGTTCATGGATTAACCCATACACCACAGGCAATTAAAAAATAAGTTGGAGCAACAGAGTGACCATTTGGTCAGGGGATGCTTCCAGCAATACAGAGATGAAATACAGAACTTAACCTACTTTATCAGAAACCAAAGTAAGGTATGGTGCTTTCTTTCCACATAACCAATGGATGAAACACCTGCAAATGCAAGTGAATGAAATGGCTCTTCACTACCCTCAATTTCCTCAGGTTTGAATTTCTCTGAACTATCCAGCTCTGGCCTAGAAAAAAAAAAAAAAAGAATCAAAGGTAATGCTGACTGTCACTGAGGAATACAGCTGTACTGTAATAAAACCTACTTTCAACAAACTTACAATCTATGTTAAGACACCAGAGTAAACAGTTTCTAACATATACTTCGAGTACAAAAAAGTGTGAAAGAACCTTAACGTTTTTGATCAGTATGTCATAAGAATTTAAGAATTTGCAAAATCTTTAACAAAAATATTTGCACAAATTACCAGGCCTTTCTCAAATAACAAGTCCATCTAAATCCATGTATTTCCTGTGCCTATCTTTATCGCATTAGTTAACTGCATTTTCAACTTTCACTACAGTTTTATCAGTCACTTGAACTGGTGTGCTTGCCTTGCACCAGGAATAAAAATTCCTGTGTCAGCTGGCATGCAAATTACTTGGACTTACAGGTTACTAGTGAATAATCAAATGGTGAATGTTAAACAAAGGAATGTCCAAGAGATATAGAAAATAGGATTATAAGGGAAGATTTAGTTTTGACTAAGAAATCTTCAAAGCCATCCCAGGGTAGAGAGCATCTGATTTGAGCATAACTTCAGGCTGACAAATTTGAGAAGTAAATATGGGATGAAGGGCATCTTAAATTTAGAACCATATACTATGCAAAAGTGTGAAGGTGCAAAGAACTAAGGGAATGTGTTGAGTAATCCAGTTGTAGTTAGAACTCAGAATATAAGGAAAACATATTGGGAAATGATATTACAAAATGAACTTGGGATCATTTGGGGCAATTTGTGAATGTTATACCTTAATAGCACTTGTACTTTTCTGTAAGCAATAAAGGGTAACTTGGTGGGATGGGGGTAGAGGGAAAATGAAAGCAGAGAGAACACTAACAATAGTATAAACCAGAATTTTTAAAAATCCTGACATAAGAAAAGATTAAGAAAATGAAATGAGAGGGTTGAATGGAAACAGGATTAGAAATGGACAGTATGTTGAAGGAGGAAGCAGGAATAAGGATATGGAACATGGTACAGACTACCATTAACTGATGTCAGGAACAAAGCATGGTTAGGATATATTAAGCTTGCGGCTACTAAGTGAATATTCACATGGATGTTTACTTGACTCATTCAAGATGGTTGAATAAATAGTTACATCTACTGCCCCTCCTTCTAAACATAAAATAACAATAAAATAAAAATCTAAACAGAACCATAAAAACCCTAACCCCCCCACACACACCCAAAACGCAGAGTTTGCTTTCCTCCTCCCTTACAGGAAAGCCCGCCTATTGGTATGCTCATTAATACACCCACTGATACAGTCAGTTACATTGCTTAGAGAGAAACGTTTTTGGAGAAAAAACCTACATCCGTCAATTTAGTCTTTTGTTTATAAAAATGTACCTACAACCAATGATAGACAAACATCTAAGGAAAATCAACAGCATAAAAGAGAAAGACAAAAATGTACAACCAGTTCTGGATCAAAGAGTAAGAGAATTTAGGTACTTAGAAAAGGATATTTAAGATATTCTCATTGATATCCTTATAAATGAAAACACCTGTTACATCTATAAAAGAAGAGTGGTCTGCCATGAAAAAGGAGCAACCTGAGAACAAAAAAACAGTTCTTGGAAATTAAATATATGATTGTTTATACAAAAGATTAAGCAGATAGGCTGAATAATAAACATAGCTGAAAACTAACTTTGTAATCTAAAAGATAAATTGACAGAATTTTAAAGAACATAAAAGCACAAATGATATAAAAACTAAAAGAGCAAGAGAGATAGACTCAGGAGGTCCACATCCCTCATTAATTTAGCATTTCAGAAGAAAATAGAGATGATAAAGAGGACGAGCTGCTCAAAGAAATGACAGATGAAATGATGAACGAGAAATAATCTGCCTTAAGAACTTAGTACATAAATGCCCAGAAGGGGATTTATTTTAGAAACATACTCTAAAAATCTGTTAGAAGACAATCTCTCAAGAAGAAGGATGGACAAAGGAGAAACAAAAAGGAAAGCTGTTACATATCTGTCCACTGTGTGGTAATATCAATAGAGAGCGGTTGCTGGCAGAGACCTGATAAGCCCAAGAGAACTGCTAGAAAAAGAAAACTGAAAATCAAGAGAAAATGAAATAGAGATCACGGGAATAAGGGAAAAAGCCTATGAAGGTTGTGTTCACTAGGCATTCAGTAAGCAGAAGATTCTGCAATATGAGGCTTGTCTTATAAATCGCTCTCACCACTGACCAGATATTACCAAAGCATGAGGAACATGACTTCTTTTACTGAACTTTAAGAAGCCGCTAAGAATTCACAATGAAATACCATTTTACATTCACTCGAAAGACTATAATAAAAAAGACAGATAATAACAAGTACAGGAAAGCATGTGGAGAAAATGGAACCCTCATACACTACTGGTGGAAATGTAAAATGCTGCTGCCACTTTGGAGAATAATCCAACAGTTCCTCAAAGTTTAAATATAAAAAGATACCATATGACCTAGAAATTCCACTTGAGAAATTATACACACCCAAGAGAAATAATATATCCCCACACAAAAACTTGTACACGAATGTTCATAATAGCATTATTCATAATTTCCAAAAAGCAGAAGCAATACAAAAATTTGTCAACTGATTAATGAATAAACAGAATGTGGTATGGTCATACAATGGAATATTACTCAGGAATAAAAAGGTATGGAGTACTGATACATGCTACCCATGGGTGAACCATAAAAACATTATGTAAGTGAAAACAAAAACCAAAAAAACAAGGACCAAGAGACCACATATTGAACGATTCCATTTTGTGTGGAATGTCCAGAATAGGCAAATCTATAGAAAAATATAAAGTAGATTAGTACTTGCCTGGGGCTGGGGAAGGATGAGGGGTGAAAGTTAAAAGGTTCAGGGTTTCTTCTTAGGGTGATGAAAATGTTCCAAAATTGTTTATGCTAATGGTTGCATAACTCTGAATACACAAAACCCCACTGAATTGCATACTTTAAATGGGTGAACTGTGTGATATGTAAATTATATCTATTAAAGCTTTTACCAAAAAAGTTGCTAAGAAACATAGCCCTGATTAACTGAAGTTTCTATTTTTATATTTAAGTAAGTATACGACTACATTAATCGGAACTCTGAAATAAATATATTTAATTTAGTACTGATATTCAAATTTTAAAAGTTCAGATTTCCAATTAAAATTCTAGAAGTGGTTCTCTGGTTCTTTAAGAAAAATATTTATGAATTTCACATCTTAGCTTGGCCAACCAGATCTATGCCAAAATGAAAAGTAATGGTGATAAAAAAATTAGAGCTGTATTTACTGACTTTCATTTTGTGTGCTACGTATGTCAACTCTGAACCTCATAGCCCTGCAATTATTCCCTCTTCAAAAGGTGGAAACTGAAGTTCCCAGAGGGTAAGTGACTTGACCAGGGACACAACACCAGCAAATGGAAGATACGGGACTGGAACGCAGCTCGGTCTAACTTCAGTCCCGTGCTCAAGGTGGCTTTGCACAACAGTACATTTCTGGTGTGTCTTTTAAAATCAATATTGAAAAAAAGTAAAAACATCACATCTCTATTAACAAGTCAGAGTTTTGCTTGTTAAGAAAAACTGCAATGGAATAGAAAGAAGAAAGTGTATTTAGAAGGATAGGTTTTATATAATTTTATATGGTTCTTCACACCCTTGGGTGACAGCTAATTGGGAAATTAATGACAATATTCTAAGACATAAAGCCATTGGTATGAGGGCTTCAATAAAAAAAAAAAGGAGTTACATTTAACTAAGGATGTAAAATAATCTCTAAATATGATACATGAGAAATTAAAAAATATATATAATCTTTAAAAAAAAAGCTGTAAGAAAGTCTCCCAGGTATAGATAAAAAGCTAAACAGAGATTTGGCATTGATAGTACAACTAAGTTGTGGGAATCAAGATGGAAAACAGCATTAAGAAGAAATGTCCCAGTAATTCCAGGCTTACAGACACAGTGATAATTTCAAGGGAATAATTCTGATTAGATAAATGGTAAAAAGATTTAGAGATGTCAGAATATCTCCAAAATTCTCTTCCATTTCCCCAGAAACAAACAGCATTGTAAAGAGAAAAGATTTCTCACTGGTTATCTCTCATTTTTTATGATGCTAATCAACTAAGAGGAAATAAAGTCGCAATCAAGAATTTGTATACTTCATAAGTAATCAGTGTCCAAATTTTTGTAGGAAAAATGATTTAATATCTAAGTTGAGAGAGTACTCTGTGATGATCAAATAAAAAGCACAATAAAAAGCAAATAAGAATGTAAGTCTTTAACTATAAAAGGGAAAAAGAAATAGGAAAAAGAAATGTCTCTTGCTTTCTATTTCCCTCCATAAATACCATTAAGATGTGGGAGTCAAACTGTATAAGCTGATGTCATAGATCTTCAAGATAAACACAGAGGTAAAGCCACCCTCTGGTAAGGATGTCAGACAACATGAAGTTCTTAGCTGTTTTAGGTGTTCGTGTTATGTTGCCTACTGGCAGAAATTAAGTCATATGAAGATATGTATTGCACTGCTCTTTACAACAGCAAACTCTAAATGTTGAATAATAGAGGAATGACAAATTTTGACTCATTTATCATTTTTATGAACTAAATAGTTATTATCATATTCAACATATTATTGAGTGTCAAGCACTTACCCAAGTACTCTATTTGGCCTTCAGAAGAGCCCATAAATACGTTCTCGTATTTACTGGTTCCATTCTACTGATGAGAAAAGAAAGTTCAGATACTCTGCTAAGTTCAGGGCGCTAGAAAGCGATGGCACTAGGATTCCACACCAGTCCAGCTCCAGAGCCCAAGCTGCTCCACACAAGATGTTTTTGAATGTAGCTGCTTCGTATGTTACTTTTCAAATGTGATACCAGATTCTATTTCATAATTTTTCTTTCAAGGATTTTTGTCTCAATATTCACAAGCAAAATTAATCTCTGGTTTTCTTTTAGGAGAAATATATCATCCTTGTTTCAATGTCAGCGTTATTTTCCCTTTATAAAAAGGAATTTGGAAAATTTCCTTCATTTTCTATGTTCTGAGACAGTTTAACACTGTGATGATTTGTTTCTTAAAGGCACGGCAGAATATCCTTATAAACCAAGAGAGGGAAGGGAGAAGAGCTCTTTAACAACTCTATTTCATCTATAATAAATGTTCTTTTAGAATTTTTATGTATTCTGGGGTCACCGCTGGTCACATATTTTCCATTTCATTTAAAAGAATTTTAGCAGCTTTTTTGAGGTATAATTTACATGCCATAAAATTCACCTGTTTGAAATGTACAATTCAATGTTTAGTAAATTTACAGAGTTGTGTAATTATCATCACCATCATTTTAGAACATTACCATCAACCCTAAAAAGATCTCTTATGCCTATGTGGAATCAATCCCTACAACGATCTCCAGCATCGCCACTGTTCTAATGGTATAACTTTGTACCCTTAATGCATATAAACAGATGCATTCATTTAATATGGATTAAATAAACTATTAAATAAACTATTTGACCCAACTATAGTAGGGTCAAATCTTGAATATATCGCATATAATGTGACTACAGTATATAACAAATTATTTACTTTTAAGAAATTAATGTGGTGCTATGTGCAAGTGGTATAATTTTCTTATAGCTCATTGAAACTTCCTGGTACTAATGGAAAAAACAAACAGTATAATTGCTCTCATTTTCCTGTGTTCAGTACTGAGATTACCATAAACATGTATTTTTTAATAGCTCCATTGGCAGCAAGCAATAGGAAGCAAATACTAAAATACGATCACAATAACCACATATGCCTCCAGACATAATATAAATTACCATTTTTCTTTACTTCATGTCAACCATATTTTCTTTATATAAGATAGTTTTAAAAGATTTTCTTTTTCTTAATTTCTTCTTAAAATTTTCTAATGAAAGCCTGAAAAAAGTCTAGCTATTTCTGAACTGGGCAGTGTTTTACCAATAATGTTTGGGAATTTAGTGCTGAGGATTAAGCCCAGCTGACTAGAAGTCCAGCCAATATATTTTTAATTAGTGTTGAAGAGAAATTCGCTTTATTAGAAAGCATTAGTGTCATCTGATTTCTGATCCTTGCTTCAAAGTTCTCCCCATACAATAGGGAACATTAAGTAAAAGATTAAATTTAATTCAACAAGAAAATATTTTTACATGTTTAAACATGCATACTCCATTCAGCAGCATAATTAGATCCAATATTAGAAAAAATTGCTTTGAGCATCAAAATTTTCTTCCAATGATTAAGTTCTACAAAAAAAAAAAAAAAAAAACAGACTTGGAGAAGTAGAAAGAGCATTGACCTTGGAACTACAAACATAGGTCCAAATCTCTCTTCCCTCTTTCTCCCCCTCCTCCTTGCCCAGAAGCCCTCTTGCAAATAAAATAAAATAAAATAAAATGCAAATAAAAGACTTCAGTGAAAACATACTCCCAAGATTTTCTTAAAGTGAATTTATACTAATACATTTTTTTTTTCATTCAGGAACTAAAGTTACTAAATTAAGTTGTTTCTTTGTCAATTTAATATCCTTGTTTGCCATCTGTTACTTTCCTATCATCTTTTCCTCAAAGACATAAAGTGAGCCTCAAAAACATCTAAGAACGTATTACAAGACTGTTTACAAGGCTGTTTTGAGTTTTAAACAGATGCGTACTTACATAAAAACCTGACTATAAAGCACTCAAGGGTATGTAAGTCTTGTGTTGACAAGTATGAGTTCACAATAAAGGAATCTAAAACATACACACATACTCACACATACACTCAAAGTCTGCATACACTCTCTGTTCTAGGTATATATTCATTGTGTCCATAAAACTTACAGCTACTTCCTTAGTTAAATAAAAGAAATTTTACTTAGCTCTTCTAGTTTCATACCTAAGAATTGTTTTCAAATGTTTCTCTGAAAACAATTATTAGAAAGTTATCAAGTCATCAATAATAAATATGATTTTTAACTGGAGGGAAATCATAAAGGTAAGATTCTACACAGAATAAGGATGACAAGATAAAAAAGCAGTACTAAATCTATACTATTTTAAGTATGTACTATTGCTGGTCTCTCCTTCTAAAAAAGGTCAGTTTAAAGATCTGAAAACCTATTACTAACATAAAACTGAAATCAATACCTTTAAGGATTTATTAAAAAACTTTAAATCTTTGCAAACTTGTTATAAAAAATAGATTTGAAAACATTTTCAGAAACAGAAAAAGAGAAATCAAGTCTGTCCTTTTATTCTGATGACTTCCATTACTCTCCAGCCTTGATCATCTTCCTCTTTAACCCAGGAATTAATTAAGGATCTCTTTGTTTTAGCTAAATCTTAGAATCTGGAGAAGCATTAATATGCATAAGAAATAGCAATGAAATATCTTCTTATTTTTCTCATTCTCCAATTTCAGTTAGTCCCCCAAATTAGTACAGTATTATTTGTTTAAAACGTTTTCTCCTAATCGTCCTATCAGAGTGGCTAAAATGGAGGGAGTCAAAAGATAAGTAACCAGTATGAACGAGAAGGTGGGAAGGGAGATGTTTCAATCTCCATATTTTGGTACTACCTTTGTGGAGGATTATTTGGAGCAATTCATGACAAAGCAACTACACAAGTACACAAGAAGAGTGCTAAGTATATTCTTTAGAATCTTCTATAGCATATTCTGTAATAGCAAAAAATAAAAACTAAGTGCCCATCAACATGGACATGATTTTAAGGTTATGCTATACTTCTGTACTGTGTACTTTTATGCAGTTCTAAAGAAAAGATCAGGTTGGTATATACCGGCATGGGAGGACTCTTGGAGTAGAAAATTTTGAGTTGCATATAGGATACTTCTACTTTTCCTGTGATATACATATATATTTATATACACACACACAATTATCTGTATCTAGACCCCACACAAATATATAGTATTGGGAGAAAGAGAGGGGAAGACAGGGAGTGGTCTGGAATGATGATCCAAAAAACAACACAGTAGGTGCTAGAACTCCAGTGCATGAGGGAAGAAATTTCTATTTTTCTTCACACATTTCTCTACTGTTTAAATTTTTTTAATAACTGCAAAGAAAAAAAAACTATAAACTACACTCAGCAAACAACAGCAGAAGAGAGAACCAGGTCTATTAATATTTTAATAATAACTATTAGCTCTAGATTTCTTTTCATTTGTCTGCCTGGCAGAAAGAGCATTCTGCTCTGGTCATATGCACACTAGACCTAACACAAAGTCTCCCATGATGATTTTATGAACTAAACAGAAACAGAAAAATAGCAGATTGGTTAGATCAATTGCTAGCTGAAAATAAGACAACAAAACTGATGACTGATGACTGCATTCCAGTCTCAAGCTTTAGTGGCTCTCCAGCCTGGGTTCTTGGTGTTCGGATCCTCACTCTGAAGGATTCCAGGAAGAAAGGCCGAGGAGGAGGAGGAGGCAGTGAAAAGCAAGGCAAGCCACAGACCTCTGCATGATCCAGATGAGCCTGCCCAATATTCACTGCCTTTTTACCATAACCTGCCTTCAAGATTAAGTAAATGATCTTTCACCTCAGATATTAATTACTTCAATGGTCTTCCCTGGCCTTGTTATCTCCAATAACTGTACCCTCTCCATGATCTCAATTTTAAGCATCTCACCTTCCCAGCACATTTATTATCTTTCTTGTACTCCTTATAGCAAGAATGCCAATTCCAAATCATTTTCAACCCCATGAGGATTCATAATCCACTGATTTTTGCCTTGCTTTATTTATTCCCTAGAGCTCCCTTATTTCTTGCTTCTCTCCTTTCCAGCTTAAATTCATGATTAACATTATAATTGTTTCCTTGCCTGCTCCCATCCCACTTCATCATACCCACTTCAGAAAATCTCAAGCTGGTTATAGTCAACCCTCTGCCCTCTCTATGCCTCTACCCAGGCTGTTGAACACTGCTTATAAACACACAACCAAGTGTCCAATTCAAATGGACACTTTCTGCTGCCCAGCAGACACAGTTATTTCTCTGGTCCATTCATCTCCCACACATACATGATTAGTTCACGCCTTCTCAAGTCCTCAACACTTCCCTTTCCATCCCCACTCTCGGTCGATCATTTCTATTTCTCTGAAGAAATGGAAAATCAGCAGAGAACTTCTACCACCACATCTGCTACCAACTGGCATCTGTGTCCACATACTTGCTTTCACTCCTGTTGTATGCAAGACCTGTGTGTGCTCCAATCGCAGCGTCCTCACGCCCTAACAAATGAGTTAGGTTCAGTCCCCCTTCACCTGCTCAAGGTTACCGCTTCGGCAATTCTCAGGGTTTTTCTCTTCTATCATCAATTTCTCCCTCCTTACCGGATAATTCCATCAGCACACAAACATGATGTAATTTCTCCCATCTTAAAACAAGAATAAAAGAACCCCGCACCACCCAGATCTTCTGCCAGCTATTTCTCAACTTCCCTTAACAGCAAAACTACTTTGAAAAACTGCCTATATTCGCTGTCTACAATTACTCCCCTCTTTCTCTTGAATCCACTCCATGATGCTAAATCCAATGCTCATTTCTTCATTTTCTGCAGCATTTGGCAACCAACCATTTTTAAATCACTTTTTCTTCCTTGAAATACTTTCTCTACTGGGCCTCCAGAATAGTCTTATCAGTTCCCTGCCTACCTCACTGCTTACTCTCTCAGTCTCTCCTTGGTTCTTATTTATTTCATCTCAGCTTTGGTATGGTCAATCCTTAAAACTCATAGTGGGCTTTATTTATATTCACACCCTAGGTGACCTTATCTCATCTTGTAGTTTTAAATACTATGACAAGCCAGTGACATCCTAATCTTGCCCTTCAGTTTGTGGCAATCTCCTGACTTCAGGTTCACATATTCAGCTGCCTACTGGGCATCTCCAGTTAGACATCTATCAAGCATCTTAAGTTTAACATGGCTATAAATGAATTTCTCATCAAGCCCCCTCCAAAAAAAATAAAAATCCTCCTCCTTGTACATGTGCCCCATCTCAGCAAATGGTTAATTCCATACTTCCAGTGGCTTGAGCCAAAAACTTTAGAGTTTTACTGATTCCACTCTCTCTCTCATACCCACATCTTGCCTATCAGCAAATCCCACTGGCTCTCCCTTCAAAATACAACCAGAATCTGCCACTTTTCATCATTTCGACTTGGTCCAAAGGCACTATCACCTCCTGCCAAAGTTTTCTGACCTTTTACCCTTGACCATTCTCAATCCAGTAGCCAGTGTGATCCATTTAAAACTTTTAAGTCAGACAAAAATCTTCCCATTCTACTAAGAATGAAAATCAAAGCCGTTATAACTACCTACAAGGAGCTACATGGCCTGGCCCCCGTTCCCTGTCTAACCTCATTTCCTATTACTAGAGCCCCTTATTCACTCTGCTCTAGCTTCAGAGTTTCTCAAATGTCCCAAACAATCCCTGCCTCAGGGCTTTGTACTGCTATTCTCCATGCTCCAAGCCCTCTTCCCTCAGTTAATCATCTGGTTCACTGCCTCTCTCTCTCCAAAAACCCACTCAGAAATCACCTCAGTGATGCCCTTCCTGACCACCCTATTTAAAAGTTATGCCGCACCCAAACATTCCTATCCTGTTTTATTTCTCTCCAAAGCACATGTCATGACCTAACCTGAAACTATGACATAAGCTCCATGAGGACAGGGGCTTTTTCTGTGTTGTCACTCCTCTATTCTAGAACAGTGCCTTGCATGGGCACTGAATAAATGACATATGTCTTCTGAACTTGAGAGGCTGCACAGAGGGAAAGATTACCAACTAGACAATAAATCTGGAGATCTAGATTTGAATCTAATTACTAGACTGGGAAGCAGAAGCAGCTCCAGCTTTGATGGGACACAGTATAATAAAACTAGTTAAGACATTTAACCTCCAAGGTCCTCAGTTTCCTCATTTATAACATGCTTCCCTCACAGAGCTACTGCGTGGATGAAAATGTTATCAACTGATCATGTTAAACTATTAGAATCAATTTCACATTTCTAGATAAAGTTTATTCTACTTGTAAACCAAAAGACAACTGAATTATAACCAAGATTTTAAACTGTCCTTTTCTCTAGAGTTGTAATTGTCTATATTACTAATTATTCACATTAGTATCCTATAAACTCTATCTTTTGGGCACTGTGGCTAAAACTATTTTTGCTTTCTACTGAGAAAATAGGGGGAGGCAAGATTTGATATCTTGAGATCTTTGGTACTTTTATTTGGCTCTGGAATTGTCCTTCCTATACGCCTTCCTGTAACCCATAACCAAACAAAGTTGAGATAGGCTCTCATGGAGGCAGAAATATAAGCCAGGTTCCTTAACCAAGAAAATAAAATGTCAAGACAGTCCAAAGAGTGTCTAGAGAATATGGACCTCACCAAAGCACAACTGGAAAGAGTGGTATTTGAAAAAGGAACAAGGCATCTTCTCTAAATGCTACTCTTGTTCCAAGCTATATAACAAGTAAAAATACTTCATTTAAATTGGTTTAGTTCTTCAAAGAAATGCCCTAATCATGATTCGAAATGATGGCATCAATATTTATTTAGATCATTAAAAAAAAGATACTTTTCAGTCTCTTACAAAACTACTTATTATGTTATACAGTGTGCTTTTCCAATATTGCAACAAAACTCCTTGAACTTACTGCCAAAGGGGTAGAAAAAGTTATCTCCTTATTATCAGGTAATATGGACTATGTAGTTCACTTTTTTCTTTACTTTAGTCTCTGGAAAGCTTCAAGTTAAATTAATTCTCCATTTCAATAATTATAATAATCCCACTCTTGATTCCTGGAAGTATAATCTCCCCTTCATTTCTACATGCCTTCTAATCTTTATTGTACCCATGATGTCATCCTGTGCCAAGCACACCTTGGAACATTAAAGAATCTCAGTAACTATCTCATCACCATCACTGTCATCATGCTTTTTAAAACAGCAACCAACAGTTGCTCCACTGAGGTTACGTGCCTTGCCTAAACTCAAAAGTTCGAAAAACCAATCTGTAGGGGAGCCAGGAACATGGCTCAACAGCCTGTGCCCCACGTACAAATATGCTGTCATTCAGCTTTCAGAGTCCCCTGCATCCCCCTTTTATAAATAGGATATTCATTAAAAATAAAACCTCCCAAATTATTCCCTTCTACCTCTCTCCAACTAGACTGTCAACCCCTGGAAGGCAGGCAGCCTTCCAGTGATTCATGCTCCTCTATAGATCCTGCTCCACATTTAGCATAATACCTTATACACGATAAAGACCGAATAAATACTTGCTGACTTAGAGACGCAAAGAACAAATTATAACAGGTAGAGATTGAAGCAGAAAAGGGAAAGAGAGAAAGCAGAATATATGGTCAGTTAACTGAGTGGCTTATTTCTCCTTTTTCATTTTTATTTTCAGTCCTGTAACCATTCTAGAAGTCGGGAACTTGAGCAACCACTCCGCACAGCCCTTTTGTGATCCAAGCTCAGGGATCTGCCCCAGGTTGGCTCATCATTCACTGATCAAGGGGGGATTAAATGGAAGCAACTAGGACAGGTCCCTGAGATGTGGCAGGCTGGATGAAGGGAGGTTTGTGAGTCTGATGTCACCCCACACCAGGGTCACTGTGCACTGAGTCGGCCCTGCTCCTTCCAGTGCCTACACCCCACCTACCATCTTCCCAATGCCCCTTCTCCAGCCGCAGGCAGGAACCCCAGACACTTTGTTCTTCCTACACAGCAGGGGGCGCCTCAGACCCTCGCTCCTCCCCCTGGGTCTTACAGCTGCACCTCTGAAGTCTGATCCCTTCAGTGTCTGGCCAGGGTAAAGACCAAAGGAAAGGAAAGAACAAAGCAAAGGAATCCATCTAGGAGAAGCTGGTCCTGACCCCCTTCACTGGCTGCTCCCCAGGTGGCCTTGCCCTGGAACTCTGAGTCCAAGGAGCAGAAAGTGCCAATTCTGAGGAGACATGGGCCCTGCTGGCTGTGCCTTCCTGTTGTGCTTTGTGCTGGGGATCTCAGGTGAGCCCCTGAGGAGAGTCCTAAGCATGGGTAGGGGTGGAGCCCAGGAAAGGCAGCACAGGGCATGGGGTGTAGGCCTCCCACGGCAACAGGGATTCATCATGGGTTTCTCCCACCTTCCCCCTTTTCTCTCCCTAGGCACAAATGAAGAGGAACGAGAGAATCTCTTAAAGTCAAGTAAGGCATCCCAGTCAGAAGGAGCATGCCTGGTGGACCAAGGCAGAGAGAGGACTCTAGTTTGAGAAACGAGCAGGAAGCAGTGGGGGCAGAGGGGCAGGATTCTGGGGTGGGTCTCCCATGCTTTTCTCCTCTTTATTGGCAGTCTGTGGGCGGCCTGCAGTCTCATCCAGCATTGCCTCAGGCAGGGAGGCCAACGTGGGGCAGTGGCCCTGGCAGGTCAGCATCTGCCAAGGTTTGTTCCATATCTGTACAGCCACCCTCATTTCAGCACAGTGGGTGCTGACAAAGGCAAGCTGCTTCCGGTGAGTGCTGGCATTCCTTTAGGGAGACTCATTAGGGAACTCCGGTAACTAGAACTCCTGAGCTAAGAGCAGAAGGGAGTTTGTCTTGCACTGCCTGAATGTGTCCTACTCTAGCTCTCATTCAACGCAACTACACTTAGACTTCCAGCTTCTTATTAGACAATCATTTTGTTTGAAATGAGTGCCTAAAAAAAGTCACACACTCCTACTCTCACCCCACCTAAATACTCTACCTGAGGAGACATTTCCCAGGGAGGGCCGCTCTTCACATCACTCTGATTGATGTACAGCCCCGACCAAGACCTCTTCACTCCTCCTAGGTGACCACATCCATTCCCATGGTTTAAAATGTCATATCTTTACTGATAACACCCACATTCACATCACTGGTCCCAAATTTTAGTTCTGACTCATTTCCATTTCAATGTCTCACTGGTATCTCAAACATAACGTGATCAAAACTGAACTACAATTTCACCACCACCAAATATCTCTAAACCTATTTCTTTCTCTTTCTTTCTTTCCCATCTCATTCAACAATATAACCAGCTGCTCAAGCTAGAAATATGAAGCCTTACTTTCCTTCACATTCCATATTTACTACATACATTGTCAGTTCTACTTCCAAAATATACTTTGACTCTAGCATAGTTGTCCTAGACCACTGCAATAGTATAACAGGTTTTATTGCCTTTGTACATACAACGAAGTGATTTTTAAGAAGTGAGAAGTGAGATTATGCCATTTCCTCCTTCAACAACTCCAGTAGCTGCTTAGGCACCAAGAATAAAACCCAGGTGCCTCCCTGTGGCCTACAAGCCATAAAATGCCAGATCTACTCATTTTCCCAATCTCATCTCATTCTATTCCAAGTTTATTTCAATTCCTAAAAACTGCCACACTCTTTCTAAGTCTCGGGGCCTTTGCATACTCTATTCTCACTGTCTGGAATGCTTTTTCTTATAGATTTTCTCATGGCTGACTACTACTTTTTCAGACTCAGGTGAAAAGTTACCTCTTCAGCAAGACCTTCCTTTATCACTCAGTCCAAAGACTCTTTTCATACTATACGCTCTAGCTTCAAATCCTGTTCAGTTTCTTTATAATAGTTATTACAATTTAAATTTTGTAATTTTTTTTGCTTATTTCTCCTCTCACTCCCTATGTCTCTGTCTGTCTGTCTCTGTTTCTCTGTCTCTGTCTCTCTCTCTCTCTCTCACACACACACACACACGCACATAATCCTTAAGACCAAAGCCTTAAGAGAACCAGATTATGGCAAGTCTCACATTCTCAGAGATGCTCAACAATTATTGAAGAAACAATGCTTAGGAAGAACTACAGAGAAGAATGCAACCTCCAGAACTATGGGCTCTGCTGTGACACTCTACAGCAGTCACAAGAAATCCATATTACCTGTTCTACCTCTCTTCTCAGGTCTAAGGACACCAGAAAATATACTGTATTGGTGGGGTCACTTCAAGTCTTTGGTGGCCCAGACTCCAAAACAACAACCATACCTGTGTCCAGGATTATTCCCCACCCTGACTTCCAGGGAAACACATATACTACCATCGCTGTGGCAGAACTGGCTTACCCAGTTTCTTTTAGCCCTCTTGTCCTGCCCATCTGCCTTCCTGCATTGGCAGTCCAGTTGAAGAATTCAACCTCCTGCTGGGTGACTGGACGGGGCTATTCTGGGACATACCAAAGTGAGGATAAGTAGATTTTCTGACCTGTTTCCTCAACTGACATTCTCGCCTCCTACTCTCTAAACCTTAGCACCATATATATATTGCATTCTCCAGGCAATTAATCTGATGTACTGCAGAGTTCAAATTCTCCTTGTCCCTGTACCTCCTCTTTGCCTCCTTCATATTTCTTCTTCTGTAATCTCTTTGCTTATTTACATGTCTTTGCTCTTGTTTAGCAATACTGGCAAGATCTTAAAAGTGGAAAGGACAGGGGAATGAACTTAGAAACAGGATAGTTCTCAGTCTGAGAAGTGATATCATTCTCCCTTTTGGGTAAAGTGTGTCTGGGCAGGTGGGCAGTGGGGGCAGGCATGAAAATGTGTTCAGGAAAATAAGGCTGCTCAGCAAGTCCTGAGTCAGACTGTATAACCAGTTTTGATTCTTCTCAGTATAGTAGATCAGTTCTTTATGTTCTACAGAATATAAAAATATATTCCAAAGCCAAACAATTTAATTCTGCATCATTCATTATTTTGGGCTTTCCTGAATTACAAGATAGCTTCTGTTATTTGTGTTATCTAAACAGGAGTAACTGCCTTCAGTCTTGTTCAGTCCCAAAGAACTCAGCCTTCAGGAACTTCTCAAATCAGAAACTGGAATGCTATCTAATATGGAGCAGAATATTCTGAATCAGAGTTATCCCAGAAAATCAGAGGCCTGAAATCTGTATCCAGAGCTGTAAGTTGTTTCCTAATTTTTAAGACAGCTTTGACCCTTTTTGACCTTACAGATAGGAAGCCATCTTACATACTGAAGGAGCTAAAAGTGCCCCTTGTTGATCCCCAGACATGCAGTGACTACTATCAGAAAGAAAGCTTGCTGCGTGGAGTCAAGTCCGTCATCAGTGAAGCCATGATCTGCTCCAAACTCCCAGCAGAGAATATGGATCAGTGTATAGTAAGAATCCATCCTATAGGCACCTTTCAGAGGCCTTCCCTTCCTTATTGTGCTTCCCAAGTTTCAGACCTTCAGAGTCCCTGGGTAAACCCAGGAGTACAGGACAGACCCCACCTCCACAATTCTTGCCTAACCTATTGGATTGTCTTTCCTTTATCCTCTGAGAGGCCTAGCCATCTTTCCTCTCCCCACTAGGGCAGTAGAGGAGATCCCTTGACATGCCAAGTGGAGGATTTCTGAATCCTGGCAAGAGTGGCGAGCAGGGGATCCAACTGCATCCAAACCAATCAGCCTGGAGTATATACAAACATCAGATTCTACAAATCTTGGATTGAGGTCAGCCATCTCACATACTGACTTTTCTGCTGCCCTCAGTCTGTACTTCTCTGAGCTCCTTGCCATTATGCTTCTACCTCTCATTTCTTGGGGCTGCCCTAACTGGCTGAGGTCAGTATGGCCAGAGTGAAGTGGCAATTAAGAATGAGGGAGAAGGGGAAATTCTAGAAGTCAAGACAGATGCTGTTCTGCCACTTCCAGGCCTAAACCCCATCAGTCCAATCTGCTTGTTGCTTTTCCCCTGGGGTCAACCTGGAAACCAACGTCCCCAGTGTGAATAAAGTTTGGTTGATTCTATTATTTCTCATATTCATTCTTTTAATGAAACTGGAGACAGGGACTGGGGAAATATGGAAGCACAGAACTTTAGAGTTTAAAGGGACCTGGAAATCACTTGTCCCAAGCAATCTCCACATTCTGTACATGAAGGGGCTGGGGTCCAGAGAGGTTAATTAGTTGGCCCTTGGCTGAATTCAAGACAAAAACCATATAATCTTGGACTGAGCTGTGTCCTAAAGAAAAAGCAAGGACTTTGAAGATTAGGTTTCAACTGAAGTACACCGGGCAAGAGGAACCTAGAATAGTGTTATCAGATATCTACTGCTGACAACAAATTACTCCAAAACTTAAAAACAACATATTATCTCACAGTTTCTGTGGGTCAGGAATCAGGGAGAGCTTAAATATGTAGTTCTAGCTCAGAGTCTTTCAAGAGGCTACTTGCTGTACCAGAGCTGCAGTCAGCTCAAAGCTCAACTGGTAAAGAACCTGCTACTACCATGCTCATGCGTCTGCTTGTAGTAGGCCTCCGAGGATCCACTTCTAAGCTCAATCACACAGGCCTCTCTGAGGGCTGCTCATGGCAGCTGGCTTCCCCCAGAGTGAGTGATCCAAGATAAAAGTGAGACAATACTCAAGATGGAAGCCACAGCTTTTCCTAACCTCACTACTGTTGTATTTGTTCTTCACAAGTGAGTCAACAAAGTGTGCATATCAGGAGGTGAGGATCACTGGGGTCATCTTAAAGTCTGCCTTTCACAGGTGAAGTAGGGAAAGGTCAGGACTAAGGAGCTGAGAGGCAAAGATTTACCATGTTTAGTAGTCAGGCATGGGGGAATTTACATAGAGGTATTCAGGGGGAGAATGCCTTCTGAGTCTCCTGTTAACCCTGCCCACTGAAAGCATTTCATGGTAGCATTCACAGCTATACAGGGTTACAGAACTATATCCTGCGACCAGAGAGTAGTCTAAGAACATGTCTCATATAAAAAAATGTTGGCTGCTTTATCCCTACTTCTCCTGGGCCTCTGGTAATACACAGAGTGGTTAAGAACACAGGATGTAACACTGGCCAATGGAGTTAATTTTTGGATTTCAAAAGATGCTAATTAAAATAATAACAGGATGCTCTGTATTACTTGACAAATAGTAAAAAAATTATTGGAAGGAGTTTGGGCAAGACTGGAATGAACAACAGCTAAGTGAGCATCCCTTGATCAAATTTCATTAAATACTAATAAAATCATTGTTTGAAAATAAAAATTTTCATTAATAACTACAAAGATAAGGTAATTACATAAAAATAAGTAAATTAAATCTGGGCCATTAAAAAGCTTTCCATACGTATGGAGAAAATAGAACTGTGAAAAAAAAAATGAATTCTTCCAAATACAAAAATTATACTAAGTAGAAGCAGGATTCAAAGAATGTTTACAATTTATTCTCAAAGGAACACTTTTCATGTTAATAAGATCTTTTCAAGATAACATTACAGAATTGCAAGCAAGGCATAACTGATGCTGTAGTAAACACTTCAGCAAAAGAAAAGATAAACTGACTAGACATGTGAAGTTTGAAATAAGTAAAAAAGATACTACGATGTGAGAAAAGATAACAGATCTAGATCCTAGAGCCAAGAAATCCAACAAGGAGATAAAAGCAGGATTAAGAATCATAAAATAAAATAGTTAAAAGGCACCTTACAAGTTTATCTGATAGAATTCTCAGCTCAAAGCATAAGTTTGCTTGTTTAATAGACCTTTCATTTCTTGCTACAGCAGCATGGGAAAACTAACTGGTTGGAATGGGAGAATGAGAACTATTTTCACTACAAAGCACTATCCCACCCCTTACCCACCAGAATCCTCTAAAACTGGAAGTTAACGAGTAAAGCATACACATGAGTGAGATGGAATGAGATAGGTGTCTGTAGGAAGAACCCCCTCAAAAAATTTTTTTTCATTAATGCTTTAGGAATAAGCTAAAAAAATTTTTTTTCATTATGTGCTAAACTTGGAGCTTTGGGTATAATCTCAAAGCAGTATACTAGGAATGAGCTCATACCTTAGGAAGCTTAAATCTAATCAATAATATTATGCACTTGTTGAATTAAAATAGTATAGGAAAGTTCAACATGGAATATCAAGAAGCAAGAGCAGAGAGCTGTGTGGATTCATCAAACTGTTAAGAAAGAGAAACTTTGGGTGTGATGAATATACATTTCATATTTATTTAGAAAAAAAAAACATGTTCTGTTAGAGAGAAGGGCTCTTTCCCCTCATTTTTGAAAGAATGAATATTTCATCTTAGTAGGTGAAACTCTTGTGGAGATTAACCGCTTCCATTTGTTGTGTTCCAAAGCCTCTTCAAACCACCACCCATTTACTAATTTGGTTTCCTACTATATAAAGAAGGTGTGCCCTGTTTTGTAAAAATGAGAATTCTGAATAATGAAAATGAATAGCCCTCATTGCAAATAAACATTCTGGTTCATATACAAGTCTCAAAATTTAGTTAAGTCCGTCTCTTGAATTTGATCTAAGTGTTCTGACAAGCCAAGTTTCATAATCTAAAAAGCTAAGGGTCCAGAGTCTAAATTGAGATAATCTAAGCCAAGTCATGTTGCCTGTGAAAGATCTGCCTAAGTGGATTCTCTGGGTGACATGAAATCTTTATCTCATCTTTAACTATGGCAGGAATTTATATTTACTTTATGCTTCCTATTCATTAGTTACTAAACTGGTTGCTTTAAATATCTTACTCAGTCTTAACACCTTAAGAAGGTATTATTTATCCTACTTTTACAAATGAAAACACACACACAGGTAAGGTTCAGAGAGATTAAGTAACTTGCTAAGATCACACAGCTAATATTTGATTAAACAGATTTATCCAGGACTGTCTGATTCAAAAGCTTTGCTTCCTTCCACTACACAAAACTACCTCCATTCATTGTTAGGAAGGTTCTTCCTTAAGCTACACCAAAATAACACCTGCTCTTTGGTTCTTGTTATTTATATCTCTTTTTATACTCCTAGTCTCCTTTTGTAATTATATGGGTGCACGCAGTTTACTTCTCCTACTGAATAGATAAGAACAGCCTTGAGAAGAGAAACTGCTGTTCTATTCATCTTCTTGATCTTCCAGCGGCATGTCATGCAAACAGAAAATATCAAATTTTATTTTCTAAATAACAAAATGAGAGCTACAGATTATACAAAGCCAGCTGTCAAACCCATAAGGAAGAATTCTTTTAGTATAAGTACAAGCAAATAAACATAAAAAGGGCAATATTTTTTTTTTCCTTTCCAGTTATCAAAAAAACAAGACCAACTCCCACAAAGAGGGGCTGGTTAAAGGGCAGTAGGGCCCTGGGCAAGTAGGATGGAGTTCAAAGCAAGACCAATACCTGCAGAGAGGGTGAATGCTGGTGAGGGAAGCTAAACACTGGTCAATAAGGCAAAGAGCCAGAAAAAGAAAGAACGTTATCTCTAGAAGGTTGTCCAGGGCTTGGCCCTGACATAATGGATGCCAAGTATGTGGACTAGTTCCAAGATACTCTGGTTAGTGGAACCAGAAGCTGGATTAAAATTTTTCTCGTCTAAGTTCAAGAACTAAGATCAGACTGAATCATTTAATAGAGGGCATAGGTCTATTGCTGCAAGGGAACTGAACAGGCAAAAGCCAGGACCTGCTACACATGCACTAGAGAAATCAATTATTCTTTAGGAGACTGTCTTATAATGTGATTTAATCATTTTTCAATATAAATTTGCAAAACTATTGCTGTCCTTATCTTATTCTCAAGGTGCTCAAGAGAAGATTGCATCCTTGAAGTCACATTCTTGCTCTACAGCAGTGGTTCTCAACTGAGGGTGATTCTGGCCCCCAGGAGACATTTGGCAATGTCTGGAAACATTTTTGGACAACTGGGAAGTGGGTGGTACTCCTGGCATTCAGTAGGTAATGGCCAGAGTTCTGCTTAACAGCCTACAATGCACAGGACAACGCCCCACAACAGAGAATGATCTGGCCCAACATGTCTATAGTGCCAAGGCTGAGACACTCCAGTCTATAGGCACCATCAATGTCAATCTAAGTCATGCCGAAGATAACCTGTCTGCCCAGAATTAAGTTAATACTTAAAACGAGGATATTAGTTTAATAACAACAACAACAAAACGGCAGCTACTATGTACTATTGCATGCTAAATAAGGCAAACTCAAGCTAAGTACTTGCCCTACATTTCATTTCTTACAAAAATTTGTGGGGTATTATTACTCCAATTTGCAGCCACATGTAAAGTAAAAATGCTCCTACCACCACCAACACCATATTGTCACTTCCCAAACCAACAGTTATTGTGTACAGCAGAGGTAGTTACAGATAACTTTAATGATAACTAGGTAATGATCTGAGAATAAATCTAAAGCATAATGAGACAGGTAGACAGCTGTAAGAGCTGTCTCCAGGAAAGCCTATGGAGTGACCATCAAGCACCTACTCTCTTGCTTCCAACTCTTTGGCACATCTTTACTTTGGAAGAAGCAAGAGAGCTGTAAAATGGAAGACCCAACACGCTTCATGACTGCTAAACCAAAAATAAGAAAATATTTGTAAAAGAAGAATGGAAAAAATACAAATAAGTAAACAAGCAGTGCATTATGTAATGTCACATCTATAAAGAATCTTTGAGATCATCAACTAATTCCAATGCCTTTGGGCTACAACAGTAAAACCCATTCCTTGGGGTGGCAGTGATTTCTTAAGATCATCAGCCATTCCCATGAAAACGACAGGGTAGCACCATGAGCTGAAAATCAGATGAGACTGCTCCAATATGACAAAAGAGGTTAGTTTAGATTTAGAAAGGCCTTATAGGTTCCGATTTGTTTTAAAAATGGACATTTTCTTACACAACTCAATGCTATTATCACACCTAACAAGATTAACAGTAAGTCTTTCATTATCATATTTCCTTGATTGTATCAAAATGCCTTTTTAAAGCTGGTCTGTTAAATCAGGATCCAAACAAGGGCCATACATGGTTATGGTTATGTTTCTTAAGGTTATTTTCATCTAGAGGAGTTTCCCTCCCTTTTTACCCTCATACCATTGACTTATTATGGAAACCAAGTCAGTTGTTTTATAAAATATCCCAAATTGTGGACCTGAGTGTTAATTTCCTTGTGCTGTAATTTAACTTACTCTTTCATCCTTGTATTTGCTGCATGTAGAAGTAATTTTAGAGTCAGGTTTCACTTTTTGACAAGAATACTTCACTGGATATTGTTTCACATGTCACTATGTCACATCAGCAGTCACATGTCTGCTTTATCCTACTTTTCATGATGCTAAGATTGATGAGAGGGTTCAAATAGTAATGGCCTGAGCACTCCATCAACCTTTCATCTAAAGCTTTCAACTTCTGATAATCATCCATTGAATCAATCTCATGAGGAGCAAGTGATGATTTTCAAAATCTGTCAGTCCAATCACATTTATTAGCTAGACTTCTCCCTTCATCAATTAAACCTATTCTGTTAAAATACAGTTGGAGAGGAAAAGCAAAATAACTATTTAATGCTTTCATTTTGCTTTCAATTTCAGAGCAAGGAGCTGGTGTCTTAGTTACTTCCAATAAAGTTTATTTCCAACTAAATTGGAACCAAAACCAAAAAAAGATTTTTATAAAACATTTAAACAAAAGGAAAAAGAATAAATTCTGTGAGCAATCCAACCAGTATGTAAATGATATGAATCAGTGACTTAGGATTTGTCCTGGGAGATAAAAGTCCAAAGATCTAAGACAATCAAGAACCTTCAGAGGGAAAGAAATTTCTGGCCAAAATTTTGTCCTCTTATAAATCAACCAAAAGACCTTTCCAGAGCTTTGGCGTCTTTGCAAAATGGCATGACTCCAAACATGACTTAAAAGCAAATCTCAAACTGAGGTCTGACTTTTTTAAAACCTATACTTAAATAAAGTTGACTAGTTAAAATGGCTTGTGAATATCCTAAGTTAATTGGAATAGCCACATAGATGGTTGTGATATGAATAAATTTAATCATTTCCTTCAATTAAATGAAGACAAAATCACAGACTGCAATATTAATTTCAGAAAAAATTAAGGTGAAAGTACTAAGAGAATCATTATATAATGATAAAAAGCACAGTGAGTGACAGACACATAACCAGAATAACTGTATAAACCACACACAAAAATAGGTTGCATAAAACAACAATCATTAAAAAATGAATGGAGAAACTAACATAAATGTAATAGTAATAGAAGATTTTCATCCCTGCCATGCAGACACCCATAAAGACAAACGGATCTAAAAAATATAAATTAGGTAAAAATTCATAGTTGTGGCAGTCAGTAAACGAGCAAATGGAAAATTTACTTTTGAGTGTTCACTTATAAAATAATTAAAAAGGTATGTAAAGAGGTAAATATCTTACAATGCTGAGATACAGGAAATCAGGCATCTGCCCCACCGCAGTCCTTACTGCTTTGCTGACTTCTCTTCTGCATTCTCACCTTCACTCCTTCATGCATAAAGGCACTACTCCAAAGACAAATTAGTCCATAGATATGAACCTGGCCTGGCAAAAAAAGATAATCTGTTCACATTCTTGGGAATTTGAACTGAAAATAAGGACAAACTTGGGCAGTTCATAGTGGGATAGAAAGAAAAGACATGGAATGAAATGGAGCCATACTAATGGCAGAGGACAGACGGAAGATCCTGAACTGCTATGAGCTCTCGACCAGCACGAATCCAGAGCTCCCTTCCAGCTCTGGCCCCCCACTCTGGTCTTCAGGTCTGTCCTATAATAGCTCCAGATTGTCCTTGTTACTCTGTTTTCCTAATTGTCCCTTAGATCCTGTATTCCTTTGCTGGGGCTGCCATAACAAAGTACCACAGACTGGATAGCTTACACACAGAAATTTACTTTCTCAGTCACAGAGATGAGCAGTCTGAGATCAAGGTAGCAACAGGGTTGGTTCCCCTGACGGACATCGGGGAAAGATCTGTTCCGGGCTTCTGTAGTTTGTGGATAGCCATCTCTTCCCTTTGTACAAGTTTGTGTCCAAATTTCTTCTTCTTATAAGGAAACCATTATATTGGGTTAAGGCCCACCATAATGACCCATTTTACCTTAATTACCTCTTTAAAGACACTGTCTCCAAATATGGTCACACATTCTGAGGTCCTGGAGGTTAGGACTCCAACATATGAATACTGGAGGAGACACATTTCAGCCCATAACCATATCTTTAAAGTAATCCCCTTTGTTTAAGCTAAAGTGAGTCTCTGTTGCTTGTAAATGAATAAACCTTACCAAAATAGCTACATTTCCCGATCATCAATTATTTTTTAATTATTCACGTGTTTCTTTCAAAACTCCTAATGTTTTAGGCTATAAGTGAACAATAACACGCTTCAACAGTTCACTGAATTCTGCCTCCACAGCTCTTTTACCCTACAATAACTGGTAGAGAAAACAAAAGGCTCAGAGAACTCTGCAGCAGGTGCTGCGCTGCACCACCCAGACCCTCCTTCAGGACTGAAGCATCCGTTCTCTGGGCAACCAAGAATGTTTGCTGCTGACAGTGCACAGCTAAGTCTGATTCCAACAACTGTCAACAGAGCCACCTCATCTGAGGTGATGCCACCTCCTTGGAGGCAGCCTGCTGCCAATTATGCACAAGTCCAAGTGCCCAGGCTTCTTATATCAGTTCAGGGCATCTTTGAAGGGCCGCCCTGGCTCCAGAGAAACTTGTGGGATTGGCTGATGCCTCCGCTGCAAGTGCATTAGTCTGACTCTCCTCTCTGCCCAATCCTATTTCTATCCCCCTTTGAGGTGCTGATCCTGAGACCACTCCCAATAAACTTGCACACAAATCTGTCTTAACATCTATTTCTCAGAAGATCTGACTTGTAGTATATTCTATGGCTAACACCATAACAAAGATAAAAACAACAAATTAGAAAAAACTAGCCAGATACTGGTTTAATTCTTTTTCAATTTCTAGATTTTGAAGAATCCTATCATTTTTCCATTTCCTTGCTAGAGAACAGGGTCCTGTCCTTTCCAGTGCCCTCTACCTTGCCTGGACAGGCACCTACCACCCCACCCACACAAGGCAGACAGAAACTCCAGACACCCTGCTCTCCCTAAACAGCAGGGGGCGCCTCAAGCCCAACTCCTCCCCCAGGGTCATGCTGCTGCTCTTCAAAGTCTGGTCTCTTCAGTGCCTGGCCCCAAGTAAAGACCAAAGGGGAGGAAGGGGTGAAGTAGAGGAAACTATCTTGTGGAAGCTGCATGCCCCCTGCTGTTCCCCAGCTGGCCTCTGCCTGGGATCCTGAGTCCAGGAAGCAGGAAGCTTGAGCCCAGGAAGCAGGAAGTGACAATTCTGAGGACAGAGACATGGGCCCTGCTGGCTGTGCCTTCCTATTGTCCCTTCTGTTGGGTGAGCCCCTAGGGTGAAGAGGGGAAGAGGGAGGGAGAAGTTTTTGGCTCAAGATGTTATCAGATAGAATAATATGACACTTCACCCACTGGATCTTATAAATAGTGTACCCTGAGAAAGTCCTGAGCGGATACATGCCAGGCACCTTTCCAAGTCTCTTAGCTATAGTAGTCAACAAAACAAAGATCCTTGCCCTCATGGGGCTTATAATCAATGCACATATTAAATATGTAAATTCTATAGCACGTTAGAAAGTGATAAATACTATGAGAGGAAAGAGGCACCTAGAATGCAGGGACAGGAGACATGTTGTAATTTTAAAGAATAGTCAAGGAAGGTTTCATCAAGAAGGAGTCATTTGAGCAAAGACTTGAAGGAGATGAGTGAGTGAGCTAAGAGGTTCTAGGAAAAGAGCATTTCAGGAAGAGGGAACTGGAGGTCTAAATGCTGGTCAGTGATTTCAGGCATAAGCCTGTTCATTTAGTTTTCTGGCCCACAGTGGTTTAAAAGCAGGATAGGCTGAGAGTAGCCAAAAGGTAACAGGTGGCGAAAAAGAAATATATACAAATACCACAAAAAGCCAATTCAGTTCAATAAAACAGGACAAAAGTAAACAGTCTATAAACCTCAAAAGCATCTGAAAGCATCACTGTATTTACAACTTAACATCGTGATATTCCTGATGACGACCCTGAATCATCAAGTAAAACTAAATTATGTTTCATGTATGCCACTAAATATGGTAGGTACATATATAATAATTATCAAGATTCCCACTAATGGGTAAACATTTATAAAAACATGGCTTTAACATTAATCTGAGCAATTTAAATGTGTAGAAAGCTTCTATGTTCAGTGAATTTACATACGATGTGTTATTAAATATTGACGGTATGTTGTGTCTTAGGGTCTTGCCCAAGCTCTTCTTCCAAAAAGAATGATCTACAGTCAGGTGAGTGGTTTCTTTTGGGGCCCAAGACTAATGGGTCTGGAACTGGAACAGGATGGAGTATGGAGGCTCAGGAGGACTCAGGTCCCAGGACTGAATAGGAGTTCGGGGATGATGATAAGATGGGAAAAAAGGACACCCAAATCCACATTTCACTCTCTCCTCTTCCTCTAGTGTGCGGACAACCCGTGTACTCAGGCCGTATTATGGGTGGCCAGGATGCTGCTGTGGGACACTGGCCCTGGCAAGTCAGCCTGCAAATTGGTGACAGCCACATCTGTGGTGGTTCCCTCATTAACAAAAGGTGGATTCTGACGGCAGCACACTGCATAAGAATGTGAGTTCTAGCTGGTGGCTAGCACAGAGACAGGGGCTCAATAAATATTTGAATGATTTCACGAATGAACCAACAGACAAATTAAAATAGTAAGACAGGTAAGCAGAAGGAAACCTAGGTCACCTTGGATTAGGGACAGGGCATAGAGGTAGAAAAAGAAATAATGAAAGTAGGCACTGTATTACTTTTCTTGTAAAACTTTTCTTACTTTTGCCAAATCACTTCTGAAACACCAATGAAGGAATTTTGTCTTAAGTGTTTTAGGGTCATAAACACAATCTGAGCTTTCTTGCAGAACTACTGCTGTGAGAGAAGCAAGGTGCCATGTGGTGAGGAGCCCTGGGGAGAGACTCATGTAAATAAAACTAATAATTCCAGCCAATAGCTGGTGAAGACTAAGCCTGCTGACATAAGTGAGGTTGGAAAGAGAACCTCTCTGGGCTGAGCCTTGAGATGGCTGCAACCCACCTTGACTTTCGCCTTGTGAGAGACCTGAGTCAGGCACCCAGCTAAGTCATACCTGATTCCTGAACCACAAAAACCAAGATAAATGTCTATTTTAAGTCTCTAAGCTTTGTGGAAACTTGTTATTCAACAACAGATAACTTATACAGAAATCAAATGACAGAGCTTTCCAATAACAATACTGAAAGCTCAAAAAAAACAGAGTAAAAACTTTAAAATACTGAGAAAATTATTTCCAGTCTAGAATTCTACCCATATGCAGACTATCAATCAAGTGTGGGAGAGAAATAAGACATTTTCAAATATACGAAAGAGCAAAAATATTACCTCTCTTGCACATTTCTCCTGGAAGCCACAGGAGACAGTGCTTCACCAAAATAAAGGAGTGGGGGGGGGTGAGGAAAACATGGGATTCAGAAAAAAGGAGATACAACATAGGCGAGAATCACTAAGAAAATCATAGAGAAAAGTGCCAAGATTAGAGCAAACAGGTAGAGGGCACTTGTGCAGGCGAGTGTGTGCTCACACGTGTGTGTGCATGCGCACACGCAGACACACACACGCACACACACACACATACACACACACACACACAGAAGATAGTACTGACAGAATGCCTGACAGGTTTCAACATACTGAGAGATTTGCATTTCTGGCACAGAGTATGGGGAATGAATGATGAAGACTAAGAGGACAAAGAAGTGAGACCATATCATTAACTCCAGAACACGCGAAAAGTTTTACACGAAATGAATTCACAGTACCCAATATGGTCCAGTTGTGAATAATGTTTACATAGTCACTAGAACATACACATTAAATACTGATTTAACTAAAAGTTATAATACTAGGTTAGGAGGATGGTGAAAGGAAGTGGGAGGTTGGCAGGGTCTGTTGGCTCTATCCTCACCTTTCACAGGAGGAATACAATATTCTAAAACAAAGAAAAGTATGTTTAATAGGTTTCTTTAAAAACTAGGGAAAATACTAAAGAAATAGCTAAGAGTTGAAAGTGATTGCCTTTGGATAGTATGAACTAAAGGCAGTAGGGTAGAGAACTTTTGTTGTTATTATTTTGTATATCTTATCAAACTACTTGACATTTAAAAAATTTTTATATATTTTGTATATATTTAAACTTTTATATAAATTTATAAATATTTTATATATATTTAAATTTACATATATATGACTTTGGCGGTTATATTTTGCTTTAAATTGTTATTTAGAAATAAAGATCTAGTGTTTAGTCATCAAAACTGGCAATAAGAAAAGACCAATGACTTAAGCTACAGGAGACTACAACCATGAAGAATGAGAAAGGTAAACAAGAGAACCAAGGAGAAAATGCAGGACAAAATTCTAGCTGTAAGCATATTGGAGAAGATTACAGAAACAGTAGATGATCAAAGGACAACAAAACAATAGTCAAGGAGGGAAAGAAGGAGAAAAACAGACAAACCAACTCTAGTCCAAGTTGGAGGCAGCCTGGTTAATTCTGAGCCATTTACCTTTCTTTCTTACCTCCAGACTGACTTACCACACCTAGGCAGCTTTTTCTGACCCAGTTATAGCACTAAATATGTTTGACTTTTATTTTCCTCTTTCTCTTTCCCTTAGGACCTGGTTTCCTTTGTTATATACTGTGCAGCTAGGAACAATAAAAATAGGCTATTCAAATAATAGTGTAAAACATCACGTGTCCAAAATCATTATCCATCCCAAATTCCAAGATTCAACTGCAGATATCGCCTTGTTAAAACTGGTCTCTAGAGTCACCTTCACTCCTTTCATCCTGCCCATCTGCCTGCCCAGTACCACAAAGCAGCTGACAATTCCTGGCTCTTGCTGGGTGACTGGATGGGGAAACAAGAACAGTGAAGGTGAGGATGGGTTGAGAAAGATTCTTTTATGTCACCCTCTTGTACCATTCCACAACATTCACATTCTAGACACATCATTACTAAGGCAAATATTTTTCAACAAAACCAGATCAACCTATTGATATTAATCTTCAAATAGAATGTCTTTTTTGACATGTTTTGCTCTTATATCTTGCCTAGAGTCTAGCTATAGCTGCAAGAGCAGACACTAACAATTTAAACAAATAACCTCTCCAAAAAACAGAGGTTAACAAACCTGATTTAAAGTTTGGAAAGTCTAGTGTTTTTTAAAATGTTTTTAACATATGTGTCAACTCTTTCCCAGGATGGAGTAAAGACAAGACAGGAAATGATCTGAGAGCAGAAAAGTGGGAAAGGAAATGTTTTAGAATACTCACATTTTTCCTTAATCAAAATGTATCTAAATTTCTTTATTTGGAATGTTAGGAATACCCATACTGGCACATTAGAAAAACCTCAAACAGAAATAATTTTGAATTATCCATTGTTTTAGATTAAGTGTACCAAAAAAATTCTTCCATTAACAAACATGATTAGAAAGTGACTATATTCTGCTTTTGGATTCCTGTTCAGAAATTCCACACATCATGACCGAATGCTGCCCCTGAACCTTTCCAGACTGTGTTTCCTTTCATTCCTGTCTCTCTCTACAGATAACAGTTACCAACCCACCCTTCAGGAAGTAGAAGTACCCATCATCGACCGCCAAGCTTGTGAACTTCTCTACAACCCAATCGGTTTCATAATGCCAGAATCAGAGCCAGTCATCAGTGAAGACATGATTTGTGCTGGTGATACTCATAAAATGAAAGACAGCTGCAAGGTGAGAGTTTGCTCTTGAAATTTTTTAACATGAAATCTTAAAGTGGATCCAGGTTTTCCTATCTGTAAACAGTGAATAAGTAAAGTAATTAGGAAACAAGAGTTCTGACAGAAATTCTTGTGTTACCCTGGACAAGTCACTTAATCTTTATCTATAAATTCAATTTCTTCAACTGTTGATCTAGAACAATGCTAATCATTGGCCATTGGGTTTTTTAAAACTTCTACATTTTTATGACTATATTAAGAGGTTGATACAGAAGTGCTAATTTTTAAATTTTTTCAAGTAATAAGATTTCATTCTACACTTAAAAGAGACAGTGATCTATTGTCTCCTGATCATAACTGTCAGATGAAATAAATCGGCCATCATTTGTGTCTTCCTTCACTGAGTGTGACATGTTGTTCTGCTTTGGCTGCTTTCAATTTTTTTTTCATATTTGATCATTAGAAGTTTGACTATAATGTGCTCTGTATGATTTTCTTTATCCTATTTGGGATTCCTTGGATTTGGGTTTTTTTTTTCCAATCTATTCCCTTATTTTTCATCAAAACTTGAAAATTTTTCATTCAGGATTTCTTCAAATATTATTTTCCCTCATTTCTCTCTTTTCCTCTTTTCTGGTTGAAACCACAAATTGATATTACGCCTTTAGATATTTTCACACAAGTCCCTGAATCTCTGTTCATTTTTCTTTTTCTCTTCTTCAATTAAATACTTTAAAATTATCCATATTCAAGATCATTCCCTCTTTCTCCTATCATCTATATTTCCCTGTTTCAGATATTTTATTCTTTAGTTCTAGAGTGACCAGTTAGCTTTATTTCTTCTCTCACACACACACAAACACATTTTTCTCCCTCCAGCAAGATTTCCTATATGTATATTCATTATTTGCAAATCAAACAATAAGACGTGGCTTCACATTCACTAGGATGGCTCCAATCAGTATAGATAATAACAAGAGTTGACGAGGATAGAGAAAAACTGAAAACTTCATACACATAGTGGGAATGTAAAATCATGTAGCAACTGGAAAATTGTCTAGTAGTTTCTCAGAAGATTTAAATATAGAGCTACCACATGACCCAGAAATTCTACTCCTAGGTATATATACAGGAGAAATAAGAACATATATACATATAAAAACCCATACTCAAATATTCATAAGAGAATTATTCATATTAGCCAAAAAGTGGAAACATCCCAATGTCCCTCAGCTAATGACCAGATAAACAAAATGTGGTATATCCACATAATGGAATATTATATTATTCAACCATAAAAACGAGTGGTGTACCAATATATGCTACATGGATGAACCTTGAAAAGAATATACTAAATAGAAGCCACACTCAAAAGGTCACATATTATTTCATTTGTACAAAATATCCAGAATATGTAAATCTATGAAGCAGAAAGTAGATTACTGAATGCGCTAGGGCCAAGAGGGTTGAGAGGAAATGAGGATAATTGCTAATGGATATGGGGTTTCTTCTGTGGGGTGATAAAAATATTCAAAAATGGGTTGTGGTGATGGTTGAACAACATTGTGAACCATTGACTTGTACTTTAAATGGGTGAATTGTATAGTATGTGAATTATAACAATAAAGCTGTTACAAAAAAAAAAGTAAGACTGAGAGGCATACTACCAACTACTATTACTAATTACTATTATTTTATTTAAGAAAGGACTCTTATGACACTAAAAAAAAGCAATAAGAACCTAAAAATAAGGAGAGTTCATTCAACTGAATAAATTTAACTTTAGTGAAAAAATTTATCACATTAATTTCTTTTTATCACAGATGAGTATTTTGAAACTACTGATATATTTAGCTAAGATCTCTTCCGATGTCAAATTCTAAGATTACAGAATTCCCATGAGTTCCCCTAACGCAGTGGGAAGTCCCGCTCCCACTAGAGCTGTGTAGTTCCATGGGTTCCGCTGCCCCATTCTAATGAACTCTCTACCTCTTGTGACCACTCTCCTTTTCATGGTCCCTTTTCACTATGCTCATGACCTTTATCTCTTCCTTAGGGTGATTCTGGAGGGCCTATGTCATGTCATATTGATGGTGTATGGGTCCTGATAGGATTGGTAAGCTGGGGTGCAGAATGTGGTAAAGCTCTTCCTGGAGTCTACACCAGTGTGATCTACTATCAAAAATGGATTAACGTCACCATTTCAAGAGCTGAGGTTTGGAGGCCAACAATCTGGACTTATCTGACTTCCTGTTCTCTATTGTACAGCTCTCTCTGGCTTCCCTGGGACCCCCCTGTGCCTTGGGCTAATATCTTACCAGGAGAGTAGGCAGCATAGGTGAGCCACTGGCCAAGGACAGGGCTAGAAAGGGAGTGCATGGAGGACATGCACCAGGGCAGAGTACTCACAGAAGAGTAAAGAGAACTCTGGATAACTTCATTAAAATTAGAAATTATTCTGTTTTTGAGCTTCTTGATTCTGGAAGTATGTTTTAGCAGTTGGAATATGAACAGCTTAGAATAAGGTTGCCACTTCTGAGCATGGCATTCTTTGTCTCTGACTATGCATCTTGTAAGGCAAGAAAGATGCCTTCTACGAATAAGTATTTATGGACAGAAATTAAATGGCTAGTGGAGAAGCAGGCAAGAAAAAAAGTGTTTGTGAAGGCAAAAGGGAAGGTCCTCAAAGAAATAAATTAAGAGTTTACTTTGTGCTCATGAGTTGTACTATGGACTTCTTACCTGGTCTTTATTTCTTAGCTCCTCTGCCATCCTATGTAACAAGGGGTCTAATAAGAAACACATTTACATAATTCAATACTGCATTTTTCAGAAATTTTTACTTTAGGAATACCAATGTAACCTACCACCAAAAATGGGTTAATGCCATGATCTCAAGAGCTGAAGTTTTGGGTTTCAATAATCTGGACCAACCCAGCTTGTTTAATGTCATTTCTATAGTAAAGTAGTTTAAATGACTCTACGGAAAAGATTATATCCCTTACTTATTTTCGTTAAACAATCACATGACGTATACTATTTCCTCCTCTGCCTAGGCTTCCAGTAGCTCAAAACTAAGTTTTAAACTTGATCTCAGTCATCATTCTTATCCTAGATTATCTGGTATAATTCTACTCATACCTCTTTTTATTTCAATCATCCTTCATTTCTCATTTGCATGAACTTAAGTTTTATCACATCTATGTAAGTTAACTTTCAAAAAACAATTTTTGGATAAATAAATACATTTAACAGAAAGTGAGGGCAGGTTTGGAAACTTAAAATCCTTGCGAATCCTCACCCTTTCCTCATCTAGACCGCTGCTACAGCCTCTTGACTGGCAAGCCTCAAACCCTTCCCCCGCATTTATTCTCCACAGCATTCAGACCAATGTTTTAAAAATAAGGCATGGTTTATACTTTTCTCCCCCTTTCCCTGATTATAGCACAGCTTGGGAATTGGCAAAATTTCCCTCATGAACCTAGAGTTAAAACTTAAAACTTTTGGAGGGACCAGCTCTTTCAAGTGGAAAGAACTGGATATTGAAGGAAGAGGACCACATGACTTCACTGCCCTGGCCAAAAGTGGATGGATGTAACAGGAAGAGCACCTGACTTAACAGCTGCCCAGAGGGTGGTGGGGCAGTTGACCTCCCACAGATGTGCTCAATACATGACAACCCAACAGATCCCTTCTCCTGTGAAGGCTGAATGTCAGCATGCATTCGACAGTATTAAGTGCCCACCATGTTCCAGGCACCATTCTAGGCACTAAGGATATTGAAGTACATACAAAACGCAAGCCTGCTTTCAAGTTTATATTCTAGTGGGAGAGAGAGAATATAACCAAGTGCCAAATAAATGTTTATTATAATGTCATACATGGGAAAATCTGATGAAGAAAAATAAAACAGAAGCAGCAGCTAGAGTATCAGGGTGGGGGGTTCCACTTTAGGTAAACTGGTCAGGAAGTTTCTCCAAGGAGATGACATTTTATAGAGGCCTGCATGAAGCAGAGAAGGAAATAATAAAGTAACCCTGAGAAAAAGCATTCCAGGTAGAGAGAAGAGTATGCTAGCTGTGCGTGAGGAGCAACAGAGAGGGCAATGCTGGAACACTGAGCAAAGGGGGAAGGGGTAGGGGCTGAGACCCGACAGGGAGTTGAGCCTTTCAAAAAAGGAAACAGCACGTGCTATAGAGCCTTGCAGGCTTCAGTAAGAGCTCTGAACTTTATTCTTAGTGAGATTAGAAGGCACTGGAGGGCTGAGAGCAGGGGAAAGAGAGAAGAAAATAAAAATCACTGTACTGATGCTCATGGGAGTGAGGAGGCCATGAGGGAGAGGGTGGTCTAATGGTCACAGAGTTAGACAAGAAGCAGAGAGAATGAAAATCAGGTATGAAGTGCTAATAAGAAAAACACTAAAGGGCCACGGTACACTAAACAACAGTAAGGTTTGATTCCATGGGGCTGTGTACTGTTTATTGTTCTCCCGATCCCTTAAAATAGGGCCACATTAACAGGTGAAGAAAGACAGAAGTCCATGTTTCATAGCATCTACTTTTTTGCTAAGATACCTAGCTTATTTCCTATTTGTTTTTTTCTTCTTACCCAAAGCAATGTTCTTCTCATTCCTTCATCTCATTTCTACCTCTAAGTCTTATATTATCTGTTCTCTGTGCCTGGAATACCCTTCTCTTGTATACCTTATTTCTGTCCATTGATTGGAAAAAGAGTCAGTAAATATACACAAAACACATTGAAAGGATCTTAGGAAATGCTTTTTAAAGTTAAAAGGGGATAAGTGAACTATAGTATGTGAACTGTATCTCAATAAAGCTGTTTTTAAAAAAATTAACAGGAACATTTTTCTCCTGCTTAAACAAATAATGACTAGTCTGTGGTGTATTTAGGGCTCTCTGAAGATCTAATTCTTGTGATTGTATTTCAAAAATAAGAGTTCAGACTAGCTACATACATTTTCTATTTCAATTGCTAAAACAAAAAATGTAAAGTTTAACTCTATTCATGAGAATATAGTACCTGGTAACTCATAACTGGAGGAAATGAAAAATCAGTAAACATTTATATTCACAAAACTAAAATGTCAAGCACTTACTGGTAATGAATTTAATCAGTGACACCACAGCGGACTAAATGAGGAAATGAGTAGGGACATCTTTACAGTCTATATTGGAGGGGGCCTCAACAACATTTCTGCCTTAAAAATCAATTTTAATTTGCAGAATACTTTATTCCTTGGAATATCTGATTTAATATGCTTCAATTTTCATTTTCACATCTGGAGGAATTTTAATTAAGCAGGATTTGCTAAGGCCACATTTAACAAATAAAGCTTTACACTAAGGCTGCTGAAAATCCAATCAGCAATTTTTTTTTTTACCCTAAAAATGAGGAAGGAATTATATAGTTATTGCTAGATCCTTCTATCCATAAAACAAACTATTTCAAGTAATCACTCATTTTTTCCCTTTATTTCATTAAATCATAGTCACCCCGAAAGTGTGGAGACATTATAGAAGAAGTATGCAAAATGATAAAATGTGGGTTATATTTTGACATTATTTCAATGTTGAGTCAGATGCTTGACTTCATTCTGAAGCTAACTGTTCTCCCCACCAAATTTGACTATGGATAGTTTATTTACATACTAGAAATCAGCTGCCTGATAATTTTGTTAAACATAATCCTTTTTCTAGAAAGGAGGAAGAGATTAGATTAATTTTATTCTCTACTTTCAATAATTGAGAGGAAATGTTCACTGTCATAAAAATAAATAAGACTGAAATCTTTAACAGGAAATTCTAATTGCCTTTCAGGATAATTATCTTCAACTGACCCAAATTCTCTCCACAATGTCTTCTACCACATAAATCTTCACTTTCCATCTCCATATGCTTGGAATAAAGTGATTGAGATCTAATTCTGTGGTAGTTTGTACCATTTCATGAGACCTAGCCCACATTGCCTTGTATCATAATTATCTATGAATACCCAAGAGTGAAAAGAACAGGATAGGATGAGGACCTTGGGATCCAAAATGCTAGAGGCATTCTGATTTTAGCGGTAATTAATGAGATGAGGACAGATTCCAGATCTAGTTGGTAGATTTTAGATACAGTAGTAGAACTGAGATAAGTTTGATTGGATTTGGACTGATCTGATGAACTGGATGTGGGTGGTAGGAGGGAAGATGGTAAATGGGACAGGAGGATGGTAAAGATAAATATTTTAAAAGAAAATCAAGAATGACTCTCAGATTATTGGCCTGAGAATGGTCATACTATTAAATGAAGAAGGTTAGAGAAGGAACAGATTTGCAAATCCACAGTGTGAATAATGGCCCCCTATGGTGTCCATGCTGCAATCCCCAGAACGTGTGGATATGTTACCTTACCTGGTAAAAGAGACTTTGATTAAGTTAGTATCTGGAGATAAGGTGATTATCCTAGACTACCTGCGTGAACCTAGTATAATCACAGATCTTCTAAGAGGAATACAAGAGAGTCAGAGACTATGCAGAAGACAGAGGATGGAAACAGAAGAAACAAGTGCTAATAATATAAATGTATAGATTTTTTAACCTTGTCTTTTTAAATTGAGCTTGCTTTTTAAAACAAGTTTATAACAGAAAGCTGTGGTTACAACACTGTAAAGCTTCAGAGTTGAGAGACATTTGATTCATTTTATTAAAAATTCCATGTAACCAGCCTAGATAAAAATAAAAGATAGCAATTGGTTGGCCAAAAAAGTTCAGGTCAATCCATTTTTAATAATGAAAACATTTTGGCCTTAAAAATTAAAATTACTACAGCATACTCAAAGGCAAGTATTTGGGTTTTAAAAGAAACTTCCTATCCCCACCTGAGTTCAATGAAGCTATTCTAATTTCTGAAAGAGAGTTAACATGAACACTCTCAAGGAGATAGTGGTGGTTTGTTTTTTTTTTAATGCATTTGTTTCAGTCCTTTCTGTCCAGAAGCTGTTGAGTTGGTATCATAAAGAATTATATGTTAGCTCACTTAAAGAGGCCCAATAAATTACTAGTTCTAAAATGAGCACATTAAACTTCTAAAAACAGGCCACAGAGAAAGTGACACAAAACCAGTGTCATCTGCCTTTCTTTGGAGCTCATCTGGCTTAGCAGGGCCCTTTGAAGACTGAGCATCAGGATGGAAGCATCCCATTGCTGGACTACGCTCAGTACTGCACACAGCTTTGGACCATACTGTTCATCAAACGTTTGAGTCTCTACACGTGAAAAACATCTACCAAATACTTTGTGAGTTCAAAAAATATGCTCTGGAAAAATCTTTCTAGATGAAAATTACATTTGTATAGCCATGAAAGTAAACTAAGCATAAGAGGATAACCTGAGAATTCCCAGAAAAAAAGAAAGAAAGAAAGAAAAAAAGGTGAAAGGCCATATTAAGAAATTTGAGCTTTAAAGGAAGGATATGATGTGAAAGACATTGAAAGTTTTGAATGCAAGGGAATAACAGGATCAGTTTGTACTTTAGAAAAATCACTTTGGTGGTTGTGCAGAGGGTGTATTACAGAGAAGCAAGTTAGAAGGTAGAACAGCTAGTTACAAGGTTGTTGTGAAAGGTGAGAGACGCCTGGACCAAGATGTTAGCAATGAGGACGGAGAGAAGTGGACAGAGTCAAGAGCGACAAAGGAGACAAATTCAGCAGAATCTGGCAACTGATAAGATATAAGTACTCACGGTGAGGGAGAAAGTTAAGGACTACACCCAGGTTTCCGGCTTAGGCAACTTGAGTTGTGTCATTTAGTTGACATATGGAACCTTGGAGAAGATAGCTTAGGGGTGAGAAATATAAGTTAAAGGCATCAAGAGTCTATGAGGAAGGAATCCAAACAGACATTACATTCTTACACTGAATGTATATTAAATAAGCAAGTTGAAAGAATTTGAATATATTCCAAAAGCTTACTGGGCCAAATTCTAGTTACTTATTAGTTGTACAGAGTTCATGAAAAATAACACACAAAGAATTCTAAAACCAAGTTTTCGCCATTGGTTTCAGACTGCTCACACTGGGGAACCTTTTAAAGACACTGTGTTAGATGTTATTTTCCACTGATTCACTGCCCTCTGTGTAGAAGGACTTGACTATTCACCCACTCAAAGTACCGCATGACTTGCAAGACCACCTGTAAAAGAATTACACTTCTCTAAACCAATAACATCAAGATGGCCAAAGAAATGTGAGAAGTGATATAGCCACTTTTGAGCAGAAGTCTTAAAAGCTGGCACATGGTTTTTCCATTGCTCTTTTTCTCAGATAGATACTACTCATTCAGCAATACCTAGCTGAGATCCCAGAATGAAGAAGACAATTCAGGTTGAACTGTGGCTCACCAGTTGCATATAACTGTTGAATGAGGGATAGAGGTGTCTAACAAATAACAATGTGTGATTTACTTCTGTTTCCCCGTTTCTAGTAAAATTTTCTGGTGATCTACTAAGAAGCAAAATTTTCTGGTGATCTACGAAGAAGCAATCCCATGGGGGGAAAAAAAGTTGGCTCAAGAATCTCAAAACTAAAACAAAGAATTTTGAACCTGAAAGGAAACTTGGTTTTCTGGTGTCAGCAAACTTTTTATGTAAAGGGCTAGACAGTTAATATTTTAGGCTTGTTGGACACACAGATGTAGCATAAAAACAGCCAAAGACAATATGTAAATAAATGTGCATGTCTGTGTTCTAATAAAACTTTATTTACAAAAACAGGCAGTGAGCCAGATTTGGCCTACAGGTCTGTAGTTTCCAGATCTCTGGGCTAAATCCTTCCTACTATCATTGAGGAATCTGAGACTTAGAAGAGAATGCTAAGGTGGGTTTTGATTATGTTAACCAGCTTTTAACAGTTTGGTTAAAAATTAGTATTTGCTTTTCAAGAGATTATTGCTTTCTTAAAAATAAGTGACTGTCATAAAACCAAACAGGTGAACAAATAATAAATTAGCCAATGTTTGAAAAATAATCTTCAGAGAACACAATTATATACCTCTTTCCTACTATCATTTCCTTAAACATTTTATCAATCATTTATCAACAGGACAGCATTTCCTATGATCACTGCAATAATTTATCTTAGGCAAAACACGTTTTTAAAAAATGCCATAATATGAGCAACAAATACACTACACCAGCAAGCAATTATTTCTCATGGTATTTTAAATTTATTGTTCTTTTTTTTAATCTCCAAAGTAATACTCATTGGAGGAAACTCAAACAATACAGAAGTATATAAAGTGACACATTCCATGTCTTCCTCAAATCCATTCCCCACAGTGTTGACACATGACTGGTTTGTATCAGAACAGTGCAATACAGCTTCTTTCTGAGCCACAGTTAACAACAAAGAGGAATCTGGAGTTCCTTGGCCAGATATCACTTGAAAATCATGTTTTTAAAAGTAACAGAGAGGTTAAGGGTTGTCTGTGGCCTACAAATGAGAAAAGCAAGCTGCCCATGCACTACAACCAAATGAGTGACGCTGCTGAAATGCCTTGATAATGCTACTGTTGGACATGCGAACACTTTGAAGATGAGGAACAGTACCCATTTCTTCTCTTTTGGTATTTTATTGGCAAAACTTGGGCCAATTTGCTCATAAAGACCACAATCTTAATCAGTTTTTAAATCCTAATACTTAAGTGACATTAGCAAAAATAGTAAAGGGAGAAACTCCAAAAGTCCATCCTCCACAAAAGCAATAAAAAACTTGCAGAATCAACATTTTTGTAACTCTGAAAACTAACTAAAAAAGCTTATAGCAATTACCTGATGCACTGCAATACAGTGAAACACTTATGAAAAACCAACTGGATTTTGGTTAGAGTCGTGAGCTTTGTGTCATTTTAACTTATCCTGGTCCGATCCCCCATTTAACAGCTCAGTAGTAGCCTTAAAAATAACAGTCTGCCTTCCTAGTACCAGTACCAGTATGAAAGGGAGCAGAACGATCTCATTCACAAAGAATTGTAATAATTTGTTTTGACCTGTCCAGTGGTGCCCTGGAACACTGGTACAAAAGACATCTTTATCTCACCTAACTCAGAATTCTCCAGGTGCTAAAGCTGGAAGGAGTTTGTTGAAAATATTTATAAGGAAATAAATATATTAGTGCTACACGAGGCAATGAATAACAGTTCGGGCAAACAACAGACTAACCAAAGTGGTTGAGAGGAAAGGTTGGAGAATAACGATGCTTTGGTGAATAGGGCTTTGAAAAGCTCCCATGTATTCCTGGGTATCAAGAAAACTGTGCATTGCCAGAGTGGGAACATGCTCAGAAAATATCTGAGAAGGCTCTAGGCTCTCACCCTCTGGTTGACCTTTAGGATCCACACAAGCAGGAAGTGAAAGCTAAAGGAAGTTGTACATTGCCTGGCTGAATGTTGAAAGTGTGCAGTGATACACAGAGTCTATCTGCAAAGACCAGGAGGTTGTTCTTGTTGCTGTTGTTTGGTTTGGTTTGGTTCTAGGCATTTAAGGAAAATTCTGTCTTATCTCTAGCTGACCACGAAGCTAATGAAACTGACTTTGACTTCAGTGTGACCATTGCAAAGAAAACGTACTTTACAAAATTAGTTCAGAAAAGTCACTAAACAAACAGCAACCATAATAAGCAGTAATAACAAACCCTGGAGAGGAGGAAGAATCTAATTTCTAAAACTGCTACATTACAATATTCAACATGTCCAGTTTTCAACATAAAACTACAAGGTATGCACAAAAACAACAATGTATGGCCCCACACAGGAAAAAAAAAATAAAGTAACATAAATGGTTTCTGTGGAAGCCTAGGTGTTGGACTTACCAGACAAAGACCATAAATCTGCTATTTTAAATATATTCAAAGAGGCACTATAAATATAAGAAAAAAATAAGCTGTAGCCTAGAAGTATTTTCAAATCTTATATCCAACAAAGGATTTAAATGCAGAATACATAAAGGATTCTTAAAAGCTACATAGTATGAAAACAACCTAATTTTAAATTGTGCCAAGATTTGAACATTCTTTGCCAAATATATGTATGGCAATTAACCACATAAAAAAAATGTTCAACATCATTGTCCATTAAGGAAATGAACAATGAAGTATCACTACACATCTATCAGAATGGCTGAAACAAAAACAAGCATTAAAACCCTGTAATATCAAGTGCCGGTGAAGACACAGAGCAAATGAAACTCTCATACATCTTTGGTTCTACATAAAGTTCTGGAGAATGCAAAACTATAGGCACAGAGAACAGATCACTAATTGCCAGGGGTTAACGGTTTGGAGAAGCTTTAATTATAAGAGGTTGCACAGGGAATTTCAGGGTGATCAAACTGTTCCTTATCCTGACAATAGTGGTGGTCACATGAATCTATACATGTATTAAAACTCACAGAACTATAGTTAATGCCGTACTGCATATTTAAAAGTTACTAAGAGTAAATCTTAGTAACATAGTAAGGTCTCATCACAAGAAAAAAAATTTGCAACTATGTACGGCAACATCTATTAACTAGACTTATTCTGATCATTTGACAATATATGTAAGTATCAAATCATGCTGTACATCTGAAACTAATATAATGTCATATGCCAATTATACCTCACTAAAAAACTCATAGAACTATGTACCAAAAGAAGTCAATTTTACTTTATGTAAATTTAAAAATTAAGAGAAAAAGTCTACAGGAATTCAAATCCCAGCTCCAATTAACTTCTCTTTGCTCCATTTTTCTTATCTTAAAAACAAAACCTGTTTTTCGGTATCGTTAGAATTATATAAGTTCTCAACATATATAAGCACTAAACAGGTGACTGAAAAATAAAATATTATGTTCAGATATGCTAAAACTTGGTACTTTTAAAAAATCTACTACAGTAGAAAGAAATCTTGTTTTCAATTAAAAGACCAAAGAATGAAAGAATATTAGATTTAAAACTCCAAACTCTTCATATCTTCATTAAACTTCCATTGGAAACCTATGAGGTTATCATTCCATATTACGTTTTACAAGGTTTACAAAATCCTTGAACATAAGAAAGTATCGAGAGGTTTGTCTTAAGAGCTACATAAGCACTCAACATTATATTTAACACTAATAATAAATGCGTTCTAATTAAGGCTTAATACTAAATGTTTCGTATTATCCTGGAGAGATTGTCAAATGACAGTCTCCTTTTTCCAAGTCAGGGAACCTTAGAAACAACATCGGACTTGTCACTGTGATGCACTACATCCCATCGATCATAAGCCTGGTCAATACGTCCTCAGAAACATCGTTTAGCAGCCATTCTCCACACCACTCCACATAGACAAGATTTAGGGTTTTAAGAGGCAGCAGACGCTGCAACTCATGGCGACATCTACCTTCCAAGTTTCTCTTCTTACCTAAAAATTAGCCTCTTCTCGCCCAAATAGCCAAGTCCGCGTTTAAGCGTTAGAAGGATACACAGTTGGGATCCAAGATGGCGGCGCCCTTGGGCCGGGAGGAGCCACTCACACCGAGGCGTGACTCACGGCTGCGGCGCGCAGGCGCAGGGAGCTGGGAGCTGGGCAGGCTGCCCCGGAGCGATGCTGCCGGGAAAGGACCTCGGCGCCCAGGAGTTTGAGGCCCTGCGTTGCAGCTTCACCACCTGGGGCAAGAAGAGCCTGAAGGGACACCATTTGGAATGATACTGAGTACTAGACTTAGCATTCATTTGCTGACCCCTCAACCCGAAGCCTGGCAGCAGCTGCCCTGATGGCGCCAAGTGGCAAACATCTGAAGCTCTCAAGACTGAAAAGAAAACAGGAATATGTGAAGTTCATATGTATCATAGCATGTTGTTTCTTCTCAACAGGGTAAGCCATGGGCAGAGTAGGAATTTGCTTTCCATTATTGTGTATTTAAGGATTTCAGTTACAATAAAATGTAATCAAACTAACAAAAAAGACTACATTAAATCGTTTTTTAAAATTCTGTTCTGTTTGATAGATATGTGTTGACTAAATGTGCCAGACACTGTTCTGAGTTATGGAGCTATAACAATGAACAAAATAAGTCTCTTCCCTCATGGAACTCACCACGGAAAGTCAGAGTCTTCAGGACCAAGCATGGAGTCTGCCAATTTTACCATCTCTCCATTCTAGGAAACCTCCAACAGCCTGCAGGCCCAAAGTCCCATTTGACAGAAGCAGCTGCTGGTGATTCCCAATTTTGGAATGCTGGGAGCAAGGTGGGTGCCACAGAACCTTACAATCTTCTCCCAGGAAAAAGGACCAGGGAACTATGTATAGTTTGTCATAGGCCTCTATGGTAAACTGGCATGAGAACCCTGCTCAAAAGGGGCACTCTGCAGGACAGTGGCTGGACAGCTTACTTAGAGCCTTTCTTAAGGAGGCTGACAATAAGAAAAACAAGAGAGCCAGTTACTCAGTAACCAGAAGCCATGGAAGTAGACCAAGGTAAACTGAGTCACAAAATGGTGGTGTTACTGACATAAGGAATAACAGTCGTCCCAACTTGGAAAGGAATGTTCTCTATTGCTATCAGTTTCTTAGAGCTATTATATCCAAATGACTTCTGAAGATACTTCCTGTGTCTTTCAAATTACCCTTGCATCTTGATAATAAGCCTCCATCAGCTGAGGTCAGCAAAACAGGCCTCTATTTCTTGCAATCTGAAATAGTATAACTATAACATACATTGCTTTTCAGTTATTTCAATGATAGCTTTTAATACTATTCTAATGTGGGGCTTTCTTAGGCTGTAAGATAACACAGTGGTTGAATAAAATCCATGTATAAATTGCATTGTGGATTCCACTGAGTGTGACTAAAAGTCATCACAATGTATGATGGAAAAGCATAACAATTCAAATGACAAGAAATCACATTGAAACTCAACATCACATTTTTTAACATAAGTCTAAGCCAATCTCACCTCATGTAGAACTTAAAAAATCCAGCTCCCCAGCAACTATTACAGAAGTTACTAATCAGGAAATCATGAGCATGTCTTTTTTTAAATTCCCCAATTAATTTTGATACCCAGCAGCATTTAGCACCCTGGCACTGAGGTAGAGGTAATTGAGGGTCTTGTGACTCAAACTGTAGGCCAGGGACCATCAGCAACAGTGTCACTTGTAACTTGTTAGAAATGCAGAATCTCAGGCTACATCCAAAACCTACTAAATCGGGATCTGCATTTTTATAAGATCTCCAGGTGATCTGTAGGCATATTAAAATTTGAAAACTACTTTTTAGAGGTCCCATTGCTACAGAATTGTCAAAAATTCCACACCATGTTATGAAGTTGAATATCTCAAGAAATTTCCCGTGAAAAAGAAACAGGAATAGAACAGTATAAGAGATCATGTTGTGATACTAGGCTTTTCACATCAAGCATCAAATTAAGAGTAATATTCAAATGAATGTCTGTACATTTTAAAACATGCAATACTACTGCTTATTCCAAATGAATTTCATTTATAAACTGCGTCTCCAAGTTATACCTCAACTGAGTAATACATATAAATCTACCTAATAATCTCCAGATAGCTCCAGTTATCCCCATTGAACTAGTAGTGTGTATTGAGGGGAAGTCCTTCTGAGGAAATAGAGAAACTAGGGATGTGGTGACAAGTCAAGAAGGAATGATTTACATGGGGGGGCGCCATGTTTTTTTTGTTGTCATTTTTGTTCTTTGTGTGTTTGTGAACACGCCTGTACTAGTGTAAAAGAACTATTTGAAAATGGTGATATTGCCTGAAAAACTAATTCTCCATATGCTGTGCAAACATTTTCTTCTGTGCCCCTTGTTCTTGGCCAGCTCTCACAGAAAAAGCATTTAACTATCCTCCAATGTAGCAATTCCTTGATTAATATATCTTCAGGAAACTGCTCTGGAACAATAAAAGCAGCCATATTGAAAACAAATGAACTCTGAATCCCAAGCAGCAGCCACAGCAAGCATGATAGGGCTCACAGCAATTGCAAGTTTTTATCTGTTTATATGCATCAGAGTAGGGACAAAATCAACCCCTTCACAATCTGTATTCACTGAGAAGTATTCAAACCTGGCAGTAGGCAGTGACAAAAACAAAACTTTTCAGATTCTATAGGTTTCCTTTTCAGTATATCACTCATGAGAACTTGAAGTTTACAAGTATGTTCCCCATAATAAATATGTCAAATAGAGAATGAATAATTCTCTTTCAAAAGATGCAAATAAAAAGGGGGAGGGGCTCTAAGTTATTTGTCCAAGCTCACATTATAATAAAGTTCAAAATATCAACAAAAACCTAGGTACCCTAAGGGAACTTCATGTTAACAAAGCGAAGGTGGTAAGGAGAAACAAGATCAAATTAGAATTTGTATCAGTTATGAAGTGCATTCAGCTTCCTATTATAGAGATTTAAGATAATAGTGGCTTAAACAAGACTATTTTTTATTTTTTTTCAAATAAAGGAGGAGGCAGGCAATCAAAAGCTCGGATGATGACTCTTATCACTGGCAACTGAGATTCCATCTACTTTTCTGCTCCACCATTCTCAGTACATGGATTCCATCCTCAAGGTAACCTCATGGCCCAGGTTGTCTGCTGTGATCTACACATCCTTCCTTGTTCCTGGTAGGACGGAGAAGGAAATGACAAAGGCAAAAGGATATTCTGTGTAGTTGAGTCCTCTTTAAAGAGCAGTCCTAGAAACCACACTCAACAACCTCTCCTTGCATCTCTGCGGTCAGCAATACAGGGTTCCATTGACTGAGGAAGAAGGAAGTGAATATGGGGTAGGTAAGCAGGAGTCTCTGCCACAGAATCCTACTTCCTAGTTGTGTCATCTTTAGTAGATTATCCCCCCAGGCCTCAGGTTCCTCATCTGTTTGTCACACCTACCTCTTTGGACTGGTATGAGGACTAAAATCAGAAAAATACTGTAAAACAATTAGAATACTACCTGATACCCAGTACACAATAAGTATTAACTCATTTAATTATCCTAACCTAGCGCTTTTCCAAATCCCTCTCCTAATCTAACTTCTCCATTTCCAAAATTGTAAAGAAATTAATATTAGTTCTTTATACCTATTGATATTCTAGTGTGAATGAGTTTTAGTCATAGGGCACCTCAATCAGACACACAGGTGAAAAATTACATAAACAGAGCCACTTCAAAATGGAGTTGGAGCTGCCATTCCAGAGGAACTGCCTTGACATCTTACTTCTCAAACCTTTGGAATGTTTAAATGGGGCAAAATAACCTTTGGACTGGGTCAAAGCAATATTGTATCTCAAAGAACTCTTTGCAAAGCTACCAGGAGAGCAGACATTATGACTACAAGACTAAAACTGAAAGACATTTTTTAGAATTAGCACCACCATGTATAAATAAAGAATAACTTAGCTTATTTGCACCTACAGAAATTCCTTCCTTGATTTATTAACACCAATGGAAATTCCTTCCTTCTATTTATGTAGTTATTCCCCTTCCCTTTCTTATAAAAACCCTCTTGCCTTCACTTCATAATCGGAACACTAGTTGGATTTTTCTACCAGCATCTGTGCTTCACAAATAACTATATTTTTGGATCTCAAATAAATGTTTGTTGCCTCTCACTTTAGCCTTTTATTCTTAGGTTAACAACATAAATAAATGCTAATAACTTTACTATGTGCTTAGCTGTTTTCTAAGGGTGTTATGTATACTAACTCATATAATCTTCAAAACCTATGTAACAGGTTTTATTCATAATAACAAATAAAAAGTGGAAGTACAGCGATGTTAGGTTACTTGTCCAAGGTCAAAGAGTAAGAGATGATTTGAGAAATGAACCAAGATGGTCTGTTCTCTTAATCTAAGGTCCAGTTTATTATAGTCACCACAAACTACTTTATATCTTAATTTATCTTCTTTAAGTCTGTTAGTCTTACCTTCCCTAATTCTATGATGTGTTCTTTAAAAGCATGGAAACCATGCTTATATATATATATTTGTATTCCCTGTATTGTCTGCAGTTTCATGGGACTTTTAATAACTTTATCAAAATAAATTAGAAAACTTTGGAATTCTAATAACAAAAATGGTAAGATGGTGACCTAGAAGAATTAAAGCAGTTTTAAAACTACCTAACTTATAAGAACTACAAACTCTGGGCCATATGTTATATAAATCAATGAAACTATGGACTTGAAACACAATAGAGGTAACTGAGGTGCAGTTATACTTCGCTATGTTATTTTAAATTGAGTCTTCAACATTTCTGAGTCTCAATTTACTCATCTCTAAAACGAGAATAATAAAAGGTATCGTTTCTTCTCAGGGTGTTTTTTTAGGAATGAAGTTAAATAAGGCTGTGATAGCCCTGCCTATAAGCAGAAAAACACTAGATGTAAAGTATTTCTAAATATATAACAAGGAACATACAGGTATAAACGTGTGGAGCCTTAATAGCAATTGACTCTTACTAGCAGCCAGTGGGATAGCTTAGAAAAATGTGAACTTTCAGGTCAGACCTGGATTCAAGTCCCAATTCTGTCATTTACTAGCTGAGGAGACCTTGGGCAAATTGTTTAAATATTTCTGATCCTCAATCTTTTCATTTATAAAATGGAGAAAATAATACCTACCTCACAGGGTATAACATGTAAGAAGCATCTGGTTAATAGTGAATATAACAAATTTTATTCTGTGTCCTCCTAGTGACAATATTACTTTACTAAAAACACATCAGAGAACTTATATCAGTCCTTCCAGAGTTTACTGTAAAGACACCAACGTATAGAAAGAGTAAATCTGTTCAGTAAGTATTAAATCCTATCAAATGCCTACTCTGGGTGACTAAGGTAGGACCTAGAACTTTGTATTCCCTACCCTTTGGAGGAACAATATAAAAATGCTGTAGGTTACTTAGAGGTCCTCAGATCTGTCTGTGAGTCTGATGAATGCTACAATCTCTCTCAAAGAAAGTTACAAAACTTTTAGGAGACAATATAGGAGAATATCTTCATGGCCTTGGAGTACGGAAAGCATTCCTAATTAGGGAGGACAGTGAGGGGGAGGAGGGACACTATCACAAAAAAAAGATTCATAAACACACCTACATTATAATTAAGAATTTCACATCAAAATAAATCAATAAAGAAAAATTTTAAAATACACCACAGAGTGGAAGATATTTACAACACACGCAACCAAAAAGGTTTAGATTCTTGTTTTAAAGAACTCCAACAAATTAATAAAATGTGACAGACAAAAAGAATGATATATTTATACAATGAAAATAAACTATAGCTACATATAATTTGGGTAAATCTTGCAAACTTAATATTGCGTGAAAAAAGCATGACACTAAAGAATACATACAGGATAATTCCACTCATGAACTTTTAAAACTAAATAATATCGTAAAGGGATGCAAATGTTACGTATGTGCATACAGGTAAAACTTGTACAGAAGAGCAAGGAAATAATTTAAAAAGTCAAGAAAGTGGAAGGAGAAGGGATCCTCAGAGTCTGTTTCCAGGTTACGGACAATGTCCTGTTTCTTGACTTGGGCACTGTTTATAAGAGTTTTACGTATACCATGTTATTGAGCTTCACTTTATCTTGCTTTACAGATGTTGCATTTTTTACGAATTGGAGGGAACCTTCCACCCGCAAAAAAGATTACAACTCACTTTGTTGCAGTGGTCTGGAACCAAACCCGCAATTTCTCCAAGGTATACATATATTTTATAATTTATAGATTTTATACACTATTCTGAATGTACATTGCAAAAATAACACAGTTCCACCATCACACCTAAATTTAGCAGAGAGAGAAGGAGTTCACAGACACCCTCAAGTCCATAAACCCCAAATGTATGTTGTCAAGTTAAGCGAGATAAAAGAAAAAAAATCTTTAGATTGTAAAGTGATGGGGGAAGGAGGGAGAAATGAGATTTGAACAAGAAAGTGGAAGACTATAAATAAAACTTAGAAGAAAAATTAAGCCTTAGGGTCAGTTCATACTTTCATTTGGAGAGAGAACAACGTTCCGTACAAACATAAGTAACAAATGCCCAAGCTTGGTAAGGAATGCAATGGTGTCTGAAAAACAGGATAAGTGATGAGGGGAAGGAGGAGCACAGCTTGTAAAGAAATGTAAACTGTTAAATAACATATCCCAAAAGAAGACCAGTAATTTTAAGGTTAACCCTCTACCCACTGCTTAGTATCTCTGTCCCTCACCCCTTAATGGAGATAGGACACATTAAATGGTTAGAAAATACAAACACCAATTCTGAGTGAAAAAGTACACAATGTCATGTCTCAGCAAAATACTATCACAGAACTTAGAAAAGTTTCTGGCAGCCTTGAGAAAGAAATTAAGAAAATGGTAAAAAAAAAAAAAAAAAAGTTACAAAAATGGCACTTCCACCAACCTTGGAATATACACATATTGCAACTAAGTGATACAGTTATAGCTGGATCTAGTCTGACCTCCAAAACAGCTCTTCATAATACAGTCCCTCATAAGAGTATGAAGCTTTTTGCTGATGGTAATAGGACTCCAAGTTACCCTACAGTGTTTAAATCAGTAATTCAATAGAGGTACATTTTGCAAAGTTTTTTCATATTCTTGCAAGAAACATTTACTCATATCCCATTTAATTAGGTCTGGATTTATACTGAACAAAACTTCAATTATTTTCAAAATGGATGATGTTCATGTAGAGAGTCCAGTGTCTTATTCTGATGAAAAGTCCTAGTAATTGGCATAAGGAATTATTTTTAAGGTTCCGAGATCCTATTAATGGCATCAAATTGACTATTTCTTCATGTTCCACTCATTTTTTTTCTTTCATCCCATTTTCTTGCCTCCATTTGTTCCCGCACAGACACATTCTCTTCTCTTAATTCTCCAACTCTTAGGCTAAAGGGAGTCACATAGAAAAGCTTCTCCAAGGTTTGAGGGAATGTTCACTATATTTCACTTTCTGAAAAGGCTTTAATGAGTTATTCTCTCAGTCTTTCTCACTTCTCTATCTCCCTTTTGTTGTCAGCCAGCTAGGTTTGTTCTCTCTCTTTTATAGACAACTGGCTTATCCAGTTGGAACCAAAGGCCAAAGAATTGCCTATTATGTTTGATTGATAAGTTGCGAAAAAGAGACAAGGGGTGTGAATTTATACTTACTCGCTCTTCCATTTATGCGCCAAACTATTGATCCATGCCGCCTTTATGTACCCAAAACACCGTACCATAAAAATAATTATAGGCCCAGAAATGATTCTCAGTCCAAATGAATTGCTTTTTTAGAATGTTATAGTCTGGACTGCGGGGGCGGGGGAGGGGGGGAGAAACTCACAAAATCAAGTTCCTATAGGTGAGCTCCCATGGTGGGAGAAGCGGGCTCAGGTCACAGGTCCTAAGTTCAGAGACATCGAAATCAGACTAGACTATTAGCACGTGGTTCGACCAGGTAGCCGAAGAGCAAGCAAACCTGCAAGCAAACCTATCGAGAGGTGTCGTTCTCCACTGAGGCCGCCATACCAGCCAATTCTCTACCAGCCTCTGACTCATCCAGAGATAAGTAGATCACTCGGGCCACAAGTGCCAAGCCAGCAGCTCCTGCATTTAGCGTGCACGGAAAATTGGTAGTTTCGGCTCCGGGGGCCGGGCCCTGGCTGATAGAGACCAGTGTGAATGTCCTCAGGCTCGGCCCGAAAGTGAGGATGAGGATGGAAAACCCACTCTCCCTCTCGCCTCCAGGAGGTGCGGGTGCCAACCGGGCGGGTGAAAGCCGCCACCTTCCGGAGCAGGACCTGCGCGGCGCCGGGGCGCCCAGCCCTCGGTCCCGCGCACCTCCTCGCGCTCCCCGCGCCCCTCACCTGCAGCAGGGTGGCCTGAGAGCGCGCGGCCCCGGGCGCGGCGCGGGCCCCCGGGCTCGCGGCGGTCGCGCAGCTCTTCCTCCTCGTCCTCCCGCCGCCGGCCCTCAGCCATCGGCGAGGCGCAGGGGCGCAGCCGCGGGACGGCGGGCGGGCACCAGGTGCCCCCAGGCCAGCACCCTCGGAGTCTGGAAGGCGGCCCCGGGGAGCAAGCGGCGGCGGCGGGGGCTGCGGGATCGGCCGCCTGTGCGGACTCCACCTGCCGCCGGCCGGGCAGAGGCTGGCGCGGGCCGGGCCGCCTTCCCCGCCTCCTCCTCCTCGCGGCGCACCGCGGCCTCCTTCTCCCAGCTTTCTCTCTCCCACTCGCTTCTCCCTTCCTATTTCCCTTCCCCGCCCCGCGGACTCGGAGCCAGGGATCGGGCGGGTTCTGGCCCGGCCTCGCCTCCTTGGGGAGGGGTTTCGGGCCACTGAGGCCGCCCTACGGCCCCACGCTCTGGAACCATCCGCTCCTCCAAAACAAACCTGTCCAAAAAAGAAAAAAAAAAAAAAAAGGCTGGCTAGGAAGGGATTTGGGGAAAGATGGCCTGGCCTCTTCCTGCCCTTTCATTCAATATTCTGGTGTCAACAGGAAACCCATTTGCTTGACTCTTAAACAAAAGGAGGAAGAACCTACCCCTAGAGGGACTAGGAGAGATGGGACAGCTGGCAGCCACTGAACTTGGGAACAAACTTGGCTTGAAGTTTGGTCGAGACTCTCGCAATTTTTTCTTTTTCTCTCTTTTCACTCTTTAAAATCGCGCCCCGTCAACACGCAGAGGATTTTTAGGGCATTGAAACTACTCTGTATGATGATGTAACGGTGGCTACATGTCATTATATATTTGTCCAAACCCATAGAATGTACACGGTCAAGAGTGAACTCAGACTTTGGGTGATTATGATGTGTAGGTTCCTCAGGTGTAACAGGGATCACTGTGTGAGGGATGTTGATAGAGGCAGAGGTTGTGCATGTGTGGGTCAGGGGTTATATGGGACATCTCCATCTTCAGCTGAAACTAAAACTGCTCTAAAATAGTCTATATTTTAAACTATTTTTATTTTTTAATTAAAAATACCTTTTATTTTGAAGAATGGCCATGATCTCTACAAGAAAACGTGCTTAAGAGCCCCAAACCTCATTATTTGTGGAGAGAGGGTTTGGTAAAGTGACTCTGGAGTCAGAGACTATAATCTGAAGCTCTTAGCTGTGAGACCTACCCCAGTGAAAGTTTTTCAGTGCAGAAGAGGACTTTGCAAGGAAGTTATTGCGTATCTGTACGGTACATATCTTAAGTTTAGCACTTGCACGTACACACTTTCACCCAGAGAGGGGCAGATTCTGGAATCTCAGAAAAAGATACAGGCGCAGCAGACATGAGCACTGCCTAGACATGATCACCGGGGCGGGGCATTCTGGGGGCACCAGTAGGCCTTTATCTTCAGCCTCTGGCTATTCCAAGAGTCTATGGAAGCTCGGAATGTTCAGCATGTAAGAGCAAAGGAGAGAGAGAGAAGGGTCTCTGGACAGAGAATCTCCTGCCCTACCTGAGTGCTGTTTCTTTGCCTTTTCAATAATGGTTGTTGCCACTGGGGAAAATCTTTCTGCTTTTAGGCAGATGAAAGCCACAATCAATTTTGAGGAATTGAGGTCAAATCCACAAGTTAAAACTTTATTAATTGCTAAACAGTTAAAAGGTAGACTTCTGGAGAACTTGAGATTAAGCTAGGGAAAAGAGCGTTCTGGACTTTAGGGTTGTTTTAAGTGTGTGGATTCACTATAAGTAAAAGCATGTTCGTAAATCACCTTCAAGGATGAGGAATCATTTGGCGGCCAATACCCTGACAGCAGTCTCTACTATTTTTCAAATTCTTAGTTTGAAAAAGGCTGACGTGTTCTGGATTTCCCATCCAGTCAGAGCTTCAGGAACCCACACACTTCTTTTGGGGTATATGCTCAAACCCACTTTACATTCAACAAACATTTATGGTAACCGTTGTGTGTCAACACTACACTAAGTGCTATGGGGAGAGTCAAAAGAAGAAAAGGAATATTTACCGCAGAGTCCTAGTCACATAGGTCTTCTCATTTTTAAATACAACAATATGTCCTGTCCTCCAATGACAGAGAAAGATCTATCCAGTTTACTGATAGATCTTTGCAGAACAGGGCAAAATTTGGTAAATTCTATAATAACGATATAACCTTAGATAAAGGTGCCAAGATAGTTCAACAGAGAAGGAATTGTCTTTACAAACGGATATTTACAGTCTAAAGAGTGAATCTGAACATCAAATTCATACTATACCAAAAATTAACTGAAAATTGATTATAGATTTAAATGGAAGAGCTAGAACTATAAAGCACTTTAAAGAAAACATTAAATTTCTGTCACTTTGGGTTAGGCTATGGTTTCTTATGGTGACACCAAAATGTATAAGTGACAAAAGAAAAAATAAATTGGACCTCACTAAAAATCATAAACTTCTATTCTTCAAAACTAGCATCAAGAAATTGAAAAAATAGACCTTAGAATGAGAGAAAATATTTATAAATCATATATTTCATAAGGCACTTGCATCCACATTATATAGAGAACTTAGAACTCGACTTTTTAAAAATTAGTCCAATTTAAAAATGGACCTTAGCCAAAGAAGACATACAAATAGACATTCAGAACATGAAAAAATGCTCAAAATCATTAATCATTAAGGAAATGTAAATTAAAATCTCAATGAAATACCACTTCATATTAGATGGCTAAGGTAAAAAAAATATATAGACAATAATAAGTGTTAATAAGGATGTTGAGAAATTTCAACCTTCATACATGACTGGTGGGAATGTAAAATGGTGCAGACACTTTGGAAAATAGTTTGTCAGTTCCTCAAAAAGTTAAATATAAAGTTACCATATAATACAGCAGTTACACTCATAGGTATATACCCAAGAGAAATGAAAACATGTCCACACAAAAACTTGTACATGAATGTTCACAATGGCATCATTCATAATAACCCAAAAGTGAATGCAACCAAATGTTCTATCAATTGTTGAATGGGTAAATAAATAATGGCATATCGGTACAATGGAATATTATTTAGCCATAAAAATGAATGAAATATTGATACCTGCTATAACTGAATCTAGAAAACATTATGCTAAGTTACAGAAGCCAGAAACAAAAGACTTTGATGATGTATGCTTCTGTGTATATGAAATGTCCAGAATAGGTTAATCCATAGAGACAGAAAGTAGAATAGGGGTTGCTGGAGGACAGAGGATAATAAGGAGTCACAGCTAATTGGTATGGGATTTCTTCTTGAGGTGATGAAAATACTATAAAATCAGATCATTGCGATGGTTGCACAACTCTGTGAATATACTAAAGGATGAATTTTATGGGGTGTAAATTATATCTCAATACAGCTGTTATTTAGGAGGAAAAAAAAAAGTCTAACTCAGTGACCATGAAAGCAAGAAAACAAAGATCACAGAGAGGACTGCCCTTTGAAGTCATCACACTGAAGTAGAGAAACCAGATAGGAGTTACAAACAATAACAATTTAATCATGCGAAAGAAAACCAAAGGTGTGTCTGAATAGCAACAAAATAAACATGCCAAACATCCTACCCACCCCATGACACAACAAGAGCCAAACCCATAGAAGGAAAATGTTAAGAAATTCGGAATGCAAATTTGCAGACTAAGAATAGAACAAGATTTGCCTTCAAAGCTTTAAGGTATTAAGAAAAAATGTAAGAAATATGGAAAAACAACCCTCATTGCAAAGGAAAATGTTCTTTGCTTCTCATTTTGGATATATAGCCTAAACCAAATAGTGTGTGAATAGAACATTACGAAAATTAAGAATGTACCGTTTAAATAGATACATAGTACAGGTGCTTGGCAAAGAAAGACAAATATTTGTTTAATGACTGATTGAATATAATTCCATCTTTTTCTGTTGAATCACCAGAAAGCATGAGTCTCAAGTCCTTTAACTTAAATAAGAGGTAACTATGCGAAATTAGAAATTTATAACCAAAGACCTCAAAAAAGAAAAAGCAAGGATGGACAGGAGTTTACAGTGGATTTTAAAAGTACAGTATCTTCAAAGTTTTGTTTCTTAAAATGTCTGAACCAAATGGCAGAATTTTAAGATTTATTAAAGTAAGATGGTTGTTCATGAGTTTTTATTATATTCTTCTCCATATTTTCTGGATACTTTTAAATTTTCATTACTTTTTTAAAAAGTAAAAGTAAGAGCAAGGTAGTAGATTAAAATAGCTACAGTTTCTGTTTGTTTAGTGCACTTCACTCTAGGGAATTCTCCCTGTGATAGATGGCTTACAAAAATGTCCCAATTTCTTTATTTCTCCTTCTACCTATATACTTTATAATGTGACTTTGTATCTCCTCCAATAAGAGGTAGTTTCCTAACCCCTGAAGTTAGCCTGGCTATGGGATTTGCTTTGACCAATAGAATATGGCGGAAATAACAGTGAGTAAATTTCAAGTCTAGACCTCAAAAGGCTTTGCTTTTTCTCTTGACGATTTCTACCACCATGTGAACAAACTAAGGTTAGGCTACTAGAGAATGAGACAAATGTGCAGAAAAGACCAGTTGTCCTAGATGAGGCCACTTAGACCAACCCATAGCCAGCCAACACCCAAACTTTTGAAGAACCCAGTCAAGATTAGCAGAGCTGCTTATCTGACCAACAGCTGATCACAGACACATAAGTGACACAGCTAAGAACAAAACTGCTCTCCAGCTGGCCTGTAGACTCATAAGCAGTAAGAAATACTAATGTTTTATGTCACTGAAGCTTTGTGGTTGTTTGTTATGCAGCATGTGCTCTTTTGGATCCCTAAGAATCACTGAAATAGAGTTAAAGGTACAAAACAATTTATTAGAGAATAACACCTGTGAAAAGAACAGGAGAGAGAGAAATCTCGGTTGAAGGGAGTTGTCATTCCACTAGGCAGACCTGACAAAGCCTCTGCTAGTCCAGTAGTGTAAATGGCTAGGCCCTTGAATCACTGCCACCTTGCTCAGTCATTAGTTAAGGCCGCTTGAAAGCTGAGGCAGACACCAAAGGAAAGACCAGCAAAAGGCTGTCAGCTTATCATATTTTTTATATCTAGGCAGCAAGAGCTTTCTTGAAAGGCATGGCATATCTTTGTGTCAGCAATAGTCTAACCTTTGCATCATAAAAAGCCACTTCTCTGTACACGTCTAGGGGTTAGCTCAGGTTAACCTCCATCGCTGCAGTTGGTCTCTGAACCTCCATTAGTACACAAAGCCTCCTTTCTCCACTCTCCATTCCAAATTCCTCTTGCCCTCAGCTACCTTCTCTGCTGGTCTCAGTGACTTAACTGGTGGTATGACCTAAACTTTCATTATTGAGGTATTTTAGCCCCTTGTGGCCCCATCCTTCTTGGGCTAGATTTGCTTCACTTGTCTGTTCACTGTTACAGTTGGTCAAAGGAGAACTAAGAACCAAGAAACGCCTGGGTCATTTGAATTCTGTATACATGCCTCCCCATGTATACAGTGTAAAATCAGCCTTACCTCCCACTGTTGATCAGAGTTAATTTCCTGTGCCAAGATTGTCACTCTTTTTACTTGCTGGTCCCTGGCCACAAGTTACTCAAAGTGCCCAGATGGCAGCCATAGTTTATAATTCAACTGGACCTTTGCTGTATCCTCTGGTGTGTGCTCCTATTCACAACCAGAACCTCTAACCCTATAGAACTCAGGAAGCCTAACACAGTAGGTCATTGGGAGTGATGGTAAATGGGCTGCTTCTGCTTCCATGCCTTTGTTTCTAGATCCATGTATTCTTCTGACTAGAGACACAGCACCATAAAAGAAAGGTCTTTGATATAATGTATATACTGTATTCTGGAGGATTAAGCTCCATCTTCACAGATATTGCCTACAACTTTGTACTTTACTGATGTCTTCCTTCAGCAGGAAATATATATATATATATATATGTATATATATATATATATACATATATATATATATACATATATATATATACACACACACACACACACACACACACACACATATATGTATATATATATATATATATATATATATATAAATGAAAGTGGAGGTAAGAAGTATAGTGTATAAAAACTTTTTAAAATAAGCACTATTTCATCCATCAAAAACAAATTTATAAAGCATGTGATCATAAAAGCCAAATCTCTCAATGTCACATTCAAGGAACAAGTGATTATTATTCGTCCCTCTCTTCAAATAAAAATGAAGCCTATATTGCAAAATCAAGACCAAAGCTCTCAGGAGCTGTAGCTTCAGGTTCAAAATATAATAAAATACATGGAAGTGTCAAAAACAAGAGTTCATTTCCTGTCAAAAGGACATTTTTATTCAAGCTCTTGACACATCTGAAAAAGAAAAATGTTAGTGGTTTATATGGTTTATATACAGGGACCTAGCGCTTCTACTATTCTTTGGCCAGGTCAAGTTTTAATCCCTTTTCTTGCCACTTCTTTCTTTTTCTTTTTTTCCTGTCCACATTTTAATTTGCCAAAATTTCCCCTTTCTGACCTCTTTCCTTCTTTCTTTTGTTTGTGTATTCCTCTTTCACTTTCTTTCTCTTTGGAACTCTCTTTAGTTTTCTTAACTGCTATGTGCTTCAGTTTCCTCATCTGTACAATAGGGTTAATAATACAAGCTATCTCACACGGGAGTTGTAAAGATTAAAATCAGTTACTATATTAGTTTGTTGGCGCTGCCATAACAGAGTACCACAAACTGAATGGCTTAAGCAATAGCAGTTTATTGCCTCACAGTTCTAGAGGTCCTGAAGGCTCTAGGGAAGGATCTGTTCCAGGCCTCTCTTGTAGCTTCAGGTATTCTTTAGCTTACGGCAGCATATAACCTTAGGAATGCTGGGATTGCCCTTGCTGGGGGTAGTCTTTCATCAGGCCAGACTTTCCCATGGACTTCCTTTCTAGCCTTATGTTTTCTGATTTTATGCATGGAAGAGTTGCCTTACAGGACCACTAGCTGGTCTCTGGGCCCTGACCCTTGCAACGGGCCCTAAGTTGACCCTGTGAAATGCCTACACTGGAGCACCATCTTGCCCCTGTCCACCAGCAGACATCCTCCACATCTTCCTGGCTCAACATCTTCCTGGCTCAGTTAATCACTCCACCTTCCTTAGGAAGCATCCCCTGAACTCCCTTCCCTCCCCGATCTGCATGCTATTTCTCCTCTGTCTAGCCCCCATGACACTTCTATTTCACTTGGGAACATTTCATACTTGTGTAGTATTATAATTATCTGTAAGTGTATCTCATTCACCCATATATTACCACCAAATGCTCTATATCTCAAGAAAAGAAAAAAAAAATTTGATATTACTCTACACTTTACATCTTAATATTATATCTTACAATTTTACATCTTAATATTCTCCGCGCTTGCTGCAAAGTGTGGTTCATGGACGAGCAGCATCAGCATTCCTTGCACTTATTTAAAATACAGAATGTCAGCTCCACCCTAGACCTACTGAATCATAATCTGCATTTTAATAAGATCCCCACGTGATTCACCTACATGAAGCGCAGGAGGCACTGTTCTCCTCACTCACAAGCCTAATCCTCTTGCAGTGTAGTAATAAAAATACCTCACTTTAACCCATTAAATTTCAGTTGCTTTCAGTTTCTGGTGTTTTTAGACAGCAGACTCCACTAGAACAGGGACTGCATCTGCCATGATCATGACCGTATTCTTGGTGCCTGGCACCAAGCGGGGCACATAGTAGATCCTCAGTAACCAGTTTAGTCTAATAAGTAAATAAATATTGGTAGAAAACCGATGTTTTTAATGGTAACAATAAAATACGGTATTGAAATGACTTCTGTTGGTTTGCTTTCATCTAAGCTATACTTTAAAAATAAATTAGATTAATAGGTATTGGCAATGTTCGTGAATTGTTCTTAATTGAAATTCAATGCTAATATTTTTTTCCTGTTATATTAAAATCGATGCCAAATATGTTATTAAAAATAACTAGGCAGAAATTAATTTTCATTTCCCCCCCAGAAGAGTACACGTAGCATTCACCAATTTCAGTTTAAAGCATATGATGCTTTCAAGGGAGTAATAGAGATTAAAGGTAAATTTTCTACTTATTTCTACCTCTGAAATAAAGAAGCCACAGGATGATGAAGGAAATGCCTCTTCGTGTAAACAGTCTCACCATCTACACTTGAAAGCAGGTGGATTTTCTGTAAAGGCTTGAACTTGGTCAATTTCAATTTCATTCCCTGACGTTTCTCTTCAAATTGGTGTTTATTTGCAAAATTTGTTAGGTATGGAATCTTAATTTACCGTGCTTCCCTCTGATTTTACTTTTGGAACACAAACATTTTGCTTATCTTTGCTTGTGTAGCGTCTCCATGGCAATTGTCAGAACTTCCTCAGCAGCAAACCCACCACACTGACCTTAGCAAGACCAAAAATGTCTTACACAGAGCTTGTTCTTTGTGCTCCAAGGGGAATGTTCAGCTTCAGCAGTTCTTAGGGCTGAATAGAGCAAATTAGTGGCACTGACACATTTTATAAACTTCAGTAGTTGGAGGCCCTTCATAGTCTGACTGTGACCGGCCTCCACTGCCCACTGCTCCCATCTCCAACCCTCCATGCTCCAGTAACACTCAACTTGTCCCTGTTCCCAACACACTCTTCTCTTTAACGTCTCTACCTTGAGACATGATGTTACCTCGCTGTATATTCACATGGCAGAGAAGGGGCGAGGAAGAAAGGGAGGGAGGAGGAAAGAGAGTCCCTTTCTTTTTTTGATTCAGCACATTCTTCCTTAGCTTCTTGAGATAGAGTGCATGAAAGGTAAGCTTTCTGAGAATTTATGTATATCCTACTGTTGATGGAGAATTTGGGTATAGAATTCTGGGTAAGAAATAATTTCCTTCAGAATTTTGGAGGCATAGCTCCGCTTTCCTCAGAGTTCGAGGTTTATGTTTGTTGTTGAGAAGTTGATGCCATTCTGATTCTTACTCATTTGTATGGGCTTTTTCCTCTTTAGAAGTTTAGATAATTTTGTCTTTGTGTCTGGTTTTCTAAATTTTCATGATACTATGCTTGGTGTGGGTCTCTTTCCATTCATCAACCTAGGCACTTGGTGGGCCCCTTTCAATCTGACAATTTAGGTCCTTCAGTGATCTTTTGTGTTAGAGGATTTCCTGTAATGTTTGGGGATCTTAGTTGCCTGCTCATGTTTAAGGGTGAGAGAGCAAAAAGCTGACCAGAAACTCTGTGCTTTGGGGAAGACCTGTTGCCCATGAACTTCACAGAAAGGTGATATGAGTAACTTCTTTGTTAGAGAATTCCACCCCACCCCACCCCAACTCCATATCACTCTCTTTAGGGATTTTTTTTTTTTCACTTTGGCTAGTTATGTTCCTTAGAGATGTCTTCTGCAATTTTTGTCTGGAGGATAAGACTTTATTCCCAGCACACTAAGAATTGGAAGAAGATCTGAACATTTCATATGCCTACATTAATTAATCCCTGTTTCCTGTCTAGCCCCTTCAGCTAAGGATAAGAAGTGGATAAACTTATACTTCTGTTAGGGGAGGGGCAGTCACTCAACAGGGGTGGGGGGGTTGGGGGGAGGAGAATTGGAGGAGAGGTATAAAAGTAGTACTACTTCTCAAGTAGCTCTGACCTCCCACCAGTTCCCTTATTTCAGTCCTCTTGCATCTTCACTTCATATCCAAGGGCTTTGCAATGCCACTCACTTAGCACTTGGTTTTCTCAGCTCTGCCAAGGCCTCTATCACTGCTGTCTAACCTCCAAAATTCTGATGCTATTGCTTCTTGTCCCTTTCCCCCCATGAGTTTTGATGGGGTTCTGGAAGGAGTCAAATTAGATGCTTTTATCTGTTCAATCCATCATTTCTACCTGCAACCAACTGTCAAACAATCTAAACAAGCTCAGATTCTTCTGTCTAATAAATATTGTCAGCTTACAATATTTCAGGCACTTTGATAAATGCTGAAGATGAACTGTGATTTATTTTCCTATTGTGATGACTGATGCTCTAAGGCAATGGTGTGAAAGAAAAAGGTCCCTTTCCTTGCTACCTCCCTGAAGTCAGAATTTCATTTTATGAGATTTGATGTATGCTGGGGTTACTTGGGCAGCTCCATAACTGATCCTGATTTGAAACCACATCTAGAAGCCTTGGATTAATCTGATACCACAAAATTCCCCCACCTGGCTGTGTTTCTGAATGTCTGCAGGTTAAATTGGCCTAATACCTGATTCCATGACTATGTATGGTGTCAGGTCTGATTTGCCTTAAAGACCATTCATTCTGAATAGCACATAAGCAAAGATCACTCGCCTCAGGCGCTGACTGAAGGGTGGATGCGCAGTTGTCTTAAGGGAATCTTTCCACGTCCCTGATTGTGTCTCTGTTCCTGGCAGCAATTTATTCAAGATCTTATTTTCAAAGTTTGGCAATAAGCTTCAATGATTGTAATGATAGAAGGTGACTAGGAGTGCTTACTATGTGCCAGGCAGTGGCCTTGGTACTTCACATTTAGCAACTCACTTAATTTAATGTTATTCCATAATAAATTCATCAGTATGCAAAATTCTCCTGGAACAAAGCAAATAATTCAAGCATTTGGCATTCTCTTTTTAATCGTCCTCCTCACTCAGACTTTGTACTCCCATTCTACATGTCTGTATTCTGTTTTACAAAGTCTCTTGAAGCCAGACATATTTACACAAATTACATGCATATGAGGGTGTGTTCCTAGGTTACGTTGATAACCTATTTCACCTTGCTTTTATATTTCCAAGAGACGCACTGCATACATGGAGCAGCACAGCGCACCTGCTCTGGTGGCAGGTTTGGGGCCAGTGGAACAGGAAGAGCCCAGGCAGGCTCCATCAAACTAGCCACCATGACTCTTCAGCTAGCTGCTGTCTTTGCCTGAAATGCCAGTATCCACCAATGATAAGATTTTACTTTGAGAAAACTATCTTTTTGCCCCCCATACTTGGTCCTGACGTTCAAAGGGTACACAGCCTTGTTTGAATAGAGTGTGTCATTTGAAATTTCTGGCCCTGACTATTGACCAGAGTCTATGATAAATTGGGAAAGGGAAAATTATCTCTGCTTGTTACTGGTATCTTACATTGACTGAAAGAAATGGAAAGACTTCTGGAGTTCTTTATCTTGTACATTGAATCTGGAAATTGTCACATTTAGACAGCTGTAAGTAATAATAACATTAATAACAACATATTTTTTTTGCATACTACTCACAGGTCATACAGCATTTGTATACACACTAGTTCCTCTAAATAGCCTTGAACTTGTTTGGTTGTTTATTACTGTGTGATTACATTATGACTTTAATGTAATTATGACTTTAATTACATTATGACTTTATTAATGACTGACACAATAAACATGCTTTATCAACTAACAATTTCCTAATCTCAATTTAAAGGTATGGTTTATATTGAAGATTACGCCTCCCCCCACCCCCCAGGAAATAAAAGCACCTGAAAAAATTCAGAACAAGGAATTGTGGCTAATAAACTTTTGAGCCTTAAAAGCAGTACCTTCAATAGAATTATAACATGAGGGAGGAAAGGCCGAAGGTCAGCTAGTTCTAACCTCTAATCCTGTTCTACATTCAAATATCCTCCCACAGGGGAGGCTCCCTACTCTCCAGACAGCATTTGCATTGCCTAGATAGTGGCATGCTTCTCCGGGCAGGAGGGCAACTTGCTGCCTGAGGTAGGAGGATAGGGAGCCATGAACTAGGAGTTGGAGAAGGAAATGAGAACTGCCTTAGGGAGAGAAGAGAGTTTATTTTTTCAATAGACACTGGCCTTTCACCTGAGTCCAGCAGGGCTGGTGTTTTGGAGGAAACACGGGAAAAATAGACCCCTCCTTCATAGAGTTTACAGCCCCCTGCAGGAGGAAGAGCCTTTCACAGGAAGCAGTTACATGAAGGGCATGCCACCGAGTCACACCCCTTGAACTCCTAGCACTTGACTAATAAAGACAAATCAGATGACACTGGACAAGGTACTTTGAATGAACCAAATAGGAATCGGAGATTTCACTTACCTAAACAAAGAATTTGTTAACAAATTGGAGGGAGTTGCAAGTTAGGACTGAAAAAGTAAGTCTTGAGAGGGTCTTGGATTTCTAATTCTATTCTGAGGAGAGACGTAACTCAGCCTGCAGAGTTGTTTCCAGTGGGGAGAGGGCCTCAGAGGGGCCTGGCAGGATCACACCCAGGACCGTCCACCACCCTTTGCCTTGAGTCCTCCCTTAACTCAACCTTCTTCAGGGTAGCTGGTTTTGAAGGCCACCTCTGTGACATTTCCCTGAACAGTCTCCACCTTCCAGATATTGTTAACCGATCCCTCGTCTGTCCCCACATTTATTGTGTACATCCCGCTCTTATGGACCAGCCATACACACAGTACTGTAATGCTCAAATTACATATCTGTCTCTCTTACTGCACTGGAAAGCAAGGAGCCAGGCCTTGACATTTCTGTGTTCTTAGTGCTTCTGCACGGCGGCTGGCACTCAAGAGATGCTCTGTCAATGAATGAGTGACAGGATGAGTAAGTGAGTGAATGAGTGAATGAAAGGATAAATAATTGAATAAATGAAAGGGTACACGGAGAGTTAGTATGAGCAAAGAATTCAAGTCAACATTTTACCTGGGGAACAATGGCAAAAATGATCTGCATGAAGCATGTTTGGAAAGAACCAAAAGAAAATAGGTTAATAGAGTTAGGCCAGATAATGGAGGGCCTCGAGTGCTAAGAAACATTCCTTTGTTTATTCATTTTGTTCAACAAAAAATGTGCTGTAAACTCTTCCAGGTAGTGTGGATAACATAATGCTACAGTCTCTAGCCTAAGGGGGTACCAAACCAAGGAGAGGATGCCTTCACAAGAGCTATGTTAAAAGGCAGACATTGGCAAAGGTGGTCAGAGAGGCACAACCAAAGAGCCTCAGGAACTGAAGTGTCAATAAGTCACATTGGATCACATTGTGCTGATAGAAATGCACCTGTACTGGCCTTCAAGGGTAAGAGGACCTGTAGAAGGCATAACATCAGCAAGGAAGCAGAGATAGAATCATGCAAAGCAT